>CANTUQ010000263.1:1200000-1800000 GCA_947683425.1 Excoecaria cochinchinensis
TTCGGTAATTTTTTTATTATATATATTATGTAGATTAGTATATATATATTTTGTAAATATAAACTATTTATTACTTATTCTTTGTAGATTATTTTTTTTAGATTAAATTTCGTAGATTATGTGTATTTTCTATCTATATATTTTTGGGCATGTATAAAGTTTAGATGGAATTAAATATATGCAATATTTTTTTATTATATTAAATGTTTTTGGAAATTATATTTTGTAGTTTATTTAAATTTTGTGTATATATAATTTTTTGATGAAATTATATATGTTTGTGTATATATATTTTGTGTGTATATATATTTTTCAAGTATATATATTATGAAAATATTTCGTAAATTATAATTTATAATTTTTTTTTAATATATATATGTGTGTTGTAGATTATGGATGAAATTATGTATTTATTCACTTGTATATTTGATAAAATTATGCGTAGGTTGAAAGAGATGTGCTGAGAACTAGGAGAGGCAGTTTGGAAGGGCACTACAGACATATTGATGAGAGAATAATGCCATATATAAGATCGGCAGGGTTATTAGGTATTGCCCGAATTGGGGTTATAAGTGTCGATTGGACTCTAATCACATCACTGATTGAAAGATGGAGACCAGAAACACATTCATTCCACCTCACGTGCGGTGAAGCAACAATAACACTTGAGGACGTAGGGATTTTAACGGGGTTACCGATTGAGGGTCGGCCTGTGACAGGAAGAACCAATTATGATTGGGAGGATGTGTGTAACAATTTGCTCGGAGTGGTTCCCTCCGCAGCGGACATGAGGGGGGGACAAATAAAAATGACTTGGTTGGATAGGGTATTCGGTGATATTCCCGATGATGCGACACCCTTAATATTGCAACAATATGCCCGTGCTTGGATATTACGATGCTTTGGTGGAATGTTATTTTCGTCACAATCATCCAGCACGGTGCATCTGATGTTTTTACCGATGTTGGAGGATTTGAATTCTGTTGGACAATATAGCTGGGGGTCAGCATGCCTAGCATGGTTGTATAGAGAACTATGTAGGGCGACACGTCCAAATGCTAAGGGAGTTGCTGGATATATGCAACTCTTACAACTGTGGGCGTGGGAGAGACTACCCATGTTTAGGCCTGAACATGTCGAGGCACATCCATTAAATAGGGACTTGCCATATGGGATCAGGTAAAATATAATTTATGAATATGTATTTGAATTAAATTTTGATGTGATATTAATTGAAACATCGAGATCTGATATTTGAACATTTTCTTTGCGTAGGTGGAGTGTTGTATTGGACAGGAATATAATGTCCAGAAGAGATATATGGACGTATCGGGAAATATTAGATACGCAAGGAGTTGAAGAGGTAGTCAGTGAATTTCATATGTTGGTATATTAAATTATGCTTAAAAATTAATTTTAATGAATATTTAAGATGACCTGTGATGATTTGCTATGCAGTTTGAATGGGAGCCGTACCATAATGTAATTCAACTGCTTCCCGATGTATGTAGGAGTGGGCAACAAAGTTGGATGGCTGTCGTTCCGTTGATATGTTTCTATATCATAGAATGGCACCATCCTGACAGGGTCATGCGTCAATTCGGTTTCGACCAGCAAATCCCATCGCCCCCACTTATACAAGACAATCTGCATACAATTGATATGCGTGGACAAATTCAGGTGAATTGGGCGATAGAGTTTGCAGCCTTTATAAATGAATGGAATAACCGGCATGGTCGTGTTGTTGTTGGCCAACTTCGAAGACGGCCATTGCATTTTCGATCTGAATACATGCAATGGTACGTGCAAAGAACTAGACGGTGGATAACCCCAGTTGGTGCGAGACGAGGAGCTACAGTAAGTTTTCTTCTTTATTTTATATTACACAATTATTATATATGTATGGTACCGATTTTTGATGTGCAACGGCGTTATCTATAACTGTGTATTACAAGTTATTAAATAAATATTAACAAATATTAATATATATAATAATATATATATATATATTAACATATATAAAATATATTTACACATATATAATATTAAGAAAAAAAAAAAATATATATATATATATATATATATATATATATATATATATATATATATATATATATATATATATATATATATATATATATATATATATATATATATATATATATATATAAATGGAGGAGCACCTGACGCAGGTGCTCCTCCATTTATACATATATATGTATAAATATGGAGGGACTCCATATTTATACATATATATGTATAAATGGAGGAGCACCTGCGTCAGGTGCTCCTCCATATATATATATATATATATATATATATATATATATATATATATATATTTATTTTCTTAATATTATATATGTGTAAGAAAATATATATATATATATATATATATATATATATATATATATATATATATATATATATAATCGTCTATTTTTACAATATTTTTAATTAATAATTGGGTAAATGTTGTAGAAATATATTGACAAAAATATTTACACTATGTAGGCTGATGGTCTTGAAAGAGTCTACCACGAACACCCCGGATATGTGGATAACAATAGGATATTTGAAAGCATCCTGGGTGCAGTTGGTTATGAGGATAGGGTCTCGAATGAATATCAGCGACAACCGTGTCCACAACCTGTGCCTGTTGCCCCTATGGAACAACAATTCCAAGATTTCCGTACCCGACGACATCGGACCGGAATGATTGACAGGCGAAGAAATGTTGAGCAAACTTATTATGATCCACAGGTAACGCAAATTCCACCACCCATGGCGTGGCCTTATCAGGACTCAGGAGTTGCTCATCATTTTGAAATGGGTGGAACCAGTTACACACCTGGAGATACCGCTGGTCCCAGTAGCTCATACCATGGGATACCAATGTCCGTTCCGATGGAGCAAACACCGCATGCATTCACACTTCCTGCATTTAATACGCAGTCCACCCCAACTCAAGATGTCTATGGAAATGAATTCTTCCAGCAATTATTTGGAACACCAGAACAGGTCAATCCTCAATCAAGTTCCGAGGGACCTTTATTCGGTAATGTCCATAATGATATGATGGGGGGTGATGTTGGGCCAAGTAATGCAGAAGAGGGTGATGTACAGCAAGGGGAAGGGCAACGGCGTTATCCTGGCCGAAATAGAAGGCCTACGAGATGTGGTACAGGGTCACATTTCATTAATTAGACGTGCAGAACTGTATAATTGTTTTTGAAACATATATGTACATATATAGTTAAAGTGTTAGTATATATATGTTATACTGGTTGGAAATAATAAGAATATAAATTATATAATATTCAACTTGTCCATTACAATATAAATATTAATACATGTGATATGAATGCAAAATGTTATCATTTTACCCTCAATAATCAGTATTTTGTGGTGATTTAATGAATAAATATACTCATTAATGTGTTATTTTGATTTAGGAACTGATTGGAAATATAAATAGCAAAATAAAGATAATTGAGCACTTAATTGGCATTATGGACACAGCAGAGTAATTTGGCCATAACTCTCTCATACGGACTGCAAACATGGCGATTCAAAATGCTATGGAACGAGGAGATACAGATCTACAACTTTTATGCTTTGAGTTTTGCGAGATACTGACTGCATCAAGGTCATAATCGGGCTTGAATTTGGTATACGTGATTGTTGATTTGTGAGACATTGGCTTATTCAATTCCAATTTGCTTTATTCAAGTATTGATTTTTATTCAATTTTAATTTTTTGATTATTTGATTGAATGGCTAAGTGCGCATATAATTTGTTGAGTTGAATAATCCATTGCTAGATTGAGAACCTATATCCGTAATTGTATGGGAATTTTGATCATTAGTAGCATCTGAATTATATTGTTTACTACGTTAGATTCAATAAATTTAGGAAGGAAAATCATCTAGGTTAAATATAACACTATGTGTTTTATTGTCTTGCTCGTTAGATTCACTAATTACAATTTTTTTTATTAGTGCAGTTGGTTAATTTGGTATTGTAGGAGACAGCTCTAATATTCAACTTGTCCATTACAATATAAATATTAATACATGTAATAAATATAAATTAATATTACTTTACATGTTATTATTTATTACAAATCAATTAAAAAATATTAACATATATTAATAAATAAATAAATATATATATATTTATATATATATATATATATATATATATATATATATATATATATAAATGGAGGAGCACCTGACGCAGGTGCTCCTCCATTTATACATATATATGTATAAATATGGAGGGAGACCTGACGCAGGTCTCCCTCCATTTACACATATATATGTATATATGTGTAAATGGAGGGAGACCTGCGTCAGGTCTCCCTCCATTTGTTTATATATATATATATATATATATATATATATATATATATATATATATATATATATATATATATATATATATAAATTAGCTTAATGTATATATACAATATTCTATATTTACAAAATTTATAATTAATAATTGGGTACAAAAATTAAGCTATTCATAGTTGGAAGTAGTATCACAATACATATGCAAATATATATATACATCATACATATTTCAAATGACTGCAAATATTTCACATGATTACGATTGTTGTACTACAAGATTTCCATGTCAGTCTGTGTAATTCGATGGTCCAGCTGCGTTCGGGCAAGTTTTCCTGTTATATCCCTCATTTCTGCATAAAGTACATCGGTTAGGCCTGGATCGATCTCTCCTATCCATTTCATTCCGATAGCGCGAAGTTCTTGGTCTCCCTTTTTTTCGTATCAGCTCTGGATCAGGCACAAGAGTTGGACCAACATATAATGGCCAGTAATCACGGTGTGCAAGCGGTTGAAAGTGTGCGCTGTAACAGCTCAATGCTTCTGTTAGTTTATAACATTTGTCGACATATGACCACATGTCGACACGTACATGCATACAAGCTGCTATAGCATGTGAACACGGCATTTTGGTCCCTTGAAATTTACCACATTCACAATGACGACAATCCAAATTAACAGATTGCGTGTTATTGCCTTTCCTTTTACTTTTCTGATTTTTTGTCCTAATTGTGAAAATCCCCATTCGCCTATCAAAACTCTGAACTCTGTGGCCACTTGCTTTGTTAGCGCGTTTTTCCATCTCCTCCAAACAATTCTGGGTGTACGTATTGCCGGCTGCAATTTGAGCGCGATACATGCACCTTCTGTCATCAAAAAACTTGACAAGTCTGGCAAATACGTGCTCAACAATACAAGAAACGGGCATCATCCTTACACCCTTTAACGCGCTATTTACACTCTCTGCAATGTTCGTCGTGGCGTGGCCATACCTGTGTCCATTATCATGGGATAGAGTCCACTTGTCTAATGAGTTTTGCATTGCCCAGTTGTAAGAGTCGATGTCAAGCGCCTTTATCTCATCCATCCTTTTTGTAAATTTTCTTGGTTGAAAATTATTGCCTACATTGCGGATGACAAATATTAGTGACCAGCCCAACGTTATACTTGAACATTACAATATATAAATACATAAGTATATATAAATATGTAAGAAAATGATATTACATAACATGTTATTATTAATTTACAAATTAATAATAAATTATTTGTTAGGAAAAAAAAAATTTATATATATATATATATATATATATATATATATATAAATAATTGTGGAGGAACACCTGACGCTGGGTGTTCCTCCACAACTTATATATATATATATATATATATATGTTCCTCCACAACTTATATATATATATATATATATATAGAATTGTGGAGGAACACCTGACGCTGGGTGTTCCTCCACAACTTATATATATATATATATATATATATATATATATATATATATATATATATATATATAAATATATATACATATATTTATATATGTATATATATAGATTTAAATTTAAATTTTTGTTCATATATTCACTATCCATTTAATAATTATATATTAATTAATTTAACAATTAACTTAGCATTTCATAATTATGTAATAATTAATAAAGATATCTTATACATACCGGCCTTATATAACATGTCCTTAATCGCTGAATTCCGGTGAGCAGTGTTGTAATTGCTTACGAAATGACGGAGACAAAATCTGTGAAAAGCTAATGGCTCCTTCCAACCGCTATTATCGTCGCGAAATAAGGCCATTATCCCTGCATGCCGGTCGGATATAACAGTTACCCCTGACTGCCTTGTCACGTATCGCCTAATGCACGTCATGAACCAAGACCAGCTCGACTTATTCTCGCTCTCGACAATAGCAAACGCTACTGGGTATAAGAAATTATTGCCATCTACGGAAGTTGCAATCAACAAAGTTTGATGAAACTTTCCTGTCAAAAAGGTTCCATCAATTAGTAACACTGGCTTACAGTGAGGTAGTCCCTCAATGCATGGCTTGAACACCCAGAAGAGCCTTTTGAATTGTTTGCAATTGGGCCTCATACTTTCGTCAACAACAAAGTCATATGCAGTTCCAGGATTGTATGTCTCCATTGCTTTCATGTATCCCGGCAACTTACCATAAGAACCCTCATAATTACCGAAAATCTCCTCCAAAGCCTTAGTTTTTGCATACCAGGCTTTACTGTAAGAGATATCATAATTGAACCGATTTCTCATATCAGCAATTATTACGCTGACTCTAAGATCAGGTGCAGCACTAACCATTTCAAGTATACAATCACAAATAATTTGCGAATCAAGCTGTCTATGGTGTTGTGACACCGCTGAAGCATTACAGTTATGAGGTCCCTTATAAACACTAATGCTCCAATAGGGACAGGTCCTTTTTTTAATTGCTCGCAATCTCCACGGACAACCTACTTCAGCGCGTGTACAACATACCGCCCAGTACGTTGGCTTCGACTCTACCACTTTGTACGACACATTATTAAGAATTGAGAACTTTTTCACACATGCCTTCACTTCGTCTTTCGACGTGAAGGCCAATCCTTCGCATAACTCTGAAACACCATCCCATCTTATCATTGGAAAATCGCCATACATGTTAATCTCCGCTTCATCAAAATTAACGGACGTGTGGTGAACTGATGAAAACTGAAACTGTGCAAGGTTTGACTGCCCACTTACCCGCCCACCTTGTTCATTTAATTGCAGATTCTGTATGCGTTCCGTCACATGTATTGAACTGCTTGGAATAATGTCGTCATCTCCTTCGTCCCCATTGCCTTGATCAACTTCATTTAAATCTATTTCTTCATCATCATCTTCAGGATCGCAACTTGGAGATAAATAACCGTTAGTGGTCCTTTCGGCGACATGTCCATCTGTATTTGGACCTGCTGTTTCTGCACGAGCAACACAATCAAACTGCCCAAAATTTACTTCATTTGGAACCCTTAACTCTCTGATCGGACTTGCATCTATTGTCCCAGTTTCATCATTATTTTCAAATTCTGTTGGCACCTCAAACTGTGTACAGAACTCGGACTGACTAACAGTTGGATACTGTGTATTACCACCCAACTCGTTTACTTCGTCCATAGATGGTCCATCCCCTATTTCCCCTCCAGTTCCCATTTGATTATAATTATTCAATTCATTTTCGGGATCGCCAATTGCTATTTCTTCCGTCATGACTATTAGCTCCACAATACTGTATCCAGGAAAATTATTAAAATTTTCATAAATTTGCTCAATATCATCATCATCCAATATATCCATTGTAGCCCAGGAAATCGCTCCCTGACTGTAAACTGGACACTTATATATCACCCTACAGATTCTCACTTCTGCAGCCAATTCCAATTTAACTGACAATTTGTGAAGAAGTTCTGCAAATGTCGGTTTATACCTTAATTTCATTCTTCTCGATCTAGCTGAAGGGCTCGAAGCATCATAATTAAACCCAGATGCGCTAAACGTCGATTGCCCTCCGGTATGAATTATAAAAGTTGTTGGAATTGACATTTTTCCTGCATCATATGCATACACATATCATGAATTTTTATTGCCATATTTATTATCTAATCTTAAAAATACTTAAATACATTTTTAATTTAAATTAACGAACACTTATAACATACAATTACACTTAAATTACAAATTATATAACTTCTCACAATTACTCATTTTCACAATTACTCACACATTAACATTTATATAATATAACTAACGATTTTTCTTCACGGAATGATAAATTAAACATACATTACCTTTAATGCAACGCGTGTTAAAATTTGATTTGCAATATCTTGTAATGAGTTTTTAATTCTGTTTTAAATGGCGTGTTTGAAGGAGAAGAAGACAGGATTACCACCAATTTGCTAAATATTTTTGATTTCCACCCCACTTTAAAATTAAGCCCCAAAATAGATACAAATTATTCAATAACAAAATAAAATTAAATTGTCTTACCTCAAAGTTTGAAGGTATTTGGACTTCAAAATTTTAAGTACCTATAAATTAAACAATAATATCATGTTAATGACAAAATAAACCTCTTATATAAACAAATTGACAAAATTAAACTATCATAAACTTACTTTTAATCAAGAGTAAGAGTGAACAATCGCTTAAAAAATAAATTGATTGAAGGATGAGAGTTCGATCTAAAGAAATAGATAAAAAAGCAGAGAGAATGGCAACAATAATTTCCGAGCGCACAGCGAAGGGAAGGGCCTTAGGGCCTGAAAGTGCCAGAAACCGGCTCACTGTGGAGCCGGTTTCAGGCTGCCAGAAACCGGCTTACTATGCAGCCGGTTTCTGGCACTTTGTCTGACACCGGCGCGTACCTGCGCCGGTTTCAGGCTGCCAGAAACCGGCTTACTATTCAGCCGGTTTCTGGCACTTTGTCTGACACCGGCGCGTACTTGCGCCGGTTTCTGGCAAATGGAAACCGGCATCTGACCCAGCCGATTTCCGTCACCCCAAAATCCCAAATAAGTTTCCTGTTGCACCATTTTGCTAAATAATAAACCTTTCCACACCACTTTCAAAAAAAGCCCATTTTTCCTATTATATGCCAAAAAAATAAAATAAATTCATATAGTTAATTGAAAGACCCATAAGCATAATAGAAAATTAAAATTAATTAAAATTGTAAATCAAAATCAAACTGAATGAACATAAATTTTCTTGGATCACCAATCAAAATATTTGAATCAAGACATTCTTTTAAAATTTTGAATTTTTAGTTATTAAACAAATAAACATGTTATCATCTAAACTAATTGAATATTTATTGGATTCAATCAATTTTCGATTAAAATCAAACTATACTTATCCCTGATCGAAAGTGAAATCACGAATTAATTTTTTTTAGTTTGGAAAAAGGAGGTAAAAATATAATAATAATTACCAGGAATTTTGACAAATTGGTCCCAGATACTAGGCCCACGACCATCTTGACCAGCCATGCCTTCAACTTGATAAGCAGATGATGCACTTCCAAACACAAAATTATTGGGAAAACTCTTTCGGCTTAGCCCTCCTGTGTCTAATTTTATCTTAAATCCTTGTGATTTGTGCACTAAACAAACCACAATTATCAATAATCCCGAAATTAATTTCATCTTCTAATTTCAGAGATTATTAGAAAACAGAGATATTAATTTAATTATTGTGTTAATTGTACTCGTCCGACTACTTTATTTATAGCGGAGGCAATATATATAAGAGATAGAGATAGGATAAGATTAAAATAGTAAGAGTATTGTTTCAAAAAAAAATAGTAAGAGTATTACATGAATTAGGATAATAAACTAATACGAGTACGTTATTTTTTTGGGGTCAAACTTTTATTTTACGTTGTCCAACTTTCATAAGAAGAATCAAAATCTTTGCTCATGTAGCAAGTTTTACCTCTTACTCGTGTAATAAGCTTTTGTCCTGTTTCTACTTTGCTCTTTAAGTTTTGCTATGGCTTCTTCGTCAGTTACGGATGATATAGTTAAGTGTTGTGGACAAGTTTCGTTGGAAGATGATTTCGATGAAAGTTTTGTTTTGGATGATGAAGACTTTGTTGATGAAAATAAGGATCTTTCTCTCTGTCTTATTGGCAAAGTTATTTCAAACAGATCTTTTAATACTGCAGCCTTCAAAGCAACAATTGCAGAGGTCTGGCAACCGGTTAAGGGCATCGAAATTCAGAAGTTAGCTCCGAAACTGTTTAGTTTTCAATTCTTTCATTCCATAGATATGAACATGGTTTTAAATGAAGGTCCTTGGTCTTTTGAACAAAAACTACTTGTTCTGAGGAAAATGGAAATAGGTTTACAACCTGAAAACATTGAGTTATTTGAGGTAGCTTTCTGGGTGCAATGTCATAATCTTCCTATCGGATTTTGGACGGAACGTATAGGACGGAACATAGGAAACCAGTTGGGTTCGTTTATCAGCGTGGATTCAAGGAGTTTGGATGGAAACTGGAAAGCTTTCATGCGCATTCGTGTCTTGCTGGATATAAGAAAACCTTTAAAGATCTCCAAGAAAGTAAAAAAAAAACAGAGAGGTGAATGGGTTGTGATAAACTTCAAATATGAGAGACTGCCACATATCTGTTTTCTATGTGGTGTTATTGGACATCAGGAAAAATTTTGTGAGAAAAGGTTTGAGATTGATCTGAACAACCATGTGTCGGAATATGGCTCTTTTCTTAGAGCCCCGGTGAGGAAGACCATTTCTTACGCCGGTGAGCGGTGGTTTAGGGCAAACATGACACATAATTTGGGTCAAAGAGATTCAGAAAATCACGGAGCTAATCATGGCCAAACAGCTAAGTCCAATATTAAGCAAGAATCAGGGTCAGATCACGATTCTAGAGTCCTAGTAACATCTGATTCTAAACAGAATACTAATATGGCCTTAATTGCGAGAAACCAACGTAAAGGAAGGGATCTGAGTCTTCAAGATGGAAATAAAAATGTGATTGGAAAGGAGAATAATATTCTATGTAGTAGGCTTACACGTGGAAAAGAAGTGCAAGAATTGGAGGACCCACAAAATGTTTGTATTTTGGCGGCTGACAACAAGCGGCGTCATTCTAATTTAACAGATTTGGACACACCACCAACCTTTTCTTCTCGCGAATTGCAGGATCAAGGGGCTGGAGATTCACTTATGTTAGAGGCAGGACCTGGTGTTCAGGCCTGCCTTCAGCCATGATCGCCTTAGCTTGGAACTATTGTGGTCTAGACCAACCACAAACAGTTCTTGAACTGATGGAAACAGTCTCTTCTCTTCATCCTTCCCTTATTTTTCTGATGGAAGTTAAAGTTTCTCAGACTCAGATAGATAAAGTTTGTCGTCGTCTTAAATTCAAAAACAAATTTTTTGCTCACGGTAACGGCTCTGGTGGTGGTTTGGCTCTGCTTTGGAAGGATGATCTCTCAGTCTCTCTTCACTCTTTCTCTATGTTTCACATTGATGTCCTCATTTCTTCTGCTTCTCAGCATCTTATCCGCTTTACTGGTTTCTATGGCAATCCAAGAAGAAACTTAAGACATCTTTCTTGGCAGCTGCTCTCTCGTCTTGCTGATGATAATGACTGGCCTTGGGTAGTTATGGGTGATTTTAACGACTTATTGTCAAGCTCTAAGAAGTTAGGTGGCAATCCCCATCCTGTTTCTAATATTAATGCTTTTAGAGACACAATTCAAGCGTGTGGACTTACTGATATGGGGTTTTATGGCTATCAATTTACTTGGGAGCGTTCCAGAGGTTCCCGTAATTGGATCAGAGAATGGCTTGATAGAGGTTTAGCCAATGTTGCATGGTTTCACTCTTTTCCTGATTCTCATATTACTCATGTGGGAATGGTGCATTCTGATCATATGGCTATCTTACTGTCTACTACATTTGGTAGTTCTAAACACAATTCTCGTTTTCTTTTTTATAATATTTGGCTACAGGAGCAGGAGTGTCGAGAGCTAATTCATAAAAGCTGGCTAGATGCCCATAATCTTCCAGTTCTTCAGCGACTTAATACTTGTGCAAGGAACCTTTGCTCTTGGAGTCGTTCTTTTCGAAGACGTTTTTAGGATGAGATTGTTCAATGTAAACAGGATCTTAATCTTTTGAGGCCACGAACTGATGCTGAGTCTTTAGCAGAGTTTAAACAAGCAAAAGAAAAGATGGCGGGCTTATTGTTTCAAAAACATAATTACTGGCAACAAAGGGCGAAAGTCCATTGGCTCAAAGAAGGTGATCTAAATACAAAGTTTTTTCATAACTTTGCTTCCTCAAGAAAAAAGAAGAACATGATTCACCAGCTCCAAGATATGGCGGGTAATCTGATAGATTGGAGTTCGGGTCTTCACCAGCATATCTTGACTTATTTTGAATCCATGTTCCAGTCTTCAACGGATTGCAATTTGAATTTCATTTCTCATATCAGGCCATGTGTTACAACTGCTCAGAATGAGGAGGTTCTTCGTCCCTTTGAAGAGGCAGAGGTCAAGGAAGCTTTATTTTCAATGCACCCTGACAAGGCCCCAGGCCCAGATGGATTTAACCTGGGTTTTTTCCAATCTCAATGGGAAATTGTCGGTCCAGAAATATCGTCTTTCATCCTAAATGTCCTCTATACTGGTAATATGCCTCCTGAACTTAATGAAACTATTATTGTACTCATCCCGAAGAACAAACAACCAAGTTTATCTCTGAATTCAGACCCATTGCACTTTGCAATGTAGTTTACAAAATTCTCTCAAAAATGGTTGCTAACCGCATGAAAGTTTTATTGAATGGGATTATCTCAGAAAATCAAAGTGCATTTATTTCGGGAAGGTTAATAACAGACAATGCTCTTCTTGCATTCGAAGTTGGACATTACCTTAATCGTAGCTCACATGGTAGTGTTGGAACTATTGCTATGAAGCTTGATATGGCTAAAGCATATGATAAGATGGAGTGGCATTTTTTGCAAGGAATGTTGGAGAAACTGGGGTTTGATAATAAGTGGATCAATATCATCATGATGTGTATCACTTCTGTCTCTTATCAGGTATGTTCCAGTGGTCACTCCATGGGTCCGATCTTTCCTCAAAGGGGTTTGAGATAAGGGGATCCGCTATCTCCATATCTGTTCATTCTATGTGCCCAGACCTTTCAGAAGCTTTAAATGGTTTGGAAATGAGAGGCTTGATTCATGGCTGCAAGGTAGCCAGGGATGCACCAGCCATTAGTCATCTTCTTTTCGCGGATGACTCGTATCTCTTCTTTAAAGCAACATTAGCTGAGGCAATGGAGATTAAGAATTGTCTTTCTAGTTATGAAATGGCTTCAGGTCAGTCAATCAATTTCCGCAAATCATCCCTGGAATTCAGCAAGAATGTTGATCCATTTATGCGTAGCTTGTTTTGTGATCTTTTGGGGATATCGGCTTCTCATCATTTGAAGAGCTATCTTGGCGTACTGATGTATGTGGGACAAAATAAAAATCAAGTATTTGCCTTCATCAAAGACAGAATCTGGAAACCCCTTAGCCATTGGAGGAATAAAATTCTTTCATGGGGCGGAAGGGAGATCCTTATCAAGTCAGTTCTACAATCGATACCATCCTATATCATGAGCATATTTCTTATCCCCAATAACATTTGTGATTCCATTCACCGAATGTTTAATAAATTTTGGTGGCAATCAAGTGGTTCTAGTTCAAGAGGCATTAACTGGTGTAGATGGGATCTTTTATGTGTTCCGAAAAAGTTGAGAGGGCTCGGTTTCAGAAGTGTCAAAGATTTCAATGTTGCGCTACTGGGTAAACAATTCTGGAGAATATTAACCAACCCTAGCTCCCTTGTTTCAAGAGTCTTTAAAGCTAGATACTTCCCAAATAACAATTTATTTCAGGCACAGTTGGGAAGAAGACCCAGTTATACTTGGAGAAGTCTATTAGCTGCAAGAGATTTGGTAGCTCATAACTTACGATGGAGAGTGAGGTCTGGTGAGCAGATTATGATCTACAGAGATACGTGGCTGATTGATCTTTTGAATCCAAGAATTATCTCTACTCCAGTGCCGGCTCTTATTAACTCTCCTGTCTCTGTTCTATTAAATGGAAACTCCACCTGGAATGTCCTGTTGATCCAAGAGAGTTTCTGCCGTCGGGATATTGAAAGAATTCTTCAAATCCCGCTTGCCACTTTGCGTTGTCCAGATGTTATGTATTGGCCGTTAGAGAGTACGGGAGATTATACAGTAAAGACCGGGTATCGTGCATCACATGGTATAGTTCAGCCTCTGTTGAGTTGTAATTTTAATTGGCAAAGAATTTGGAATCTAGCACTGCCACTCAAGGTGCGTATCTTCATTTGGAGGTGTGTTGTTGATGTCCTCCCTACTAGAAATAATCTATTTCTGAGACATGCAGTAGATTCTTACTTGTGTCCTTTTTGTTCTTCACCTGCTACTGAAACAATTCATCATGCGTTATTTTCGTGTCCATCTTCTCAAGCAATCTGGCATGAAAGCCCACTGGGTATTTGTTTTGATGTCAATGCATCTGTGGATTGTATTATTACTAGATGGTTTGGGTCTATACATCTTGAAGAAATTCATCAAGCTATGTATTTGATGTGGACTATTTGGTTTAAAAGAAATAAATATGTTTGGGAACAACATAGAATGAGCAATGGGGCGGTGCTTCGTATGGCTAGATGTTCTCTCTATCAGTGGGAAGTAGTGCATCAAAAGGAATCAAATCTCAATAACTCTCTATCTTTTCCTTTGCTGTAAGCTTGGATTCCTCCTCTTACCGGACATATTAAATGTAATACTGACGTGGCTGTAGACGTCGGGTCCTGAGGCGGTCCAAGATCAGAATTACCCGATGATGAAAATGATACTGACTTACAGGCAAAGGTGTTAAAAATAATGCTTCCCTTGTCGAGACCCTCGTTTTTTTTTATCATAAAAAAATTATTATTAATTTTAATTCCAAAAATAATATTATTGGAAAGTGTTATTTTGATAAAACAAAAAAATTAAATTAGTTATTTAATTTAATTGAATTGAATTAATTAATTAATTTAATTGAAAAAAGGGGAATTAAATTAGTTTTTTTTTAATTTAATTGAATAAATTAAGTAATTGATTTAATTAAAAAAGGGAATTAGTTATTAAATTAGTTAATTAGTCTAATTAAAAAAGAATTTTTTTTA
Organism: Excoecaria cochinchinensis; assembly: GCA_947683425.1. Taxonomy (NCBI): domain Eukaryota; kingdom Viridiplantae; phylum Streptophyta; class Magnoliopsida; order Malpighiales; family Euphorbiaceae; genus Excoecaria; species Excoecaria cochinchinensis. The sequence continues at coordinate 1,215,159 of CANTUQ010000263.1, forward strand.
AAAAAAAAAAGAGAGATAAAAAAAAATTAAAAAGAAATTAAAAAATTTTGTTGTTTGGCCACGCGGCCACTTTTATAAAGTGGCCATTTCGGCCACTTTATAAAAGTGGTAAGTGGTACCACGCGTGGTACCACTTTATGGGAGTGGTACCACGCGGCCACTTCCTTGAAGTGGCCGCGTGGTATCGAGGTTACCGCGTGCTCTGCGCTTCACGCGCGCATTTTTGCTCGGTCTCCCTCACCACGCGGTGCCTTTCTTCAGTTATTTTCTCGCCGTTTTGACCGAAAAATTTTTCGTTTTTGTGTAAATCCCGGGAAGACAAATTAAAAGAAGGTTTTGTCTTTTCTCTATTTTGGAACAATCAGATTAATCAAATGGATTCAACCTTCATTTTGAAGGGGGACGACAATTTTTGAATAAAAAAAAAAAAACTCTTTGCTTTTCCTCTCAAGAGCAACCCAGAAAAACAAAAAAAACCTTCAACTTATTTTTAAAGCTCTGATTTTTATTCTTAATATTAAGTTTACTTCAACAGATTTTCAATCGGGGAGTTCATTCTTAAACAAAGAAAAATAAATTTTCTTTGTCTCATAAATTCCCCGTAAATATTTTCTCCAGTTTTTGTCAAATCTTCTTCTTTTTTTCAACATTTTTCTGCATTTTCTCACCGAAATCTCGACAAAGGGGACAGATCCAAACACTCTTCTTTCCAAATATACAACTCTGAGGGTAAACACTTGAATCAATTTTATTTATTTATTTATATATTATTTATTATTGTGAATATTTCTACCTCTGTTGCCATTAAAAAATCATGCTTTTTGTCTAATATTATTCTTTTATTCTTGCTACTGTTGATACAATTATTATTATTATTATTATTATTATTATTATTATTATTATTATTATTATTATTTATTTGGTGTTCATTTGATATTCTATTTTCATTATTGTTATTATTATTATTATTATTATTATTATCATTAGTTTTTATCGTTATTATATTATTGCTATATTTGTGTTCATCTCTATTATAGTTATTAATACCATGTTATCATTATTATTATTATTATTATTATTATTATTATTATTATTATTATTATTATTATTATTATTATGTTCATTATTATGTTATTATCATCATTACCATTATTTTATTATTACTACTATCATCATTCATAAATTGACTTGCCTAATATTTATTTCGTTTTTACTTGATTAATTCTTTAGAACCGTTACTAACGTTTTTGATACTATTTTCTGTCTGAGATTTAATTTGGGTCGCGTCATGTGAATGTCCCCGCGATTCCCCCGGATGGGTCGCAACACGTGGAGGGTCATATCGGTTCGGTGAGATCTCTCTAATTCCCTATCCTTTTGTTGTGTTTATTTGTAAATAATTATCTTATTTTATGCACGCGTGAGATAAAAAGTCACAAAAATACTTTTACAATTAAATTGAGTTTTTTCACTAATAAAATTGGGACCAATGTCCCTTGTTTTAGTTTAACAATAAAAATATCACAATTAAAACGAAGGGTCAATTTTATCCAAAAATGGGATCACTCATCCCTGTTTTCATCAAATAACCAAAATAGCTCTTCGAACACTCTTTAAGTAAATGCGAGGGGACCAATGTCCCCAAACCTTCAATGAGTGCGAAGGAACCGATGTTCCTAAAATAATGTCCCGATTTATGTATGTCTTTCTATTTCGTTTTTGGGTGAGTGTTTTAAATTTATGTTCTTTCATTTTGGGCCATTGTAATTAATTTTAGGGCAACTTTATTTATTTTTGGTGGATTATATTCCGTCCCCATTCATATCTTTAATTTCCTTTTATCGGGGTTGTATTCCGCCCCGATTTCTCTTGTAATTGTGTTCTTGCGTGTTTACCGCTTCCATTTATCGCTTTTCTTTATTTTCTTTACGTGCTTTCAAATGCGCATTTAAATTTAAATGCATTAATCGTGTGAGATTAGAGGTATAATTTTAAGAGATTAAAAACTCATTTATAATTAACCAAAGCATAAATAAGAGGGAAGTTCCGAACATCGAATCTTTGGTTTAGACCGTTAGAGGTGAGAGACTTTTTCCCAATTTCTTATAAATTGGGTGGCGACTCCAAATGCCTCAAAGGTGCTTTTAGGTGTCATTAGACTATGTTGTTCTCCCCAATATTCTATTGGGAGGAATACACCGATGATGTCTCATGGCGCCCATGATCAAAAGACGCAAACCAATACCTCGAATCCCAATGGCGAATTCACAAGCGAGAGCCCTTGCTGGGTACCTCCGGCGCGCATCACAGTGGCCTTATTCAAAGCTGAAAATCGTGTTAGTTATGGTTGAATTTGTAGGGATTCCTCCAAGAATTTTATTGTTGCTAAGCAGGGTTCCTTTTCTTGCCCGCTTGATCCTCTCATTGCGGAGGCAATGTCAGTTAAGGAAGCTTTAAAGTGGTTAAAGGAAGAAAGTTTTACACAAGTGTAAGTTGAAACTGACAGTCTTATGCTATATCATGCTCTGTCCTCCCCCTCTTTGAATAATTCCCATTTTGGACTTTTAGTTCATGATTGTCTGTCTTTAAGTCTTTCTTTCCAAAGCTGTTTATTTTCTTTTGTAAGAAAATCTGGAAATGATCTTGCCCATTTGCTAGCTAGGACCTCTGTTGCGTCTCAGGGAGTTAGATTTTCATCTCCTCCTAGTTGTATCCAGCAGTTGCTTTAATGAAAAGGTCCATTCTATTTCAAAAAAAAAAAACTAATACGAGTACTATATGAATTAAGATTAGATATAAAATAAAAATAATTAATAATTAGATGAAAATAGAGAATTACTAGGATTATAATTATGACTATGAGCTTTTTTTTTTTAAAAAAAAATCTTTTTTATATGAATTAGTCTCCCTTATAATTTAAATGACTAGTCTATTTTCAGATAAATAATCCCATTTAGAATGGGATTTCTCAACTTTTTTTTTGTTTTAATTAATACTAGCTAAGAGTTTTTTTTTCCTATTTATAATATTTTATATATATATATTATATAAATAGCGATATATTCTAATAAGGACTATGATTTTTTTTTGAAAAAAAATGATCCTTTTTCATTTTAATTTCTACTTCTAAATTCTTTTGATTTTAGGATTTAACTTGGTTTTAAAATTCTTTTCCTAATAAATTTATTGCCCAACCATTAAAATATTTGAGGTTTATTCTTCTTCCAAATACATAATGGGCTTTTGGCGTCCTTGAATAATACAGCCTTGTAAACAGGGCCGAAAGCATGAAATCTCTGCTTTTGATAGCTTTATATATATATATATATATATATATATATATATATTGCAAAAAATTAAAAACACGGATTATGAGTTTAATTAATCCCCATTCTCCCAAAACTATTTTAATGAAAAAGTATATTAACCTCTTATTATATGTCAAAGATTAATAATCATTCAGCATTTGATTAATTAGATTTATATTGAGAAGGCAGATAAATAGGCAAGACACTACCTTATTATTTTATAAGTATTTAAAAAAAACAACCGCCATTAAATCCCAAATGGCACTTTATAAGTCTACAGGTAGGTAATTCAGTCTAAGAACTGCCCAGCCACTTCTAGTCCAAACACCTAATTTTTATAGCCATGCCTCTACCCTAAAGCCGTCCTTCCTCCCCTTCCCCCGCAACCATCATCCACAACCTTACCACTCCGCGTAGTCCTAATCGGGATTACACTAGGTTGGGTATTGGCAGGTCTAGTATTGATCCATCCTTGGATGTTGATCAATATAAAAGAAAACCTGGTATCTACAATATTTTTGTGGACAATCTTCCAAATGGGTGGCCAGCTTTTGGAGTTAGGAATGTATTTTCCTAGTTTGGAACAGTTAAGAGAGTTTTCGTGGCCAAGAAGCTTAGTAAGAGAGGTACGAGGTTTGGTTTTGTGACCATAAAAGGAGTCAAAAATATTGATAACTTGATCCAAAAATTGAATGGGTCATGGATTAGGAACAAGCAGATCAAGGTGAATTTAGAAAGATATATTAGTGGGACGTTTGAACAGGTTCATCATTAAAAAATGCAAAGATTGGCTTCTGACAAGGAAAAAATAGGGAGCTTCAGCGTCAAAGACAGTAAGTCATATGTTGATATTGTCAGACTAAAAAAAACGAACAAGGCAGGGTGTAGAGATGATGTAACTGTTAACGATAGAGTGGGTTCGGTAAATTTCCAATACAACTCAAAAAAAGAGGATATGCAGTGGCTTGAGAGAAGCCTGGTGGGTTGGCTATATCACCCAAAAAATTCCCTTAATATCCAAGAGAGTCTAGTTAGCTGGGGATATTTAAATGTTAGGTGTTATCCGATGGGAGGAAATTTGATTCTGTTAACCTTTTGTTCATTGGAAGAAAGAACAAGAATGCTGGAAGGAGGGTTAAAATGGCTTGCTGAATGGTTTGAATTTGTGAAACCTTGGGAACTAAACGATATATGCACCAAGAGATTTGCATGGATTAGATGCGAAGGTGTTCCTCTGCACGCTTGGAATGTCGATTTCTTCAGCAAAGTGGCAATTTTATATGGAAATTTTATTTGTTTGGATGACAGTACCAGGAATAAATCAAGGTCGATTTGGCCAGAGTTCTTGTTACCACTTCCTCATCTGAATCTATTAATACTTTGATTAAAGTTCGAATTAATGGAAAAAATTTTCCAGTAAGAATTATTGAGGAACCATGTATTATTTTCCCCCCAATTATGGGACACAAGCATCAAGTCAATTCACCAGTGTCATCATCTTCCTTAGAGCCTTCGAAAAAATCATCTGAAGATTACTCCGGTCAGCACTCTACAGGCCGCTGTAAAAAAATTGCTTTGGAGAAATCATTTAGAATTATTGATAGGGAGTCTCCCAATACTGAGTTAGCGGCTCAAGATGGAATTCCAAATGATTCTGTAGCCTCTCTCCACAGCTGTTCCCCTTGTAAATCTGATGGTGGGTCACTGCCTCCTTTGGCCATTGGGCCTGAGTCCCTCAATTCTTCCATGGGCTCTCAAGCTGAAGGGTTTATTGATCCAAATAGTGCTCTAGTCATTTTTGGGTCAAATGGTAAGCTTAATGGGTTTGAAGCCCAGAAAAATACTAAGTCTAAAAAATCTAAGAAGGTAAGGGCGCTTTATTTTTTAGATTCAAAAAAAATCCATGCTGCAGTTTCCTTCCTTATCGAAGAGCACGAGAATTGGTTTCATCGGAATTTTTATGGATTTCCCTAGGGGTACCACTAGGAAAAATCACCGAAATCGAGAAATCGTAAAAAGTGGTGAAATTTTGGTTCCGAGTCCAATAATTCAGGAAAACTCGATTGGAATAGCTACTGGAAGCTTGCCGGTCACAACGCATTGAGAATTGGTTTCGTCGAAATCCGACGAATTTTTACGGATTTCCCTAGAGGTACCACTAGGGAAAATCACTAAAATCGAGAAATCGTAAAAAGTGGTGAAATTTTGGATCCGAGTCTAATAAATAAAAAAAACTCGATTGGAATAGCTACTGGAAGCTTGCCATTCAACACGCATCGAGAATTGAATCCGACAAATTTTTACGGATTTTCCTAGGGGTACCACTAGGGAAAATCACCAAAATCGACAAATCGTAAAAAGTGGTGAAATTTTGGATCTGAGTCAAATAATTCAAGAATACTCGATTGGAATAGCTACTGGAAGCTTGCCGGTCACAACGCATCGAGAATTGGCTACGTTTGAATCCGACGAATTTTTACGGATTTTCCTAGGGGTACCACTAGGGAAAATCACCAAAATCGAGAAATCGTAGAAAATGGTGAAATTTTGGATCTGAGTCCAATAATTCAGGAAAACTCGATTGGAATAGCTACTGGAAGCTTGCCGGTCACAACACATTGAGAATTGGCTTCATCGGAATTTTTACGGATTTCCCTAGGGGTAACACTAGGGAAAATCACCAAAATCGAGAAATCGTAAAAAGTGGTGAAATTTTGGATCCGAGTCCAATAATTCAGGAAAACTTGATTGGAATAGCTACTGGAAGCTTGCCGGTCACAACGAATCGAGAATTGGCCTCGTCAAAATTTTTACGGATTTTTCTAGTGGTACCAATTTGGAAAATCACCAAAATCGAGAAATCGTAAAAAGTGGTGAAATTTTTTATCCAAGTCCAATAATTCAGGAAAACTCGATTGGAATAGCTACTGGGAGTTTGCCGGTCACAACGCATCAAGAATTGGCCTCGTTGAAATTTTTACTGATTTCCCTAGGGGTACCACTAGGGAAAATCACCAAAATCGAGAAATCGTAAAAAGTGGTGAAATTTTTTATCCGAGTCCAATAATTCAGGAAAACTCGATTAGAATAGCTACTGGAAGCTTGTCGGTCACAACGCATCGAGAATTGGCTTCGTAGGAATCCGACAAATTTTTACGGATTTTACTAGGGTTACCACTAGGGAAAATCACCAAAATCGAGAAATCGTAAAAAGTGATGAAATTTTGGATCCGAGTCCAATAATTCAGGAAAACTCGATTGGAATAGCTACTGGAAGCTTGCCGGCACAACGTATCGAGAATTGGTTTCATCGAAATCCGATGAATTTTTAAGGATTTCCCTAGGGGTACCACTAGGAAAAATCACCAAAATCGAGAAATCGTAAAAAGTGGTGAAATTTTGGATCCGAGTCCAATAATTCAGGAAAACTCGATTGGAATAGCTACTGGAAGCTTGCCGTTCACAACTCATCGAAAATTGAATCCGACGAATTTTTACGGATTTCCCTAGGGGTACCACTAGGGAAAATCACCAAAACCGAGAAATCGTAAAAAGTGGTAAAATTTTGAATCCGAGTCCAATAATTCAGAAAAACTCAATTGGAATAGCTACTGGAAGCTTGCCGGTCACAACGCATCGAGAATTGGCTTCGTCAGAATCCGACGAATTTTTACGGATTTTCTTAGGGGTACCACTAGGGAAAATCACAAAAATCGAGAAATCGTAAAAATTGGTGAAATTTTGGATCCGAGTCCAATAATTCAGGAAAAATCGATTGGAATAGCTACTGGAAGTTTGCCGTTCACAACGCATCGAGAATTGAATCCGACGAATTTTTACGGATTTTCCTAGGGGTACCACTAGGGAAAATCACCAAAATCGAGAAATCGTAAAAAGTGGTGAAATTTTGGATCCGAGTCCAATAATTCTAGAAAACTAAATTTGAATAGTTACTGGAATCTTGCCGGTCACAACGCATCAAGAATTGGATTCGTCAGAATCCGACGAATTTTTACGGATTTCCCTAGGTGTACCACTAGGGAAAATCACCAAAATCGAGAAATCGTAAAAAGTGGTGAAATTTTGGATCCGAGTCCAATAATTCAGAAAAACTTGATTTGAATAGCTACTGGAAGCTTGCCGGGCACAACGCATCGATAATTGGTTTAGTCGGAATCCGACGAATTTTTACGGATTTCCCTAGGGTACCACTAGGAAAAATCACCAAAATCTAGAAATACTAAAAAGTTGTGAAATTTTGGATCCGAGTCCAATAATTCAGGAAAACTCGATTTGAATAGCTACTAAAAGCTTGCTGGTCACAACGCATTGAGAATTGGCTTCGTCGGAATTTTTACGGATTTCCCTAGGGGTACCACTAGGGAAAATCACCAAAATCGAGAAATCGAAAAAAATGGTGAAATTTTGGATCTGAGTCCAATAATTCAGGAAAACTCGATTGGAATAGCTACTGTAAGCTTTCCGGTCACAACGCATCGAGAATTGGCCTCGTCGAAATTTTTACGGATTTCCCTAGGGGTACCACTAGGGAAAATCACCAAAATCAAGAAATCGTAAAAAGTGGTAAAATTTTTTATCCGAGTCCAATAATTCAGGAAAACTAGATTGGAATAGCTACTGGAAGCTTGTCGGTCACAGCGCATCGAGAATTGGCTTAATCGGAATCCGTCAAATTTTTACGGATTTCCCTAGAGGTACCACTAGGGAAAATCATAAAAATCGAGAAATCCTAAAAAGTTGTGAAATTTTGGATCCGAGTCCAATAATTCAGGAAAACTTGATTGGAATAGCTACTGAAAGCTTGCCGGTCACAACGCATTGAGAATTGGCTTCGTCGGAATTTTTACGGATTTCCCTAGTGGTACCACTAGGGAAAATCACCAAAATCGAGAAATCAGAAAAAGTGGTGAAATTTTGGATCTGAGTCCAATAATTCAGGAAAACTTGATTTGAATAGCTACTGGAAGCTTAACATTCACAATGCATCGAGAATTGAATCCGACGAATTTTTACGGATTTCCCTAGGGGTACCACTAGGGTAAATCACCAAAATCGAGAAATCGTACAAAGTGGTGAAATTTATGATCCGAGTCCAATAATTCTGGAAAACTAATTTTGAATAGCTACTAGAATCTTGCCGGTCACAACGCATCAAGAATTGGCTTCGTCGGAATCCGACGAATTTTTACGGATTTTCCTAGGGGTACCACTAGGGAAAATCACCAAAATCGAGAAATCGTAAAAAGTGGTTAAATTTTGGATCCGAGTCAAATAATTCAGGAAAATTCGATTGTAATAGCTACTGAAAGCTTGCTGGTCACAACGCATTGAGGATTGGTTTCGTCGAAATTTTTACGGATTTCCCTAGGAAAAATTATCAAAATCGAGAAATCGTAAAAAGTGGTGAAATTTTGGATCCGAGTCCAATAATTTGGGAAAACTCGATTAGAATAGCTACTGGAAGCTTGCCGGTCACAACGCATCGTGAATTGGTCTCGTCGAAATTTTTACGGATTTCCCTAGGGGTACCACTAGAGAAAATCACAAAAATCGAGAAATCGTAAAAAGCGGTGAAATTTTTTATCCGAGTCCAATAATTCAGGAAAACTCGATTGCAATAGCTACTGGAAGCTTGCCGGTCACAACGCATCGAGAATTGGTTACGTCGGAATTTTTACGGATTTCCCTAGGGGTACCACTAGGGAAAATCACCAAAATTGAGAAATCATAAAAAGTGGTGAAATTTTGGATCCGAGACCAATAATTCAGGAAAACTCGATTGGAATAGCTACTGGAAGCTTGCCGATCACAACGCATCGAGAATTGGTTTCGTCGAAATCTGTCGAATTTTTACGGATTTTCCTAGGGGTACCACTAGGGAAAATCACCAAATTCGAGAAATCATAAAAAGCGGTGAAATTTTTATTCCGAGTCCAATAATTCAGGAAAACTCGATTAGAATAGCTGCTGGAAGCTTGCCGGTCACAACGCATCGAGAATTTGTTTCATCGGAATCCGATGAATTTTTACGGATTTCCCTAGGGGTACCACTAGAAAAAATCACCAAAATCGAGAAATCGTAAAATGTGGTGAAATTTTTGATCCGAGTCCAATAATTCAGGAAAACTCAATAGGAATATCTACTGGAAGCTTGCCGTTCACACGTCATCGAGAATTGAATCTGAAGAATTTTTACAGATTTCCCTAGGGGTACCACTAGGGAAAATCACCAAAATCGAGAAATCGTAAAAAGTTGTGAAATTTTGGATCCGAGTCCAATAATTCTGGAAAACTTTATTTGAATAGCTACTGGAAGCTTGCCGTTCACTACGCATCGAGAATTAAATCCGATGAATTTTAATGGATTTCCATAGGGGTACCAATAGGAAAAATCACCAAAATCGAGAAATCGTACAAAATGGTGAAATTATGGATCCGAGTCCAATAATTCTGGAAAACTCAATTTGAATAGCTACTGGAATCTTGCCGGTCACAACGCATCAAGAATTGGCTTCGTCGTAATCCGACGAATTTTTACGGATTTCCCTAGGGGTACCACTAGGGAAAATCACTAAAATCGAGAAATCGTAAAAAGTGGTTAAATGTTTGATGCGAGTCAAATAATTCAGGAAAACTCGATTGGAATAGCTACTGGAAGCTTGCCGGTCACAATGCTTCGAGAATTGGCTTCGTCGGAATTTTGACGGATTTCTCCAGGGGTACCACTAGGAAAAATCACAAAAATCTAGAAATCGTAAAAAAATGATGAAATTTTGGATCCGAGTCCAATAATTCAGGAAAACTTGATTGGAATAGCTACTGTAAGCTTGACGGTCACAACGCATCGAGAATTGGCTTCGTCGGAATTTTTACGGATTTCCCTAGGGGTACCACTATGGAAAATCACCAAAATCGAGAAATCATAAAAAGTGGTGAAATTTTTGATCCGAGTCCAATAATTTAGGAAAACTCGATTAGAATAGCTACTGGAAGCTTGCCGGTCACAACGCATCGAGAATTGGTTTCGTCGGAATCCGACGAATTTTTACGGATTTTCCTAGGGGTACCACTAGGGAAAATCACCAAAATCGAGAAATCGTAAAAAGTGGTGAAATTTTGGATCCGAGTCCAATAATTCAGGAAAACTCGATTGAAATAGCTACTAGAAGCTTGCCGGTCACAACGCATCGAGAATTGGCTTCGCCGGAATCCGAAAAATTTTTACGGATTTTCCTAGAGGTACCACTAGGAAAAATCACCAAAATCGAGAAATCGTAAAAAGTGGTGAAATTTTGGATCCGAGTCCAATAATTCAAGAAACCTCGATTGGAATAGCTCCTGCAAGCTTGCCGGTCACAACACATCGAGAATTGGTTTCGTCGGAATCCGACGAATTTTTACGGATTTCCCTAGGGGTACCACTAGGGAAAATCACCAAAATCGAGAAATCATAAAAAGTAGTGAAATTTTTTATCCGAGTCCAATAATTCAGGAAAACTCGATTGGAATAGCTACTGGAAGCTTGCCGGTCACAGCGCATCAAGAATTGGATTCGTCGTAATCCGACAAATTTTTACGGATTTTCCTGTAGATACCACTAGGAAAAATCACAAAAATCGAGAAATCGTAAAAAGTGTTGAAATTTTGGATTCGAGTCCTACAATTCAAGAAAACTTGATTGGAATAGCTACTGGAAGCTTGCCGGTCACAACGCATCGAGAATTGGTTTCGTCGGAATCCGACGAATTTTTACGGATTTTCATAGGGGTACCACTAGGGAAAATCACCAAAATCGAGAAATCGTAAAAAGTGGTGAAATTTTGGATCCGAGTCCAATAATTCGGGAAAACTTGATTGGAATAGCTACTGGAAGCTTGACGGTCACAACGCATCGAGAATTAGTTTCGTCGGAATCCGACGAATTTTTACGGATTTCCATAGGGGTACCACTACTGAAAATCACCAAAATCGAGAAATCATAAAAAGTGGTGAAATTTTGGATCCGAGTCCAATAATTCTGGAAAACTCAATTTGAATAGCTACTGGAATCTTGTCGGTCACAACACATCAAGAATTGGCTTTGTCAAAATCCGACGAATTTTTACGGATTTCCCTAAGGGTACCACTAGGAAAAATCACCAAAATCGAGAAGTCAATTGGAATAGCTACTGAAAGCTTGCCGTTTACAATGCATCAAAAATTGAATCCGACGAATTTTTACAGATTTTCCTATGAGTACCGCTAGGGAAAATTACCAAAATCGAGAAATCGTAAAAAGTGGTGAAATTTTGGATCCGAGTCCAATAAATCAGGAAAACTCGATTGGAATTGCTACTGGAAGCTTGCCGGTCACAACGCATCGATAATTGGATTCGTCGAAATCCGACAAATTTTTACGGATTTCCCTAGGGGTACCACTAGGGAAAATCACCAAAATCGTAAAAAGTGGTGAAATTTTTGATCCGAGTCCAATAATTCAGGAAAACTCAATTGGAATAGCTACTGGAAGCTTTCCGGTCACAACGCATCGAGAATTGGCCTCGTCGGAATTTTTACGGATTTTCCTAGGGGTACCACTAGGAAAAATCACCAAAATCGAGAAATCGTAAAAAGTGGTGAAATTTTGGATCCGAGTTCAATAATTCAGGAAAACTCGATTGGAATAGCTACTGGAAGCTTGCCGGTCACAACGCATCGAGAATTGGCCTCGTCGAAATTTTTACGGATTTCCCCACGGGTTACCATTAGGGAAAATCACCAAAATCGAGAAATCGTAAAAAGTGGTGAAATTTATTATCCGAGTCCAATAATTCAGGAAAACTCGATTGGAATAGCTACTGGAAGCTTGCCGGTCACAACGCATCGAGAATTGGGTTCGTCGGAATTTTTACGTATTTCCCTAGGGGTACCACTAGGGAAAATCACCAAAATCGAGAAATCATAAAAAGTGGTTAAATTTTTGATCCGAGTCCAATAATTCAGGAAAACTCGTTTGGAATAGCTACTGGAAGCTTACCAGTCACAACGCATCGAGAATTGATTTCGTCGGAATCCGACGAATTTTTACGGATTTCCCTAGGGGTACCACTAGGGAAAATCACAAAAATCGAGAAATCGTAAAAAAAAGGTGAAATTTTGGATCCGAGTATAATAATTCAGGAAAACTCAATTGGAATAGCTACTGGAAGCTTGCCGGTCACAACGCATCGAGAATTGGCCTCGTCGAAATTTTTACGGATTTCCCTAGGGGTACCACTAGGGTAAATCACCAAAATCGAGAAATCGTAAAAAGTGGTGAAATTTTTTATCCGAGTCCAATAATTTAGGAAAACTCGATTGGAATAGCTACTGGAAGCTTGCCGTTCACAACACATCGAGAATTAATCCGACGAATTTTTACGGATTTCCCTAGGCGTACCACTAGGGAAAATCACCAAAATCGAGAAATCGTAAAAAGTGGTGAAATTTTTGATCCGAGTCCAATAATTAAGGAAAACTCGATTGGAATAGCTACTGGAAGCTTGCCGATCACAACGCATCGAGAATTGGCTTCGTCTGAATTTTTACGGATTTTTCTAGGGGTACCACTAGTAAAAATCACCAAAATCGAGAAATCATAAAAAGTGGTGAAATTTTGGATTCGAGTCCAATAATTCAGAAAAACTCGGTTGGAATAGCTACTGGAAGCTTGCCGGTCACAACGCATCGAGAATTGGTTTCATCGGAATCCGACGAATTTTTACGGATTTTCCTAGGGGTACCACTAGGGAAAATCACCAAAATCGAGAAATCGTAAAAAGTGGTGAAATTTTCTATCCGAGTCCAATAATTAAGGAAAACTCGATTGGAATAGCTACTGGAAGCTTGCCGGTCACAACGCCTCCAGAATTGTCTTCGTCGATATTTTTACGGATTTTCCTAGGGGTACCACTAGGAAAAATCACCAAAATCGAGAAGTCGTAAAAAGTGGTGAAATTTTGTATCCGAGTCCAATAATTCAGGAAAACTCGATTGGAATAGCTACTGGAAGCTTGCCGGTCACAACGCATCGAGAATTGGCCTCGTCGAAATTTTTACGGATTTCCCTAGGGGTACCACTAGGGAAAATCACCAAAATAGAGAAATCGTAAAAAGTGGTGAAATTTTTTATCCGAGTCCAATAATTCAGGAAAACTCGATTGGAATAGCTACTGGAAACTTGCCGGTCACAACGCATCGAGAATTGGCTTCATAGGAATTTTTACGGATTTACCTAGGGGTACTACTAGGGAAAATCACCAAAATCGAGAAATCATAAAAAGTGATGAAATTTTAGATCCGAGTCCAATAATTCAGAAAAACTCGATTGAAATTGCTACTGGAAGTTTGCCGATCACAATGCATCGAGAATTGGTTTCGTCGGAATTCGACAAATTTTTATGGATTTCCCTAGGAGTACCACTATGGAAAATCACAAAAATCGAGAAATCGTAAAAAGTGTTGAAATTTTGGATCCTAGTCCAATAATTCAGGAAAACTCGATTGGAATAGCTACTGAAAGCTTGCCGTTCACAATGCATCGAGAATTGAATCCGACGAATTTTTACGGATTTCCCTAGGGGTACCACTAGGAAAAATCACAAAAATCGAGAAATCGTAAAAAGTGGTAAAATTTTGGATCCGAGTCCAATAATTCAGGAAAACTCGATTGGAATAGCTACTGTAAGCTTGCCGGTCACAACGCATCGAGAATTGGTTTCGTCGAAATCCGACGAATTTTTACGGATTTTCCTATGGGTACCACTAGGGAAAATCACCAAAATCGAGAAATCGTAAAAAGTGGTAAGATTTTGGATCCGAGTCCAATAATTCAGGAAAACTCGATTGGAATAGCTACTGGAAGCTTGCCGGTCACAACGCATCGAGAATTGGCCACGTCAAAATTTTTACGGATTTCCCTAGGGGTACCACTAGGGTAAATCACCAAAATCGAGAAATCGTAAAAATTGGTGAAATTTTTTATTCGAGTCCAATAATTCAGGAAAACTTGATTGGAATAGCTACTGAAAGCTTGCCGGTCACAACGCATCGAGAATTGGCCTCGTCGGAATTTTTACGGATTTTTCTAGGTGTACCACTAGGGAATATCACCAAAATCGAGAAATCGTAAAAATTGGTGAAATTTTTTATCCGAGTCCAATAATTCAGGAAAACTCGATTGGAATATCTTCTGGAAGCTTTCCGTTCACAACGCATCGAGAATTGAATCTGACGAATTTTTACGGATTTCCCTCGGGGTACCACTAGGGAAAATCTCCAAAATCGAGAAATCGTAAAAAGTGGTGAAATTTTGGATCCGAGTCCAATAATGTAGGAAAACTCGATTGGAATAACTACTGGAAGCTTGCCGGTCACATCGCATCGAGAATTGGCTTCGTCGGAATTTTTACGGATTTTCCTAGGGGTACTACTAAGGAAAATCACGAAAATCGAGAAATCATAAAAAGTGGTGAAATTTTTGATTCGAGTCCAATAATTCAGAAAAACTCGATTGGAATAGCTACCGGAAGCTTGTCGGTCACAACGCATCGAGAATTGGCCTCGTCGAAATTTTTACGGATTTCCCTAGGGGTACCACTAGGGAAAATCACCAAAATCGAAAAATCGTAAAAAGCGGTGAAATTTCTTATTCGAGTTCAATAATTCAGAAAAACTCGATTGGAATAGCTATTGGAAGCTTTTCGGTCAGAAAGCATCGAGAATTGGCTTTGTCAGAATTTTTACGGATTTTCCTTGGGTTACCACTAGGGAAAATCACAAAAATCGAGAAATCATAAAAAGTTGTGAAATTTTTGATCCGAGTCCAATAATTCAGGAAAACTAGATTCGAATAGCTTCTGAAAGCTTGCCGTTCACAACGAATCGAGAATTGGTTTCGTCGAAATCCGACGAATTTTTACGGATTTCCCTAGGGTAACTAGGGAAAATCACCAAAATCGAGAAATCGTAAAAAGTGGTGAAATTTTTGATCCGAGTCCAATAATTCAGGAAAACTTGATTAGAATAGCTACTGGAAGCTTTCCGGTCACAACGCATTGAGAATTGGCTTCGTACAAATTTTTATGGATTTCCCTAGGAGTACCACTATGGAAAATCACAAAAATCGAGAAATCGTAAAAAGTGTTGAAATTTTGGATCCTAGTCCAATAATTCAGGAAAACTCGATTGGAATAGCTACTGAAAGCTTGCCGGTCACAATGAATCGAGAATTGAATCCGACGAATTTTTACGGATTTCCCTAGGGGTACCACTAGGAAAAATCACAAAAATCGAGAAATCGTAAAAAGTGGTGAAATTTTGGATCCGAGTCCAATAATTCAGGAAAACTCGATTGGAATAGCTACTGTAAGCTTGCCGGTCACAACGCATCGAGAATTGGTTTCGTCGAAATCCGACGAATTTTTACGGATTTTCCTATGGGTACCACTAGGAAAAATCACCAAAATCGAGAAATCGTAAAAAGTGGTGAAATTTTTACGGATCCGAGTCCAATAATTCAGGAAAACTCGATTGGAATAGCTACTGGAAGCTTGCCGGTCACAACGCATCGAGAATTGGCCACGTCGAAATTTTTACGGATTTCCCTAGGGGTACCACTAGGGTAAATCACCAAAATCGAGAAATCGTAAAAATTGGTGAAATTTTTTATTCGAGTCCAATAATTCAGGAAAACTTGATTGGAATAGCTACTGAAAGCTTGCCGGTCACAACGCATCGAGAATTGGCCTCGTCGGAATTTTTACGGATTTTCCTAGGTGTACCACTAGGGAATATCACCAAAATCGAGAAATCGTAAAAATTGGTGAAATTTTTTATCCGAGTCCAATAATTCAGGAAAACTCGATTGGAATATCTTCTGGAAGCTTTCCGTTCACAACGCATCGAGAATTGAATCTGACGAATTTTTACGGATTTTCCTAGGGGTACCACTAGGGAAAATCTCCAAAATCGAGAAATCGTAAAAAGTGGTGAAATTTTGGATCCGAGTCCAATAATGTAGGAAAACTCGATTGGAATAACTACTGGAAGCTTGCCGGTCACATCGCATCGAGAATTGGCTTCGTCGAAATTTTTACGGATTTTCCTAGGGGTACTACTAGGGAAAATCACCAAAATCGAGAAATCATAAAAAATGGTGAAATTTTTGATTCGACTCCAATAATTCAGAAAAACTCGATTGGAATAGCTACCGGAAGCTTGTCGGTCACAACGCATCGAGAATTGGCCTCGTCGAAATTTTTACGGATTTCCCTAGGGGTACCACTAGGGAAAATCACCAAAATTGAAAAATCATAAAAAGCGGTGAAATTTCTTATTCGAGTTCAATAATTCAGAAAAACTCGATTGGAATAGCTACTGGAAGCTTTTCGGTCAGAAAGCATCGAGAATTGGCTTTGTCAGAATTTTTACGGATTTTCCTTGGGTTACCACAAGGGAAAATCACAAAAATCGAGAAATCATAAAAAGTTGTGAAATTTTTGATCCGAGTCCAATAATTCAGGAAAGCTAGATTCGAATAGCTTCTGAAAGCTTGCCGTTCACAACGAATCGAGAATTGGTTTCGTCGAAATCCGACGAATTTTTACGGATTTCCCTAGGGTAACTAGGAAAAATCACCAAAATCGAGAAATCGTAAAAAGTGGTGAAATTTTTGATTCGAGTCCAATAATTCAGGAAAACTTGATTAGAATAGCTACTGAAAGCTTTCCGGTCACACGCATCGAGAATTGGCTTCGTACAAATTTTTATGGATTTCCCTAGGAGTACCACTATGGAAAATCACAAAAATCGAGAAATCGTAAAAAGTGTTGAAATTTTGGATCCTAGTCCAATAATTCAGGAAAACTCGATTGGAATAGCTACTGAAAGCTTGCCGGTCACAATGCATCGAGAATTGAATCCGACGAATTTTTACGGATTTCCCTAGGGGTACCACTAGGAAAAATCACAAAAATCGAGAAATCGTAAAAAGTGGTGAAATTTTGGATCCGAGTCCAATAATTCAGGAAAACTCGATTGGAATAGCTACTGTAAGCTTGCCGGTCACAACGCATCGAGAATTGGTTTCGTCGAAATCCGACGAATTTTTACGGATTTTCCTATGGGTACCACTAGGGAAACTCACCAAAATCGAGAAATCGTAAAAAGTGGTGAAATTTTTACGGATCCGAGTCCAATAATTCAGGAAAACTCGATTGGAATAGCTATTGGAAGCTTGCCGGTCACAACGCATCGAGAATTGGACTCGTCGAAATTTTTACGGATTTCCCTAGTGGTACAACTAGGGAAAATTACCAAAATCGAGAAATTGTAAAAAGTGGTGAATTTTTTTATCCGAGTCCAATAATTCAACAAAAATTGATTGGTATAGCTACTGGAAGCTCTCCGGTTACAACACATCGTGAATTGGTTTCGTCGGAATTTTTACGGATTTTCCTAGGGGTACCACTAGGGAAAATCACCAAAATCGAGAAATCGTAAAAAGTGGTGAAATTTTGGATCCGAGTCCAATATTTCAGGAAAAATCGATTGGAATAGCTACTGGAAGCTTGCCGGTCACAACGCATCGATAATTGGCCTCGTCGAAATTTTTACGGATTTCCCTAAGTGTACCACTAGGGAATATCACCAAAATCGAGAAATCGTAAAAATTGGTGAAATTTTTTATCCGAGTCCAATAATTCAGGAAAACTCGATTGGAATATCTTCTGGAAGCTTTCCGTTCACAACGCATCGAGAATTGAATCTGACGAATTTTTACGGATTTCCCTAGGGGTACCACTAGGGAAAATCTCCAAAATCGAGAAATCGTAAAAAGTGGTGAAATTTTGGATCCGAGTCCAATAATGTAGGAAAACTCGATTGGAATAGCTACTGGAAGCTTGCCGGTCACATCGCATCGAGAATTGGCTTCGTCGGAATCCGACGAATTTTTATAGATTTCCCTAGGGGTACCTCTAAGGTAAATCACCAAAATCGAGAAATCGTAAAAAGTGGTGAAATTTTTTATCCGAGTCCAATAATTCAGGAAAACTCGATTGGAATAGCTACTGGGAGCTTGCCGGTCACAACGCATCGAGAATTGGTTTCGTCGGGATTTTTACGGATTTCCCTAAAGGTACCACTAGGGAAAATCATAAAAATCGGGAAATCATAAAAAGTGGTGAAATTTTGGATCCGAGTCCAATAATTTAAGAAAACTCGATTGGAATATCTACTGAAAGCTTGCCGGTCACAACGCATCGAGAATTTATTTCGTCGGAATCCAACGAATTTTTATTGATTTTCCTAGGGGTACCACTAGGGAAAATCAACAAAATCGAGAAATCGTAAAAAGTGCT
The DNA here is from genome assembly GCA_947683425.1 of Excoecaria cochinchinensis. Classification (NCBI taxonomy): domain Eukaryota; kingdom Viridiplantae; phylum Streptophyta; class Magnoliopsida; order Malpighiales; family Euphorbiaceae; genus Excoecaria; species Excoecaria cochinchinensis. Next base: position 1,233,868 of record CANTUQ010000263.1, read on the forward strand.
GAAATTTGTGATCAGAGTCATATAATTTAGGAAAACTCGATTGGAATAGCTACTGGAAGCTTGCCGGTCACAACACATCGAGAATTGGCTTCGTCGGAATTTTTTCGGATTTCCCTAGGGGTACTAGTAGGTAAAATTACCAAAATCGAGAAATCGTAAAAAGTGGTTAAATTTTGGATCCGCGTCCAATAATTCAGGAAAACTCGATTGGAATAGCTACTGGAAACTTGCCGGTCACAACGCATCAAGAATTGGCCTCGTCAAAATTTTTACGGATTTATCTAAGGGTACCACTAGGGAAATTCACCAAAATCGAGAAATCGTAAAAAGTGGTGAAATTTTGGATCCGTGTCAAATAATTCAAGAAAACTCGATTAGAATAGCTACTGGAAACTTGCCGGTCACAAGCATCGAGAATTGGTCTCGTCAAAATTTTTACGGATTTCCCTAGGGGTACCATTAGGGAAAATCACCAAAATCGAGAAATCGTAAAAAGTGGTGAAATTTTTTATCCGAGTCAAATAATTAAGGAAAACTTGATTGGAATAGCTACTGGAAGCTTGCCGGTCACGACGCATCAATAATTGGATTCGTCGGAATTTTTACGGATTTCGCTAGGGGTACCACTAGGGAAAATCAACAAAATCGAGAAATCGTAAAAAGTGGTGAAATTTTGGATCTGAGTCCAATAATTCAGGAAAACTCGATTGGAGTAGCTACAGGAAGCTTGTTGGTCACAACGCATCGAGAATTGGCCTCGTCGAAATTTTTATGGATTTCCCTAGGGGTACCACTAGGGAAAATCACCAAAATCGAGAAATCATAAAAAGTGGTTAAATTTTGGATCCGAGTCCAATAATTCAGGAAAACTCGATCGGAATACCTACTGGAAGCTTGCCGTTCACACGTCATCGAGAATTGAATCCGATGAATTTTTACGGATTTCCCTAGGGGTACCACTAGTGAAAATCACCAAAATCGAGAAATCGTAAATAGTGGTGAAATTTTTGATCCGAGTCCAATAATTCTTGAAAAGTCAATTTGAATAGCTACTGGAATCTTGCCGGTCACAACGTATCAAAAATTGGTGTCGTCGGAATCCGACGAATTTTTACGGATTTCCCTAGGGGTACCACTAGGAAAAATCACCAAAATCGAGAAATCCTAAAAATTTGTGAAATGTTTGATTCGAGGCCAATAATTTAGGAAAACTAGATTGGAATAGCTTCTGGAAGCTTGCCGGTCACAACGCATCGAGAATTGGTTTCGTCGGAATCCGACGAATTTTTACGGATTTCCCTAGGGGTACCACTAGGGAAAATCACCAAAATCGAGAAGTCGTAAAAAGTGGTAAAATTTTGGATCCGAGTCCAATAATTCAGGAAAACTCGATTGGAATAGCTACTGGAAGCTTGTCGGTCACAACGCATCGAGAATTGGCCTCATTGAAATTTTAACGGATTTCCCTAGGGGTACCACTAGGGAAAATCACCAAAATCAAGAAATCGTAAAAAGTGGTGAAATTTTTTATCCGAGTCCAATAATTCAGGAAAACTCGATTAGAATAGCTACTAGAAGCTTTCCTGTCACAACGCATTGAGAATTGGTTTCGTCGGAATTTTTACGGATTTCCCTACGGGTACTACTAGGGAAAATCACCAAAATCGAGAAATCATAAAAAGTGGTGAAATTTTGAATCCGAGTCCAATAATTCTAGAAAACTCAATTGGAATAGCTACTGGAAGCTTGCCGTCACAACGCATCGATAATTTTTTTCGTCGGAATCCGACGACTTTTTACGTATTTCCCTAGGGGTACCACTAGGAAAAATAACCAAAATCAAGAAATCGTAAAAAGTGGTGAAATTTTGGATCCGAGTCCAATAATTCAGGAAAACTCGATTGGAATAGCTACTGGAAGCTTACCAGTCACAACGCATTGAGAATTGATTTCGTCGGAATCTAACGAATTTTTACGGATTTCCGTAAGGGTACCACTAGGGAAAATCACAAAAATCGAGAAATCATAAAAAGTGGTAAAATTTTGGATCCGAGTCCAATAATTCTGGAAGCTTGCCGTTCACTCGTCATCGAGAATTGATTGCGACGAATTCTTACGGATTTCCCTAAGGGTACCACTAGGTAAAATCACAAAAATCGAGAAATTATAAAAACTAATGAAATTTTGGATCCGTGTCCAATAATTATGGAAAACACAATTTGAATAGATACTGGAATCTTGCCGGTCAGAACGCATCAAAAATTGGCTTCGTCGGAATTCGATGAATTTTTACGGATTTTCCTAGGGGTACCACTAGGGATAATCACTAAAATCGAGAAATCGTAAAAAGTGGTAAAATTTTGAATCCGAGTGCAATAATTCAGAAAACTCGATTAGAATAGCTACTTGAAACTTGCCGTTCACAATGCATCGAGAATTGAATCCGACGAATTTTTACGGATTTCCCTAGGGGTACCACAAGAGAAAATCACCAAAACCGATAAATCATAAAAAGTGGTAAAATTTTTGATCCGAGTCTAATAATTCGAGAAAACTCGATTGGAATAGTTACTGGAAGCTTGCCGGTTACAACACATCAAGAATTAGCTTCGTCGGAATTTTTACGGATTTCCCTAGGTGTACCAATAGGAAAAATCACAAAAATCGAGAAATCATAAAAAGTGGTGAAATTTTGGATCCGTGTCCAATAATTAAGGAAAACTGGATTGGAATAGCTACTGGAAGCTTGCCGGTCACAACGCATCGAGAATTGGCATCGTCAAAATTTTTAAGGATTTCCCGAGGGGTACCACTAGGGAAAATCACAAAAATCGAGAAATCGTAAAAAGTGGTAAAATTTTTCATCCGAGTCCAATAATTCAGGAAAACTTGATTGGAATAGCTACTCGAAGCTTTCCGGTCACAACACATCGAGAATTGGCTTCGTCGAAATGTTTACGGATTTTCCTAGGGGTACCACTAGGGAAAATCACCAAAATCGAGAAATCGTAAAAAGTGGTGAAATTTTGGATTCGAGTCCAATAATTCAGGAAAACTCGATTGGAATAGCTACTGGAAGCTTGCCGGTCACAACTTATCGAGAATTGGCTTCGTTGGAATTTTTACGGATTTTCCTAGGGGTACCACTAGAGAAAATCACCAAAATCGAGAAATCATAAAAGTGGTGAAATTTTTGATCCGAGTACAATAATTTAGGAAAACTCGATTGGAATAGCTACTGGAAGCTTGCCGGTCACAACGCATCGAGAATTGGTTTCGTCGAAATTTTTACGGATTTCCCTATGAGTATCACTAGGGAAAATCACAAAAATCGAGAAATCATAAAAAGTGGTCAAATTATAGATCCGAGTCCAATAATTCATGAAAACTCGATTAGAATAGCTACTGGAAGCTTGCCGGTCACAACGCTTCGATAATTGGATTCGTCGGAATTTTTACGGATTTCCCTAGGGGTACCACTAGGAAAAATCACCAAAATCGAGATATCGTAAAAAGTGGTGAAATTTTTTATCCGAGTCCAATAATTCAGGAAAAGTCGATTGAAATAGCTACTGGAAGCTTGCCGGTCACAACGAATCGAGAATTGGTTTCGTCGGAATCCGACGAATTTTTACTGATTTTCCTAGGGGTACCACTAGGGAAAATAACCAAAATCGAGAAATCGTAAAAAGTGGTGAAATTTTGGATCCGAGTCCAATAATTCAGGAAAACTCGATTGGAATAGCTACTGGAAGCTTGCCGTTCACACGTCATCGAGATTTGAATCCGACGAATTTTTACGGATTTCCCTAGGGGGTACCACTAGGGAAAATCACCAAAATCGAGAAATCGTAAAAAGTTGTGAAATTTTGGATCCGAGTCCAATAATTCAGGAAAACTCGATTGGAATAGATACTGAAAGCTTGCCGTTCACAACGCTTTGAGAATTGAATCCGACGAATTTTTACGGATTTCACTACGAGTACCACTAGGGAAAATCACCAAAATCGAGAAATCGTAAAAAGTGGTGAAATTTTGGATCCGAGTCCTATAATTCAGGAAAACTCGATTGGAATAGCTACTGGAAGCTTGCCGGTCACAACGCATCGAGAATTGGCTTCGTCGGAATTTTTACGGATTTCCGTGGGGGTACCACTATGGAAAATCACCAAAATCGAGAAATCGTAAAAAGTGGAGAAATTTTGGATCCGAGTCCAATAATTCAGGAAAACTCGATTGGAATAGCTACTGGAAGCTTGCCGTTCACACGTCATTGAGAATTGAATCCGACGAAATTTTACGGATTTCCCTAGGGGTACCACTAGGAAAATCACTAGAATCGAGAAATCGTAAAAAGTGGTGAAATTTTGGATATTAGTCCAATAATTCAGGAAAACCTGATTGGAATAGCTACTAAAAGCTTGCCGTTAACAATGCTTCGAGAATTGAATCCGACGAATTTTTACAGATTTCCCTACGAGTACCACTAGGGAAAATCACCAAAATCGAGAAATCGTAGAAAGTGGTGAAATTTTGGATCCGAGTTCTATAATTTAGGAAAACTCGATTGGAATAGCTACTGGAAGCTTGCCGGTCATAACGCATCGAGAATTGGCTTCGTCGAAATCCGACAAATTTTTACGGATTTTCCTAGGGGTACCTCTAGGAAAAATCACAAAAATCGAGAAATCGTAAAAAGTGGTGAAATTTTTGATCCGAGGTTAATAATTCAGGAAAACTCGATTGGAATAGATACTGGAAACTTGCCGGTCACAACGCATCGAGAATTGGCTTCGTCGGAATTTTTACGGATTTCCCTAGGGTACCACTATGGAAAATCACCAAAATCGAGAAATCGTAAAAAGTGGTGAAATTTTGGATCCGAGTCCAATAATTCAGGAAACCTCGATTGGAATAGCTATTGGAAGCTTGCCAGTCACAACGCATTGACAATTGGTCTCGTCAAAATTTTTACGGATTTCCCTAGGTGTACCACTAGGGAAAATCACCAAAATCGAGAAATCGTAAAAAGTGGTGAAATTTTGGATCCGAGTCCTATAATTCAGGAAAACTCGATTGGAATAGCTACTGGAAGCTTGCCGGTCACAACGCATCGAGAATTGGCTTCGTCGAAATCCGACGAATTTTTACGGATTTCGCTAGGGGTACCACTAGGGATAATCACCAAAATCGAGAAATCGTAAAAAGTGGTGAAATTTTGAATCCGAGTCCAATAATTCAGAAAACTCGATTAGAATAGCTACTTGAAGCTTGCCGTTCACAACGCATCGAGAATTGAATCCGACGAATTTTTACGGATTTCCCTAGGGGTACCACAAGGGAAAATCACCAAAACCGAGAAATCGTAAAAAGTGGTAAAATTTTGGATCCGAGTCTAATAATTCGAGAAAACTCGATTAGAATAGCTACTTGAAGCTTGCCGGTCACAACACATCAAGAATTGGCTTCGTCGGAATTTTTAAGGATTTCCCTAGGTGTACCAATAGGAAAAATCACCAAAATCAAGAAATTATAAAAAGTGGTGAAATTTTGGATCCGTGTCCAATAATTAAGGAAAACTCGATTGGAATAGCTACTGGAAGCTTGCCGGTCATAACGCATCGAGAATTGGCCTCGTCAAAATTTTTACGGATTTCCCTAGGGGTACCACTAGAGAAAATCACCAAAATCGAGAAATCGTAAAAAGTTGTGAAATTTTTTATCCGAGTCCAATAATTCAGGAAAACTCGATTGAATAACTACTGGAATCTTGCAGGTCACAACGCATCGAGAATTGGTTTCTTCGGAATTTTTACGAATTTCATTAAAGGTACCACTAGGAAAAATCACCAAAATCGAGAAATCGTAAAAAGTGGTGAAATTTTTGATCCGAGTTAAATAATTCTGGAAAACTCAATTTGAATAGCTACTGGAATCTTGCTGGTCACAACGCATCAAGAATTGGTTTCGTCGGAATCCGACGAATTTTTACGGATTTTCCTAGGGGTACCACAAGGGAAAATTACCAAAATCGAGAAATCGTAAAAAGTGGTTAAATTTTGGATCCGAGTCCAATAATTCAGAAAAACTCGATCGGAATAGCTACTGGAAGCTTGCCGGTCACCACTCATCGAGAATTGGCTTCGTCGGAATTTTTACGGATTTCCCTAGGGGTACTACTAGGAAAAATCACCAAAATTGAGAAATCGTAAAAAGTGGTGAAATTTTGGATCCGTGTCCAATAAGTAAGGAAAACTCGATTGGAATAGCTACTGGAAGCTTGCCGGTTACAACGCATCGAGAATTGGCTTCGTCGGAATTTTTACGGATTTTCCTAGGGGTACCACTTGGGAAAATCACCAAAATCGAGAAATCGTAAAAAGTGGTGAAATTTTGGATACTAGTCTAATAATTCAGGAAAACTCGATTGAAATAGCTACTATAAGCTTGCCGTTCACACGTCATCGAGAATTGAATCCGACGAATTTTTACGAATTTTCCTAGGGGTACCACTAGGGAAAATCACCAAAATCGAGAAATCGTAAAAAGTGGTGAAATTTTGGATCCGAGTCCAATAATTCAGGAAAACTCGATTGGAATAGCCACTGGAAGCTTACCGGTCATAACGTATCGAGAATTGGCCTCGTCGAAATTTTTATGGATTTCCTTAGGGGTACCACTAGAAAAAATCACCAAAATCGAGAAATCGTAAAAAGTGGTGAAATTTTTTATCCGAGTCCAATAATTCAGAAAAACTCGATTGGAATAGCTACTGGAAGCTTGTCGGTCACAACGCATCGAGAATTGATTTTATGTCGGAATTTTTACGGATTTCCCTAGGGGTACCACTAGGGAAAATCACCAAAATCGAAAAATCGTAAAAAGTGTTGAAATTTGTATCCGAGTCCAATAATTCAGGAAAACTCGATTGGAATAGCTACTGGAAGCTTGCCGTTCACAACGCATCGAGAAATGAATCTGACGAATTTTTACGGATTTCCCTAGGTGTACCACTAAGAAAAATTACCAAAATCGAGAAATCGTGAAAAGTGGTGAAATTTTGAATTCGAGTCCAATAATTCAGGAAAACTCAATTTGAATAGCTACTGGAATCTTGCCGGGCACAAGGCATCAAGAATTGGCTTCGTCGAAATCCGACGAATTTTTACGAATTTTCCTAGGGGTACCAATAAGGAAAATTACCAAAATCGAGAAATCATAAAAAGTGGTTAAATTTTGGATTCGAGTCAAATAATTCAGGAAAACTCGATCGGAATAGCTACTGGAAGCTTGCCGGTTACAACGCATCGAGAATTGGCTTGTTCGAAATTTTTACGGATTTCCCTAGGGGTACCACTAGGAAAAATCACAAAAATCGAGAAATCGTAAAAAGTGGTGAAATTTTTGATCCGTGTCCAATAATTCAGGAAAACTCAATTGGAATAGCTACTGGGAGCTTGCCGGTCACAACGCAGCGAGAATTGCACTCGTCGAAATTTTTACGGATTTTCCTAGGGGTACCACTAGGGAAAATCACCAAAATCGAGAAATCGTAAAAAGTTGTGAAATTTTTTATCCGAGTCAAATAATTCAGGAAAACTCGATTGGAATAGCTACTGGAAGCTTGCCGGTCGCAACGCATCGAGAATTGGTTTCGTCGGAATTTTTACGGATTTCCCTCGGGGTACCACTAGGAAAAATCACTAAAATCGAGAAATCGTAAAAAGTAATGAAATATTGGATCCGAGTCCAATAATTCAGGAAAACTCGATCGGAAAAGCTACTGGAAGCTTGCCGGTCACAACGCATCGAGAATTGGCTTCGTCGGAATATGACGAATTTTTACGGATTTCCCTAGGGGTACCACTAGGAAAAATCACCAAAATCGAGAAATCGTAAAAAGTGGTGAAATTTTGGATCCGAGTCCAATAATTCAGGAAAACTCGATTGGAATAGCTACTGGGAGCTTGCCGGTGACAACGCATCGAGAATTGGATTCGTCGGAATCCGACGAATTTTTACGGATTTCCCTAGTGATACCACTAGGGAAAATCACCAAAATTGAGAAATCGTAAAAAGTGGTGAAATTTTTTATCCGAGTCCAATAATTCAGGAAAACTCGATTGGAATAGCTACTGGAAGCTTGCTGGTCACAACGCATTGACAATTGGTTTCGTTAGAATTTTTACAGATTTCCCTAGGGGTACCACTAGGGAAAATCACCAAAATCGAGAAATCGTAAAAAGTGGTGAAATTTTGGATCCGAGTCCAATAATTTAGGAAAACTCATTTGGAATAGCTACTGGAAGCTTGCCGGTCACAACGCATCGCGACTTGGCTTAGTTAGAATTTTTACGGATTTCCCTATGGGTACCACTAGGGAAAATCACCAAAATCAAGAAATCGTAAAAAGTGGTGAAATTTTGGATACTAATCCAATAATTCAGGAAAACTCGATTAGAATAGCTATTGGAAGCTTGCCAGTCGCAACGTATCGAGAATTGGCTTCGTCGGAATTTTTACGGATTTTCATAGGGGTACCACTAAGGAAAATCACCAAAATCGAAAAATCGTAAAAAGTGATAAAATTTTGGATCCGAGTCCAATAATTCAGGAAATCTCGATTGGAATAACTACTGGAAGCTTGCCGTTCACAACGCATTGAGAATTGAATCCGATGAATTTTTACGGATTTCCCTAGGGGTAACACAAGGGAAAATCACCAAAACCGAGAAATCGTAAAAAGTGGTGAAATTTTGGATCCGAGTCCAATAATTCAGTAAAACTCGATTGGAATAGCTACTGGAATCTTGTCGGTCACAACGCTTCGAGAATTGGTTTCGTCGGAATTTTTACGGATTTCCCTAGTAGTACCACTAGGGAAAATCACTAAAATCGAGAACTCGTAAAAAGTGGTGAAATTTTGGATCCGAGTCCAATAATTAAGGAAAACTCATTTGGAATAGCTACTGGAAACTTGCCGGTCACAACGCATCGAGAATTGGCTTCGTCGTAATTTTTACGGATTTTCCTAGGGGTACCACTAGGAAAAATCACCAAAATCGAGTAATCGTAAAAAGTGGTGAAATTTTGGATCCGAGTCCAATAATTCAGGAAAACTCGATTGGAATAGCTATTGGAAGCTTGCCGTTCACAACGCATCGAGAATTGAATCCGACGAATTTTTACGGATTTCCCTAGGGGTACCACTAGGGAAAATCACCAAAATCGAGAAATCGTAAAAAGTGGTGAAATTTTGGATCCGAGTCCAATAATTCAGGAAAACTCGATCGGAATAGCTACTGGAAGCTTACCGGTCACAACGCATCGAGAATTGGCTTTGTCGGAATTTTTACGGATTTCCCTTGGGGTACCACTATGGAAAATCACAAAAATCGAGAAATCGTAAAAAGAGGTGAAATTTTGGATCCGAGTCAAATAATTCAGGAAAACTCGATTGGAATAGCTACTGAAAACTTGCCGGTCACAACGCATCGAGAATTGGCCTCGTCAAAATTTTTACGGATTTCCCTATGGGTACCACTAGGAAAAATCACCAAAATCGAGAAATCATAAAAAGTGGTGAAATTTTGGATCCGAGTCCAATAATTCAGTAAAACTCGATAGGAATAGCTACTGGAAGCTTGCCGGTCACAACGCATCGAGAATTGGCTTCGTCGGATCCGACAAATTTTTGCGGATTTCCCTAGGGGTATCACTAGGGAAAATCACCAAAATCGAGAAATCGTAAAAAGTGGTAAAATTTTGGATCCGAGTCCAATAATTCAGGAAAACTTGATTAGAATAGCTACTGGAAGCTTGCCGGTGACAACGCATCGAGAATTGGTTTCGTCGGAATCCGACGAATTTTTACGGATTTCCCTAGGTGTACAACTAGGGAAAATCACCAAAATCGAGAAGTCGTAAAAAGTGGTGAAATTTTGGATCCGAGTCCAATAGTTCAGGAAAACTCGATTGGAATAGCTACTGGAAGCTTGTTGTTCACACGTCATCGAGAATTGAATCCGACGAATTTTTACGGATTTCACAAGGTGTATCACTAGGAAAAATCACCAAAATCGAGAAATCGTAAAAACTGGTGAAATTTTGGATCCGAGTCTAATAATTTAGGAAAACTCGATTGGAATAGCTATTGGAAGCTTGCCGGACACAACGCATCGAGAATTGGCTTCGTCAAAATTTTTACGGATTTTCCTAGTGGTACCACTTGGAAAAATCACCAAAATCGAGAAATCATAAAAAGTGGTGAAATTTTGGATCCTAGTCCAATAATTCAGGAAAACTCGATTGAAATAGCTACTAGAAGCTTGCCGTTCACACGTCATCGAGAATTGAATACGACGAATTTTTACGGATTTCCCTAGGGGTACCACCAGAGAAAATCACCAAAATCGAGAAATCGTAAAAAGTTGTGAAATTTTTTATCCGAGTCCAATAATTCAGGAAAACTCGATTGGAATAGCTACTGGAAGCTTTTCGGTCACAACGTATCGAGAATTGGCTTTGTCGGAATCCGACGAATTTTGACGGATTTCCCTAGGGGTACCACTAGGAAAAATCACCAAAATCGAGAAATCGTAAAAAGTGGTGAAATTTTGGATCCGAGTCCAATAATTCAGGAAAACTCGATTGGAATAGATACTGGAAGCTTGCCTTCACAACGCATCGAGAATTGAATCCGAAGAATTTTTACGGATTTCCCTAGGGGTACCACTAGAGAAAATAACAAAAATCGAGAAATCGTAAAAACCGGTGAAATTTTGGATCCGAGTCCAATAATTCAGGAAAACTCGATTGGAATAGCTACTGGAAGCTAGCCGTTCACAACGCATCGAGAATTGAATCCGACGAATTTTTACGGATTTCCCTAGGGGTACGATTAGGGAAAATCACCAAAATCGAGAAATCGCAAAAAGTGGTAAAATTTTTGATCCGAGTCCAATAATTCAGGAAAACTAGATTGGAATAGCTACTGGAAGCTTTCCGGTCACAACGCTTCGAGAATTGGTTTCGTCGGAATTTTTACGGATTTCCCTAGGGGTACCACTAGGGAAAATCACCAAAATCGAGAAATCGTAAAAAGTGATAAAATTTTGGATCTGAGTCCAATAATTCAGGAAATCTTGATTGGAATAGCGACTGGAAGCTTGCCGGTCACAACGCATCGAGAATTGACTTCGTCGGAATTTTTACGGATTTCCATAGGTGTACCACTAGGGAGAATCAACAAAATCGAGAAATCGTAAAAAGTGGTGAAATTTTGGATCCGAGTCCAATAATTCAGGAAAACTCGATTGGAATAGCTACTGGAAGCTTGCCGGTCACAATGCATTAAGAATTTGCCTCGTCGAAATTTTTACGGATTTTCCTAGGGGGTACCACTAGGAAAAATGACCAAAATCGAGAAATCGTAAAAAGTGGTGAAATTTTGACTCCGACGAATTTTTACGGATTTTCCTAGTTGTACCACTAGGCAAAATCACCAAAATCGAGAAATCGTAAAAATTGGTGAAATTTTGGATCCGAACCCAATAATTCAGGAAAACTCGATTGGAATAGCTACTGGAAGCTTGCCGGTCACAACGCATCGAGAATTGGCTTCGTCGGAATCCAACGAATTTTTACGGATTTCCCTAGGTGTACCACTAGGAAAAATCACCAAAATCGAGAAATCGTAAAAAGTGGTGAAATTTTGAATCCGAGTCCAATAATTCTGAAAAACTCGATTGGAATAGCTACTGGAAGCTTGCCATTCACAACGCATCGAGAATTGACTCCGACGAATTTTTATGGATTTCCCTAGGGGTACCACTAGGGAAAATCACCAAAATCGAGAAATCGTAAAAAGTGGTGAAATTTTTTATCCTAGTCCAATAATTCAGGAAAACTCGATTGGAATAGCTACTGGAAGCTTGCCGGTCACAACGCATCTAGAATTTGTTTCGTTGGAATCCGACGAATTTTTACGGATTTCCCTAGGGGTACCACTATGGAAAATCACCAAAATCGAGAAATTGTAAAAAGTGGTGAAATTTTGGATCCAAGTCCAATAATTCAGGAAAACTCGATTGGAATATATACTGAAATCTTGCCGGCAACAGCGCATCGAGAATTGGTTTTGTCGTAATTTTTGCGCATTTCCTTATGGGTACCACTAGAAAAAATCACAAAAATCGAGAAATCATAAAAAGTGGTAAAATTTTGGATCAAAGTCCAATAATTAAGGAAAACTGGATTGGAAAAGCTGCTGGAAGCTTGCCGATCACAACGCATCGAGAATTGGCTTTGTCGGAATCCGACGAATTTTTACGGATTTCCCTAGGGTTACCAATAGGGAAAATCACCAAAATCGAGAAATCGTAAAAAGTGGTTAAATTTTTGATCCGACTCCAATAATTCTAGAAATCTCGATTGGAATAGCTACTGAAAGCTTGCCGGTCACAACGCATCGAGAATTGGCTTCGTCGGAATCCGACGAATTTTTACGGATTTCCCTAGGGGTACCAATAGGAAAAATCACCAAAATCGAGAAATTGTAAAAAGTGGTGAAATTTTGGATCCGAGTCCAATAATTCACGAAAATCTCGATTGGAATAGCTACTGGAAGCTTGCCGGTCACAACGCATCTATAATTATTTTCGTTGGAATCCGACGAATTTTTACGGATTTCCCAAGGGGTACCACTAGGAAAAATCACCAAAATCGAGAAATCGTAAAAAGTGGTGAAATTTTTGATCCGAGTCCAATAATTCAGGAAAACACGATTGGAATAGTTACTGGAAGCTTGCGGTTCACAAGGCATCGAGAATTGAATTCGACGAATTTTTACGGATTTCCCTAGGGGTACCACTAGGGAAAATCACCAAAATCGATAAATCGTAAAAAGTGGTAAAATTTATGATCCGAGTCCAATAATTCAAGAAAACTCGATTAGAATAGTTACTGGAAGCTTGCGGTTCACAAGGCATCGAGAATTGAATTCGACGAATTTTTACGGATTTCCCTAGGGGTACCACTAGGGAAAATCACCAAAATCGATAAATCGTATAAAGTGGTAAAATTTATGATCCGAGTCCAATAATTCAAGAAAACTCGATTAGAATAGCTATTGGAATCTTGCCGGTCACAATGCATCGAGAATTAGCTTCGTCGGAATCCGACGAATTTTTACGGATTTCCCTAGGTGTACCACTAGGAAAAATCACCAAAATCGAGAAAAGTGGTGAAATTTTGAATCCGAGTCCAATAATTCAAGAAAACTCGATTGGAATAGCTACTGGAAGCTTGCCGTTCACAACGCATCGAGAATTGACTCCGACGAATTTTTATGGATTTCCCTACGGGTACAACTAGGAAAAATCACCAAAATCGAGAGATAGTAAAAAGTGGTGAAATTTTTGATCCGAGTCCAATAATTAAGGAAAACTCGATTGGAATAGCCACTGGAAGCTTGCCGGTCACAACGCAACGAGAATTGGTTTCGTCGGAATCCGACGAATTTTTACGGATTTTCCTAGGAGTAACACTAGTAAAAATCAACAAAATCGAGAAATCGTAAAGAGTGGTGAAATTTTTGATCCGAATCCAATAATTAAGGAAAACTCGATTGGAATAGCTACTGAAAGCTTGCTGGTCACAACGCATCGAGAATTGAATCAGACAAATTTTTACGGATTTACCTAGGGGCACCACTAGGGATAATCACCAAAATCGAGAAATCGTAAAAAGTTGTGAAATTTTGGATCCGAGTCCAATAATTCAGGAAAACTCGATTGGAATAGCTACTGGAAGCTTGCCGGTCACAACGCATCGAAAATTGGCTTCGTCAAAATTTTTACGGATTTCCCTAGGGATACCACTAGGGATAATCACCAAAATCGAGAAATCGTAAAAAGTAGTGAAATTTTTGATCCGAGTCCAATAATTCAGGAAAACTCGATTGGAATAGCTACTGGAAGCTTGCCGGTCACAATGCATCGAGAATTGGTTTCGTCGAAATCCGACAAATTTTTACGGATTTCCCTAGGGGTACCACTCGGGAAAATCACCAAAATCGAGAAATCGTAAAAAGTGGTGAAATTTTGAATCCGAGTCCAATAATTCAAGAAAACTCGATTGGAATAGCTACTGGAAGCTTGCCGTTCACAACGCATCGAGAATTGACTCCGACGAATTTTTATGGATTTCCCTAGGGGTACAACTAGGAAAAATCACCAAAATCGAGAAATAGTAAAAAGTGGTGAAATTTTTGATCCGAGTCCAATAATTAAGGAAAACTCGATTGGAATAGCCACTGGAAGCTTGCCGGTCACAACGCAACGAGAATTGGTTTCGTCGGAATCCGACGAATTTTTACGGATTTTCCTAGGAGTAACACTAGTAAAAATCAACAAAATCGATAAATCGTAAAAAGTGGTGAAATTTTTTATCCGAATCCAATAATTCAGGAAAACTCGATTGGAATAGCTACTGAAAGCTTGCTGGTCACAACGCATCGAGAATTGAATCAGCCAAATTTTTACGGATTTACCTAGGGGCACCACTAGGGATAATCACCAAAATCGAGAAATCGTAAAAAGTTGTGAAATTTTGGATCCGAGTCCAATAATACAGGAAAACTCGATTGGAATAGCTACTGGAAGCTTGCTGGTCACAACGCATCGAAAATTGGCTTCGTCGAAATTTTTACGGATTTCCCTAGGGATACCACTAGGGAAAATCACCAAAATCGAGAAATCGTAAAAAGTAGTGAAATTTATGATCCGAGTCCAATAATTCAGTAAAACTTGATTGGAATAGCTACTGGAAACTTGCCGGTCACAATGCATCGAGAATTGGTTTCGTCGGAATTTTTACGGATTTCCCTCGGGGTACCACTAGGAAAAATCACTAAAATCGAGAAATCGTAAAAAGTAATGAAATATTGGATCCGAGTCCAATAATTCAGGAAAACTCGATCGGAAAAGCTACTGGAAGCTTGCCGGTCACAACGCATCGAGAATTGGCTTCGTCGGAATATGACGAATTTTTACGGATTTCCCTAGGGGTACCACTAGGGAAAATCACCAAAATCGAGAAATCGTAAAAAGTGGTAAATTTTGGATCCGAGTCCAATAATTTAGGAAATCTCAATTAGAATAGCTAATGGAAGCTTGCCGGTCACAACGCATCGAGAATTGGTTTCGTCGGAATTTTTACGGATTTCCCTAGGGGTACCACTAGGGAAAATCACCAAAATTGAGAAATCGTAAAAATTGTTGAAATTTTTTATCCGAGTCCAATAATTCAGGAAAACTCGATTGGAATAGCTACTGGAAGCTTGGCGGTCACAATGCATCGAGAATTGGTTTCGTCGAAATTTTTTCGGATTTCCCTATGGATACCACTAGGAAAAATCACCAAAATCGAGAAATCGTAAAAAGTTGTGAAATTTTGGATCCAAGTCTAATAATTAAGGAAAACTCGATTGGAAAATCTACTGGAAGCTTGCCGGTCACAACGCATCGAAAATTGGTTTCTTCGGAATACGACAAATGTTTACGGATTTCCCTAGGGTTACCACTAGGGAAAATCACCAAAATCGAGAAATCGTAAAAAGTGGTGAAATTTTTTATCCGAGTCCAATAATTCAGAAAAACTCGATTAGAATAGCTACTGGAAGCTTGCCGGTCACAACGCATCGAGAATTGCTTTCGTCGGATATGACAAATTTTTAAGGATTTCCCTAGTCGTACCACTAGGGAAATTCACCAAAATCTAGAAATCGTAAAAAGTGGTGAAATTTTGAATTCGAATCCAATTATTCAGGAAAACTCGATTGGAATAGCTACTGGAAACTTGCCGGTCACAACGCATTGAGAATTGGCTTCGTCGGATTTTTTACGGATTTTCCTAGGGGTACCACTAGGGAAAATCACTAAAATCGAGAAATCGTAAAAAATGGTGAAATTTTTTATCCGAGTCTAATAATTCAGGAAAACTCGATTAGATTAGCTACTGGAAGCTTGCCGGTCACAACGCATCCAGAATTGGTTTCGTCGGAATTTTTACGGATTTCCCTAGGGGTACCACTAGGGAAAATCACCAAAATCGAGAAATTGTAAAAAGTGGTGAAATTTTGAATCCGAGGCCAATAATTCATTAAATCTCAATTGAAATAGCTACTGGAAGCTTGGCGATAACAACGCATCAAGAATTAGCTTCGTCAAAATTTTTACGGATTTCCCTGGGGATACCACTAGGGAAAATCACCAAAATCGAGAAATCATAAAAAGTGGTGAAATTTTGGATCCGAGTCCAATAATTCAGGAAAACTCGATTGGAATAGCTACTGAAAGCTTGCCGGTCACAAAACATCGAGAATTGGTTTCGTCGGAATACGAAAAATTTTTACGGATTTCCCTAGGGTTAACACTAGGGAAAATCACCAAAATCGAGAAATCGTAAAAAGTGGTGAAATTTTTGATCCGAGTCCAATAATTCATGAAAACTCAATTAGAATAGCTACTGGAAGCTTGCCGGTCACAACGCATCGAGAATTGGCTTCGTCGGAATATGACGAATTTTTACGGATTTTCCTAGGGGTACCACTAAAGAAAATCACCAAAATCTAGAAAATCGTAAAAAGTTGTGAAATTTTGGATCCGAGTCCAATTATTCAGGAAAACTCGATTGGAATAGCTACTGGAAACTTGCCGGTCACAACGCATTGAGAATTGGTTTCGTCGGAATTTTTACGGATTTCCCTAGGGGTACCACTAGGGAAAATCACTAAAATCGAGAAATCGTAAAAAGTGGTGAAATTTTTGATCCGAGTCCAATAATTCAGGAAAACTCGATTGGATTAGCTGCTAGAAGCTTGCCGATCACAACGCATCGAGAATTGGTTTCGTCAGAATCCAAAAAATTTTTACGGATTTCTCTAGGGGTACCATTAGGGAAAATCACCTAAATTGAGAAATCGTAAAAATTGGTGAAATTTTGGATCCGAGTTAAATTATTCGGGAAAACTCGATTGGAATAGCTACTGGAAGCTTACCGATCATAACGCATCGAGAATTGACTTCGTCAAATTTTTTACGGATTTTCCTAGGGGTACCATTAGGGAAAATCACTAAAATCGAGAAATCGTAAAAAGTGGTGAAATTTTGGATTCGAGTCCAATAATTCAGGAAAATACGATTGGAATAGCTACTAGAAGCTTGCCGGTCACAACGTGTCGAGAATTGGTTTCGTCGGAATCCGACAAATTTTTAGGGATTTACCTAGGGGTACCACTAGGAAAAATCACCAAAATCTAAAAATCTTAAAAAGTGGTGAAATTTTTGATCCGAGTCCAATAATTCAGGAAAACTCGATTAGAATAGCTACTGAAATTTGCCGGTCACAATGCATCAAGAATTAGTTTCGTCGGAATTTTTACGGATTTCCCTATGGGTACCACTAGGAAAAATAACCAAAATCGAGAAATCGTAAAAAGTGGTGAAATTTTTGATCCGAGTCAATTAATTCAGGAAAACTCGATTGGAATATCTACTGGAAGCTTGCCGGTCACAACGCATCGAGAATTTGTTTCGTCGGAATGCGACGAATTTTTACGGAATTCACTAGGGGGTACCACTATGGAAAATCACCAAAATCGAGAAATCGTAAAAATGGTGAAATTTTTGATCTGAGTCCAATAATTCATGAAAAATCATTTGGAATAGCTACAGGAAGCTTGCCGGTCACAACACATCGAGAATTGGATTCGTCGAAATTTTTACGGATTTCCCTAGGGGTACCACTAGGGAAAATCACCAAAATCGAGAAATCGTAAAAAGTGATGAAATTTTGGATCCGAGTCCAATAATTCAGGAAAACTCGATTGGAATAGCTACTGAAAGTTTGCCGGTCGCAATGCATCGAGAATTGGCTGCGTCGGAATCCGACTAATTTTTACGGATTTGCCTAGGGGTACCACTATGGAAAATCACCAAAATCGAAAAATCGTAAAAAGTGGAGAAATTTTGGATCCGATTCAAATAATTCAGGAAAACTCGATTGGAATAGCTACTGGAAGCTTGCCGGTTACAACGCATCGAGAATTGAGTTCGTCGAAATTTTTACGGATTTTCCTAGGAGTACAACTAGGAAAAATCACCAAAATCGAGAAATCGTAAAAAGTGATGAAATTTTTTATCCGAGTCCAATAATTCAGGAAAACTCGATTGGAATAGCTACTGGAAGCTTGCCGGTCACGACGCATCGAAAATTGGTTTCGTCGGAATCCGACAAATATTTACGGATTTTCCAAGGGGTACCACTAGGGAAAATCACCAAAATCGAGAAATCATAAAAAGTGGGGAAATTTTGGATCGGAGTTCAATAATTCACGACATCTCGATTGGAATAGCTACTGGAAACTTGCCGGTCACAACGTATCGAGAATTGGCTTCGTCGAAATTTTTACGGATTTTCCTAGGGGTACCACTAGGGAAAATCCCCAAAATTTAGAAATCGTAAAAAGTGGTGAAATTTTTTATCCGAGACCAATAATTCAGGAAATCTCGATTTAGAATAGCTACGGGAAGCTTGCCGGTCACAACGCATCGAGAATTGGTTTCGTCGGAATTTTTACGGATTTTCCTAGGGGTACCACTAGGAAAAATTGCCAAAATCGAGAAATCGTAAAAAGCGGTGAAATTTGGATCCGAGTCCAATAATTCAGGAAAACTCGATTGGAATAGCTACTGGAAGCTTTCCGGTAACAACGCATCGAGAATTGGTTACGTCGGAATCCGATGAATTTTTACGGATTTTCCTAGGGCTACCACTAGGGAAAATCATAAAAATCGAGAAATCGTAAAAAGTGGTGAAATTTTTGATCCGAGTCCAATAATTCAGGAAAAATCGATTGGAATAGCTACTGAAAGCTTGCCGGTCACAACGAATCGAGAATTGGTTTCGTCAGAATCCGACGAATTTTTACGGATTTTTCTAGGGGTACCACTAGGGATAATAACCAAAATCGAGAAATCGTAAAAAGTGGTGAAATTTTGGATCCGAGTCCAATAATTCAAGAAAACACGATTGGAATAGCTACTGGAAACTTTTCGGTCACTACGCATCAAGAATTGGCTTCGTCGGAATTTTTACGAATTTTACAAGGGGTACCACTAGGAAAAATCACCAAAATCGAGAAATCATAAAAAGTGGTGAAATTTTGGATCCGAGTCCAATAATTCAGGAAAACTCGATTGGAATAGCTACTGGAAACTTTTCTGTCACAATGCATCGAGAATCGGATCCGATGAATTTTTACGGATTCCCCTAGGGGTATCACTATGGAAAATCACCAAAATCGAGAAATCGTAAAAAGTGGTGAAATTTTGGATCCGTGTCCAATAATTCAGGAAAACTCGATTGGAATAGCTACTGAAAGCTTGCCGGTCACAACGCATCGAAAATTGGCTTCGTCAGAATCCGATAAATTTTTACGGATTTTCCTAAGGGTACCACTAGGAAAAATCACCAAAATCGAGAAATCGTAAAATGTGGTGAAATTTTAGATTGGAGTCCAATAATTCAGGAAAACTCGATTCGAATAGCTACTGGAATCTTGTCGGTCACAATGCATCGAGAATTGGTTTCGTCGGAATCCAATGAATTTTTACAGATTTTCCTAGGGGTACCACTAGGGAAAATCACCAAAATCGAGAAATCGTAAAAAGTGCTAAAAATTTTGATCCGAGTCCAATAATTCAGGAAAAATCGATTGGAATTGCTACTGTAAGCTTGCCATTCACATCGTATCGAGAATTGAATCCGACGAATTTTAACAGATTTTCCTAGGGGTACCACTAGGGAAAATCACCAAAATCGAGAAATCGTAAAAAGTGGTAAAATTTTGGATCCGATTCGAATAATTCAGGAAAACTCGATTGGAATAACTACTGGAAGCTTGCCATTCACAAAGCATCGAGAATTGAATCCGACGAATTTTTACGGATTTCCCTCGGGGTATCACAAGGAAAAATCACCAAAATCGAGAAATCGTAAAAAGTGGAGAAATTTTTTATCTGAGTCCAATAATTCAGGAAAAATTGATTGGAATAGCTACTGGAAGCTTGCCGGTCACAACGCATCGAGATTTGGTTTCGTCAAAATCCGACGAATTTATACGGATTTTCCAAGGGGTACCTCTAGGGAAAATAACCAAAATCGAGAAATCGTAAAAAGTGGTAAAATTTTAGATCCGAGTCTAATAATTCAGGAAAACTCGATTGGAATAGCTACTGGAAGCTTGCCATTCACAAAGCATCCAGAATTGAATTCGACGAATTTTTACGGATTTCCAACGGGGTACCACTAGGAAAAATCACCAAAATCGAGAAATCGTAAAAAGTGGTGAGATTTTTTATCTGAGTCCAATAATTCAGGAAAACTCGATTGGAATAGCTGCTGGAAGCTTGCCGGCCACAACGTATCGAGAATTGCCTTCGTCGGAATTTTTACGGATTTCCCTAGAGGTACCACTAGGAAAAATCACCAAAATCGAGAAATCGAAAAAAGTGGTGAAATTTTGTATCCGAGTCTAATAATTCAGGAAATCTTGATTGGAATAGCTACTGGAAGCTTGCCGGTCACAACGCATCGAGAATTGGCCTCGTCGAAATTTTTAGCGATTTTCCTCGGGGTACCACTAGGGAAAATCACCAAAATCGATAAATCGTAAAAAGTGGTGAAATTTTTTATACGAGTCCAATAATTCAGGAAAACTCAATTCGAATAGCTACTGGAAGCTTTTCTATCACAACGCATCGATAATTGGCTTCGTCGAAATCCGACAAATTTTTATGGATTACCCGAGGGGTACCACTAGGGAAAATCACATAAATCGAGAAATCGTAAAAAGTTGTGAAATTTTTGATCCGAGTCCAATAATTCAGGAAAACACGATTGGAATAGCTACTGGAAGCTTGCCGGTCACAACGCATCGAGACTTGGATTCGTCGGAATTTTTAAGGATTTACCTAAGGGTACCACTAGGGAAAATCAACAAAATCGAGAAATCGTAAAAAGTGGTGAAATTTTTGATTCGAGTCCAATAATTCAGGACAATTCGATTGGAATAGCTACTGGAAGCTTACCTGTCACTATACATTGAGAATTGGTTTCGTCGAAATTTTTACGGATTTTCTAAGGGGTACAACTGGGAAAAATCACCAAAATCGAAAAATCGTAAAAAGTGGTGAAATTTTGGATCCGAGTCCAATAATTCAGGAAAACTCGATTGGAATATCTACTGGAACCTTGCCGGTCACAACGCATCGAGAATCGGATCCGACGAATTTTTACGGATTTCCTTAGTGGTACCACTAGGGAAAATCACCAAAATTGAAAAATAGTAAAAAGTGGTGAAATTTTTGATCCGAGTCCAATAATTCAGGAAAACTCGATTGCAATAGCTACTGAAATTTTGGCGGTCAGAACGCATCGAGAATTGGCTTCATCAGAATCCGACGAATTTTTACGCATTTCCCTAGGCGTACCACTAGGAAAAATCACCAAAATCGAGAAATCGTAAAAAGTGGTGAAATTTTGGATTCGAGTCAAATAATTCAGGAAAACTCGATTGGAATAGCTACTGGAAGCTTGCCGGTCACAACGTATAGAGAATTGGCTTCTTCGGAATTTTTACGGATTTCCCTAGGTGTACCACTATGAAAAATCACCAAAATCGAGAAATCGTAAAAAGTGGTGAAATTTTGTATCCGAGTCCAATAATTCAGGAAAACTCGATTGGAATAGCTACTTGAAGCTTACCGGTCACAACGCATCGAGAATTTGCATCTTCAAAATTTTTAGGGATTTCCCTAAGGGTACCACTAGGGAAAATCACCAAAATCGAGAAATCGTAAAAAGTGGTGAAATTTTTTATCCGAGTCCAATAGATCAGGAAAACTCGATTGGAATAGCTGCTAGAAGCTTGCCGGTCACAACGCATCAAGAATTGGCTTCGTCGGAATCCTACAAATTTTTACGGATTTCCCTAGGGGTACCACTAGGAAAAATCACCAAAATCGAGAAATCGTAAAAAGTGGTGAAATTTTGGATCCGAGTCCAATAATTCAGGAAAACTCAATTTGAATAACTACTGGAAGCTTGTCGATTTCCCTACGGGTACCACTAGGGAAAATTACCAAAATCGATAAATCGTAAAAAGTGCTAAAATTTTGGATCCGAGTCCAATAATTCAAGAAAACTCGATTGAAATTGCTACTGGAAGCTTGCTATTCACAACGTATCGAGAATTGAATCCGACGAATTTTTACGGATTTCCCTAGGGGTGCCACTAGGGAAAATCACAAAAATCGAGAAATCGTAAAAAGTGATGAAATTTTGGATCCGAGTCCAATAATTCAGGAAAACTCGATTGGAATAGCTACTGGAAACTTGCCGGTCACAACGCATCGAGAATTGGCTTTGTCGGAATCCGATAAATTTTTACGAATTTTCCTAGGGGTACCTCTAGGGAAAATCACCAAAATCGAAAAATCGTAAAAAGTGGTAAAATTTTGGATCCGAGTTCAATAATTCAGGAAAACTCGATTGGAATTTCTCCTGGAAGCTTGCCGTTCACAATGTATCGAGAATTGAATCCGACGAATTTTTACGAATTTCCCTTGGGGTACCACTAGGGAAAATCACAAAAATCGAGAAATCGTAAAAAGTGATGAAATTTTGGATCCGAGTCCAATAATTCAGGAAAACTCGATTGGAATAGCTTTTGTAAGCTTGCCGGTCACAACGCATCGAGATTTGGTTTCGTCGAAATTCGACGAATTTTTACGGATTTTCCTAGGGGTACCACTAGGGAAAATCACCAAAATCGAGAAATCGTAAAAAGTGGTAAAATTTTGGATCCGAGTCCACTAATTCAGGAAAACTCGATTGGAATAGCTATTGGAAGCTTGCCGGTCACAACGCATCGAGAATTGGTTTCGTCGAAATTTTTGCGGATTTCCCTAGTGGTACCACTAGAAAAAATTACCAAAATCGAGAAATCATAAAAAGTACTGAAATTTTGTATTCGAGACCAATAATAAAGGAAAAATCGATTGGAATAGCTACTGGTAGCTTGCCGGTCACAACGTATCGAGAATTGGCCTCGTCGAAATTTTTAGGGATTTCCCTAGGTGTACCACTAGGAAAAATCACCAAAATCGAGAAATCGTAAAAGGTGGTGAAATTTTGGATCCGAGTCTAATAATTCAGGAAAACTCGATTGGAATAGCTACTGGAAGCTTGCCTGTCATAACGCATCGAGAATTGGCTTCGTCGAAATTTTTACGGATTTCTCTAGGGGTACCACTAGGGAAAATCACCAAAATCGAGAAATCGTAAAAATTGGTGAAATTTTGGATCCGAGTCCAATAATTAAGGAAAACTCGATTGGAATAGCTACTGGAAGCTTGCCGGTCACAACGCATCGAGAATTGGCTTCGTCGAAATTTTTACGGATTTTCCTAGGTGTACCACTAGGGAAAATTACCAAAATCGAGAAATCGTAAAAAGTACTGAAATTTTGTATCCGAGACCAATAATTAAGGAAAACTCGATTGGAATAACTACTGGAAGTTTACCGATCACAACGCATCGAGAATCGGATCCGACGAATTTTTACGGGTTTCCCCAGGGGTACCACAAGGGAAAATCAAATAAATCGAGAAATCGTAAAAACTGGTGAAATTTTGCATCCGAGTCCAATAATTCAGGAAAACTCGATTGGAATAGCTACTGGAAGCTTGCCGGTCACAACGCATCGAGAATTGTCTTCGTCGGAATCCGACAAATTTTTACGGATTTTCCTAGCGGTACCACTAGGAAAAATCACCGAAATCGAGAAATCGTAAAAAGTGGTGAAATTTTGGATCGGAGTCCAATAATTCAGAAAAACTCGATTCGAATAGCTACTGGAATGTTGTTGGTCACAACGCATCGAGAATTGGTTTCGTCGGAATCCAATGAATTTTTACGGATTTTCCTAGGGGTACCACTAGGAAAAATCACCAAAATCGAGAAATCGTAAAAAGTGCTAAAATTTTGGATCCGAGTCCAATAATTAAAGAAAACTCGATTGGAATTTCTACTGGAAGCTTCCCATTCACAACGTATCGAGAATTGAATCCGACAAATTTTTACGGATTTTCCTAGGGGTACCACTAGGGAAAATCACCAAAATCGAAAAATCGTAAAAAGTGGTGAAATTTTGGATCTGAGTCCAATAATTCAGGATAACTCGATTGGAATAGCTACTGGAAGCTTGCCGGTCAAAACGTATCGAGAATTGGCCTCGTCGAAATTTTTAGGGATTTTCCTAGGGGTACCACTAGGGAAAATCACCAAAATCGAGAAATCGTAAAAAGTGGTGAAATTTTTGATCCGAGTCAAATAATTCAGGAAAACTCGATTGGAATAGCTACTGAAACCTTGCCGGTCATAACGCATCGAGAATTGACTTCGTCGAAATCCGACGAATTTTTACGGATTTTCCTAGGGGGTACCACTAGCGAAAACAAACAAATTGAGAAATCGTAAAAAGTATTGAAATTTTGGATCAGAGTCCAATAATTTAGGTAAATTCGATTGGAATAGCTACTGGAAACTTGCCGGTCACAACGCATCGAGAATTGGCTTCGTCGAAATTTTTACGGATTTCCCTAGGTGTACCACTAGGGAAAATTACCAAAATCGACAAATCGTAAAAAGTACTGAAATTTTTTATCCGAGACCAATAATTAAGGAAAACTCGATTGGAATAGCTACTGGAAGCTTGCCGGTCACAACGCATCGAGAATTGGCCTCGTCGAAATTTTTAGGGATTTTCCTAGGGTATCACTAGGGAAAATCACCAAGATCGAGAAATCGTAAAAAGTGGTGAAATTTTGGATCTGAGTCCAATAATTCAGGAAAACTCGATTGGAATAGATACTGGAAGCTTGCCGGTCACAACGCATCGAGAATCGGATCCGACGAATTTTTACGGATTTCCCCAGGGGTACCACAAGGGAAAATCAAATAAATCGAGAAATCGTAAAAACTGGTGAAATTTTGGATCCGAGTCCAAAAATTCAGGAAAACTCGATTGGAATAGCTACTGGAAGCTTGCCGGTCACAACGCATCGAGAATTGTATTCGTCGGAATCCGACAAATTTTTACGGATTTTCCTAGCGGTACCACTAGGAAAAATCACCGAAATCGAGAAATCGTAAAAAGTGGTGAAATTTTGGATCGGAGTCCAATAATTCAGAAAAACTAGATTCGAATAGCTACTGGAATCTTGTTGGTCACAACGCATCGAGAATTGGTTTCGTCGGAATCCAATGAATTTTTACAGATTTCCCTAGGGGTACCACTAGGGAAAATCACAAAAATCGAGAAATAGTAAAAAGTGCTAAAATTTTGGATCCGAGTCCAATAATTAAAGAAAACTCGATTGGAATTGCTACTGGAAGCTTTCCATTCACAACGTATCGAGAATTGAATCCGACAAATTTTTACGGATTTTCCTAGGGGTACCACTAGGAAAAATCACAAAAATCGAGAAATCGTAAAAAGTGGTGAAATTTTGGATCCGAGTCCAATAATTCAGGAAAACTCGATTGGAATAGCTACAGGAAACTTGCCGGTCACAACGCATCGAGAATTGGTTTTGTCGGAATCCGACAAATTTCTACGGATTTTCCTAGGGGTACCACTAGGGAAAATCACCAAAATCGAAAAATCGTAAAAAGTGGTGAAATTTTGGATCCGAGTTCAATAATTCAGGAAAACTCGATTGGAATTGCTACTGGAAGCATCCGTTCACACCGTATCGAGAATTGAATCCGACGAATTTTTACGGATTTCCCTTGGGGTACCACTAGGGAAAATCACCAAAATCGAGAAATAGTAAAAAGTGATGAAATTTTGGATCCGAGTCCAATAATTCAAGAAAACTCGATTGGAATAGCTTTTGGAAGCTTGCCGGTCACAACGCATCGAGATTTGGTTTCGTTGACATCCGACGAATTTTTACGGATTTTCCTAGGGGTACCACTAGGGAAAATCACCAAAATCGAGAAATTGTAAAAAGCGTTGAAATTTTTGATCCGAGTCCAATAATTTAGGAAAACTCGATTGGAATAGCTACTGAAAGCTTGCCGGTCACAATGCATAGAGAATTTGTTTTGTGGGAATCCGACGAATTTTTACGGATTTCCCTAGTGGTACCACTAGGGAAAATCACAAAAATCGAGAAATCGTAAAAAGTGGTAAAATTTTGGATCCGAGTCCAACAATTCAGGAAAACTCGATTGGAATAGCTACTGGAAGCTTGTCGTTCACAAAGCATCGAGAATTGAATCCGACGAATTTTTACGGATTTCCCTCGGGGTACCACTAGGAAAAATCAAAAAAATCGAGAAATCGTAAAAAGTGGTGAAATTTTTGATCTGAGTCCAATAATTTAGGAAAACTCGATTGGAATAGCTACTGGAAGCTTGCCGGTCAC
Source organism: Excoecaria cochinchinensis (assembly GCA_947683425.1). NCBI lineage: Eukaryota > Viridiplantae > Streptophyta > Magnoliopsida > Malpighiales > Euphorbiaceae > Excoecaria > Excoecaria cochinchinensis. The sequence continues at coordinate 1,260,426 of CANTUQ010000263.1, forward strand.
AACGCATCGAGAATTGGATTCGTCGGAATTTTTACGGATTTCCCTATAGGTACCACTAGGAAAAATCACCAAAATCGAGAAATCGTAAAAAGTGGTGAAATTTTGTATCCGAGTCTTATAATTCAGGAAAACTCGATTGGAATAGCTATTGGAAGCTTGCCGGTCACAACGCATCGAGAATTGGCCTCGTCGAAATTTTTAGGGATTTTCCTATGAGTACCACTAGGAAAAATCACCAAAATCGAGAAATAGTAAAAAGTGGTGTAATTTTGGATCCGAGTCCAATAATCGAGGAAAACTCGATTGGAATAGCTACTGGAAGCTTGCCGGTCACAACGCATCGAGAATTGGCTTCATCGAAATCCGACAAATTTTTACGGATTTTCCGATGGGTACCACTAGGAAAAATCAACAAAATCGAGAAATCGTAAAAAGTGGTAAAATTTTTGATTCGAGTCCAATAATTCAGGAAAACTCGACTGGAATAGCTACTGGAAGCTTGCCGGTCACAACTCATTGAGAATTGGCTTTATCGGAATCCGACAAATTTTTACGGATTTCCCTATGGGTACCACTAGGGAAAATCACCAAAATCGAGAAATCGTAAAAAGTGGTGAAATTTTGGATCCGAGTCCAATAATTCAGGAAAAATCGATTGGAATAGCTACTGGAAGCTTGCCGGTCACAACGCATCGAGAATTGGTTTCGTCGGAATCCGACGAATTTTTACGGATTTCCCTAGGGGTACCACTAGGGAAAATCACCAAAATCGAGAAATCGAAAAAAAGTGGTGAAATTTTGGATCCGAGTCCAATAATTCAGGAAAACTCGATTGGAATAGCTACTGAAAGCTTGCCGGTCATAACGCATCGAGAATTGGTTTCGTCAAAATCCGACGAATTTTTACTGATTTTCCTAGGGGTACCACTAGCGAAAACCACCAAAATCGAGAAATCGTAAAAAGTAGTGAAATTTTTGATCAGAGTCCAATAATTTAGGTAATCTCGATTGGAATAGCTACTGGAAGCTTGCCGGTCACAACGCATCGAGAATTGGCTTCGTCGAAATTTTTACGGATTTCCCTAGGTGTACCACTAGGAAAAATTACCAAAATCGACAAATCGTAAAAAATACTGAAATTTTGTATCCGAGACCAATAATTAAGGAAAACTTGATTGGAATAGCTACTAAAAGCTTGCCGGTCACAACGCATCGAGAATTGGCCTCGTCGAAAGTTTTTGGGATTTCCCTAGGGGTACCACTAGGGAAAATCACCAAAATCGAGAAATCGTATAAAGTGGTGAAATTTTGGATCTGAGTCCAATAATTCAGGAAAACTCGATTGGAATAGATAATGGAATCTTGCCGGTCACAACGCATCGAGAATCGGATCCGACGAATTTTTACGGATTTTCCTAGGGGTACCACCAGGGAAAATCACCAAAATAAAGAAATCGTGAAAAGTTGTGAAATTTTGGATCTGAGTCCAATAATTTAGGAAAACTCGATTGGAATAGCTACTGAAAGCTTGCCGGTCACAACGCATCGAAAATTGGCTTCGTCGGAATCCGATAAATTTTTACGGATTTTCCTAGGGGTACCACTAGGAAAAATCGCCAAAATCGAGAAATTGTAAAATGTGGTGAAATTTTAGATTGGAGTCCAATAATTCAGGAAAACTCGATTCGAATAGCTACTGGAATCTTGTCGGTCACAACGCATCGAGAATTGGTTTCGTCGGAATCCAATGAATTTTTACAGATTTCCCTAGGGGTACCACTAGGGAAAATCACCAAAATCGAGAAATCGTAAAAAGTGCTAAAAATTTTGATCCGAGTCCAATAATTCAGGAAAAATCGATTGGAATTGCTACTGTAAGCTTGCCATTCACAACGTATCGAGAATTGAATCCGACGAATTTTAACGGATTTTCCTAGGGGTACCACTAGGGAAAATCACCAAAATCGAGAAATCGTAAAAAGTGGTAAAATTTTGGATCCGAGTCGAATAATTCAGGAAAACTCGATTGGAATAGCTACTGGAAGCTTGCCATTCACAAAGCATCGTGAATTGAATCCGACGAATTTTTACGGATTTCCCTTGGGGTACCACATGGAAAAATTACCAAAATCGAGAAATCGTAAAAAGTGGTGAAATTTTTTATCTGAGTCCAATAATTCAGGAAAACTCGATTGGAATAGCTACTAGAAGCTTGCCGGTCACAAAGCATCCAGAATTGAATCCGACGAATTTTTACGGATTTCCCACGGGGTACCACTAGGAAAAATCACCAAAATCAAGAAATCGTAAAAAGTGGTAAAATTTTGGATCCGAGTCTAATAATTCAGGAAAACTCGATTGGAATAGCTACTGGAAGCTTGCCATTCACAAAGCATCCAGAATTGAATCCGACGAATTTTTACGGATTTCCCTTGGGGTACCACAAGGAAAAATCACCAAAATCGAGAAATCGTAAAAAGTGGTGAAATTTTTTATCTGAGTCCAATAATTCAGAAAAACTCGATTGGAATAGCTACTAGAAGCTTGCCGGTCACAACGCATCGAGATTTGGTTTCGTCAAAATCCGACGAATTTTTACGGATTTTCCTAGGGGTACCTCTAGGGAAAATAACCAAAATCGAGAAATCGTAAAAAGTGGTAAAATTTTGGATCCGAGTCTAATAATTCAGGAAAACTCGATTGGAATAGCTACTGGAAGCTTGCCATTCACAAAGCATTCAGAATTGAATCCGACGAATTTTTACGGATTTCCCACGGGGTACCACTAGGAAAAATCACCAAAATCGAGAAATCGTAAAAAGTGGTGAAATTTTTTATCTGAGTCCAATAATTCAGGAAAACTCGATTGAATAGCTGCTGGAAGCTTGCCGGCCACAACGCATCGAGAATTGGCTACGTCGGAATTTTTACGGATTTCCCTAGAGGTACCACTAGGAAAAATCACCAAAATCGAGAAATCGAAAAAAGTGGTGAAATTTTGTATCCGAGTCTAATAATTCAGGAAATCTTGATTGGAATAGCTACTGGAAGCTTGCCGGTCACAACGCATCGATAATTGGCCTCGTCGAAATTTTTAGCGATTTTCCTCGGGGTACCACTAGGGAAAATCACCAAAATCGATAAATCGTAAAAAGTGGTGAAATTTTTTATACGAGTCCAATAATTCAGGAAAACTCAATTCGAATAGCTACTGGAATCTTTTCTATCACAACGCATCGAGAATTGGCTTCGTCGAAATCCGACAAATTTTTACGGATTACCCGAGGGGTACCACTAGGGAAAATCACCAAAATCGAGAAATCGTAAAAAATGGTTAAATTTTGGATCCGAGTCCAATAATTCAGGAAAACTCGATTGGAATAGCTCCTGGAAGCTTGCCGGTCATAATGCATCGAGAATTGGTTTCGTCAGAATACGACGAATTTTTACGGATTTTCCTAGGGATACCACTAGGAAAAATCACCAAAATCGAGAAATCGTAAAAAGTAGTGAAATTTTGGATCCGAGTCCAATAATTCAGGAAAATTTGATTGGAATAGCTACTGGAAGCTTGCCGTTCACAACGTATCGAGAATTTAATCCGATAAATTTTTACGGATTTCCCTAGGGGTACCACTAGGGAAAATCACAAATATCGAGAAATCGTAAAAAGTGGTGAAATTTTGGATCCGAGTCCAATTATTCAGGAAAACTCGATTGGAATTGCTACTGGAATCTTGCCATTCACAACGTATCGAGAATTGAATCCGACGAATTTTTACAGATTTCCCTAGGGGTACCACTAGGATTAATCACCAAAATCGAGAAATCGTAAAAAGTGGTGAAATTTTTGATCCGAGTCCAATAATTCAGGAAAACTCAATTGGAATAGCTAAAGGAAGCTTGCCGGTCACAACGCATTGAGAATCGGATCCGACGAATTTTTACGGATTTTCCTAGGGGTACCACTAGGGAAAATCACCAAAATCTAGAAATCGTAAAAACTTGTGAAATTTTTGATCCGAGTCTAATAATTCAGGAAAACTCCATTGGAATAGCTACTGAAAGCTTGCCGGTCACAATGTATCAAGAATTCGCTTCGTCGAAATCCGACGAATTTTTACGGATTTCCCTAGGGGGTACCACTAGGGAAAATCACCAAAATCGAGAAATCGTAAAAAGTGGTGAAATTTTTGATCAGAGTCCAATAATTCAGAAAAATTCGATTGGAATAGCTACTGGAAGCTTTCCGGTCACAACGCATCGAGAATTGGCTTCGTCAGAATTTTTATGGATTTTCATAGGGGTACCACTAGGAAAAATCACCAAAATCGAGAAATCGTAAAAAGTGGTGAAATTTTTTATCCGAGTCCAATAATTCAGGAAAAATCGATTGGAATAGCTAACTGAATATTGCCGGTCACAACGCATCGAGAATTGGACTCGTCGAAATTTTTAGGGATTTCCCTAGGGGTACCACTAGGAAAAATCACTAAAATCGAGAAATCGTAAAAAGTGGTGAAATTTTGGATCCGAGTCCAATAATTCAGGAAAACTCGATTGGAATAGCTACTGGAAGCTTGTCGGTCACAACGCATCGATAATTGGATTCATCGGAATTTTTACGGATTTCCCTAGGGGTACCACTACTGGAAAATTAACAAAATCGAGAAATCGTAAAAAGTGGTAAAATTTTGGATCCGAGTCCAATAATTCAGGAAAACTAGATTGGAATAGCTACTGGAAGATTTTCGGTCACAACGCATCGAGAATTGGCTTCGTCGGAATCCGATAAATTTTTACGGATTTCCCTAGGCGTACCACTAGGGAAAATCACCAAAATCGAGAAATCGTAAAAAGTGGTGAAATTTTGGATCCGAGTCCAATAATTCAGGAAAACTCGATTGGAATAGCTCCTGGAAGCTTGCCGGTCACAACGCATCGAGAATTGGTTTCGTCGGAATTCGACGAATTTTTTACGGATTTTCCTATGGGTACCACTAGGGAAAATCACCAAAATCGAGAAATCGTAAAAAGTGGTGAAATTTTTGATCCGAGTCCAATAATTAAGGAAAACTCAATTGGAATAGCTACTGTAAGCTTGTCGGTCAAAACGCATCGAGAATCGGATCCGACGAATTTTTACGGATTTCCCTAAGGGTACCACTAGGGAAAATCACCAAAATCGAGAAATCGTAAAAACTTGTGAAATTTTGGATACGAGTCATTTAATTCAGGAAAACTCAATTGGAATAGCTTCAGGAATCTTGCCGGTCACAACACATCGAGAATCGGATCCGATGAATTTTTACGGATTTTCCTAGGGGTACCACTAGGGAAAATCAGCAAAATCGAGAAATCGTAAAAACTTTTAAAATTTTTTATCCGAGTCTAATAATTCAGGAAAACTCGATAGGAATAGCTACTGAAAGCTTGCCAGTCAAAATGCATCGAGAATTCGCTTCGTTGGAATCCGACGAATTTTTACGGATTTCCCTAGGGGTACCACTAGGGAAAATCACCAAAATCGAGAAATCGTAAAAAGTGGTGAAATTTTTTATCCGAGTCCAATAATTCAGGAAAAATTGATTGGAATAGCTAACTGAATCTTGCCGGTAACAACGCATCGAGAATTGGCCTCGTCGAAATTTTTAGCGATTTCCCTAGGGGTACCACTAGGAAAAATCACTAAAATCGAGAAATCGTAAAAAATGGTGAAATTTTGGATTCGAGTCCAATAATTCAGGAAAACTCGATAGGAATAGCTACTGGAAGCTTGCCGGTCACAACGTATCGAGAATTGGCTTCGTCGGAATCCGACAAATTTTTACGGATTTCCCTAGGGGTACCACTAGGAAAAATCACCAAAATCGAGAAATCGCAAAAAGTGGTAAAATTTTGGATCTGTGTCCAATAATTCAGAAAAACTTGATTCGAATAGCTACTGGAAGCTTGCCGGTCATAACGCATCGAGAATTGATTTCGTCGGAATCCGACGAATTTTTACAAATTTCCCTAGGGGTACCACTAGTGAAAATCACCAAAATCGAGAAATCGTAAAAAGTGGTGAAATTTTTGATCCGAGTCCAATAATTGAGGAAAACTCGATTGGAATAGCTACTGGAAGCTTGCCGGTCACAACGCATCGAGAATTGGCTTCGTCGAAATCCGACAAATTTTTACGGATTTTCCTAGGGGTACCACTAGGGAAAATTACCAAAATCGAGAAATCGTAAAAAGTGGTGAAATTTTTGATTCGAGTCCAATAATTCAGGAAAACTCGATTGGAATAGCTACTGGAAGCTTGCCGGTCACAACTAATCGAGAATTGGCTTCGTCGAAATCCGACAAATTTTTACGGATTACCCTAGGGGTACCACTAAAGAAAATCACCAAAATCGAGAAATCGTAAAAAGTGGTGAAATTTTGGAGCCGAGTCTAATAATTCAGGAAAAATAGATTGGAATAGCTACTGGAAGCTTGCCGGTCACAACGCATCGAGAATTGGTTTCGTCGGAATTTTTATGGATTTCCCTAGGGGTACCACTAGGGAAAATCACCAAAATCGAGAAATCGCAAAAAGTGGTGAAATTTTTTATCCGAGTCCATTAATTAAAGAAAACTCGATTAGAATAGCTACTGGAAGCTTGCTGTTCACAACTCATCGAGAATTGAATCCGACGAATTTTTACGGATTTCCATAGGGGTAACACTAGGAAAAATCACCAAAATCGAGAAATCGCAAAAAGTGGTGAAATTTTTGATCCGAGTCCAATAATACAGGAAAACTCGATTGGAATAACTACTGGAAGCTTACCGTGCACAACACATCGAGAATTGAATCCGACAAATTTTTACGGATTTCCCTAGGGGTACCACTAGGGTAAATCACCAAAATCGAGAAATCGTAAAAAATTGTGAAATTTTGGATCCGAGTCCAATAATTCAGGAAAACTCGATTGGAGTAGCTACTGGATGCTTGCCGGTCACAAAGTATCGAGAATTGTCTTCGTCGGAATCCAACAAATTTTTACGGATTTCCCTTGGGGTACCACTAGGGAAAATCACCAAAATCGAGAAATCGTAAAAAGTGGTGAAATTTTGGATCCGAGTCCAATAATTGAGGAAAACTCGATTGGAAAAGCGACAGGAAGCTTGCCGGTCACAACGCATCGAGAATTTATTTCGTCGGAATCCGACGAATTTTTACGGATTTTACTAGGGGTACAACTAGGGAAAATAATCAAAATCGAGAAATCCTAAAAAGAGGTGAAATTTTGGATCCGAGTCCAATAATTCAGGAAAACTCGATTGGAATAGCTACTGGAAGCTTGTCGTTCACAACGCATCGAGAATTGAATCCGACGAATTTTAATGGATTTCCCTAGGGGTACCACTAGGAAAAATCACCAAAATTGAGAAATCGTAAAAAGTGGTAAAATTTTGGATCCGAGTACAATAATTCAGGAAAACTCGAATTGAATATCTACTGAAAACTTGCCGGTCACAACGCATCGAGAATTGGATTCATTGAAATTTTTACGGATTTCCCTAGGGTTACCACTAGGGAAAATCAACGAAATCGAGAAATCGTAAAAAGTGGTGAAATTTTGGATCCGAGTGCAATAATTCAGGAAAACTCGATTGGAATAGCTACTGGAAGCTTGCCGGTCACAATGCATCGAGAATTGGTCTCGTCGAAATTTTTAGGGATTTCCCTAGGTGTACCACTAAGGAAAATCACCAAAATCGAGAAATCGTAAAAAGTGGTGAAATTTTGTATCCGAGTCGAATAATTCAGGAAAACTCGATTGGAATAGCTACTGGAAGCTTGCCGGTCACAATGCATCGAGAATTGGTCTCGTCGAAATTTTTAGGGATTTCCCTAGGGGTACCACTAAGGAAAATCACCAAAATCGAGAAATCGTAAAAAGTGGTGAAATTTTTCATCTGAGTCCAATAATTAAGGAAAACTCGATTGGAATAACTACTGGAAGCTTGCCGGTCACAACGCATCGAGAATTGGCTTCGTCAGAATCCAACAAATTTTTACGGATTTCCCTAGGGGTACCATTAGGAAAAATCACCAAAATCGAGAAATCGTAAAAAGTGGTGAAATTTTTAATCCGAGTCAAATAATTCATGAAAACTCGATTCGAATAGCTACTGGAAGCTTGCCGGTCACAACGCATCGAGAATTGGTTTCGTCGAAATCCGACGAATTTTTACATATTTCCCTAGGGGTACGACCACTAGGGAAAATCACCAAAATCGAGAAATCGTAAAAAGTGGCGAAATTTTGGATCAAAGTCCAATAATTCAGGAAAACTCGATTGGAATTGCTACTGGAAGCTTGCCGTTCACAACGTATCAAGAATTGAATCCGACAAATTTTTACGGATTTCCCTAGGGGTACCACTAGGGAAAATCACCAGAATCGAGAAATCGTAAAAAGTGGTGAAATTTTGGATTCGAGTCCAATAATTCAGGAAAACTCGATTGGAATAGCTAATGGAAACTTGCCGGTCACAACGCATCGAGAATTGGCTTCGTCGAAATTTTTACGGATTTTCCTAGGGGTACCACTATGGAAAATCACCAAAATCGAGAAATCGTAAAAAGTGGTGAAATTTTGGATCCGAGTCAAATAATTAAGGAAAACTTGATTGGAATAGCTACTGGAAGCTTTCCGGTCACAACGCATCGAGAATGAGTTTCGTCGGAATTTTTACGGATTTCCCTACCACTAGGGAAAATCAATAAAATCGAGAAATCGTAAAAAGTGGTGAAATTTTGGATCCGAGTCCAATAATTTAGGAAAACTCGATTGGAAAAGCTACTGGAAGCTTGCCGGTCACAACGCATCGAGAATTAGTTTCGTCGGAATCCGACTAATTTTTACGGATTTCCCTAGGGGTACCACTAGGGAAAATCACCAAAATCGACAAATTGTAAAAAGTAGTGAAATTTTGGATTCGAGTCCAATAATTCAGGAAAACTCGATTGGAATAGCTCCTGGAAGCTTGCCGGTCACAACGCATCGAGAATATGTTTCGTCGGAATCCGACGAATTTTTACGGATTTTCCTAGGTGTACCACTAGGGAAAATCACCAAAATCGAGAAATCGTAAAAAGTTGTGAAATTTTGGATCCGAGTCCAATAATTCAGGAAAACTCGATTGGAATAGATACTGGAAGCTTGCCTTCACAACGCATCGAGAATTGAATCCGAAGAATTTTTACGGATTTCCCTAGGGGTACCACTAGAGAAAATAACAAAAATCGAGAAATCGTAAAAACCGGTGAAATTTTGGATCCGAGTCCAATAATTCAGGAAAACTCGATTGGAATAGCTACTGGAAGCTAGCCGTTCACAACGCATCGAGAATTGAATCCGACGAATTTTTACGGATTTCCCTAGGGGTACGATTAGGGAAAATCACCAAAATCGAGAAATCGCAAAAAGTGGTAAAATTTTTGATCCGAGTCCAATAATTCAGGAAAACTAGATTGGAATAGCTACTGCAAGCTTGCCGTTCACAACGCATCGAGAATTGAATCCGACAAATTTTTACGGATTTCCCTTGGGGTACCACTAGGGAAAATCACCAAAATCGAGAAATCGCAAAAAGTGGTGAAATTTTGGATCCGAGTCAAATAATACAGGAAAAATCAATTGGAATAGCTACTGGAAGCTTGCCGTTCACGACGCATCGAGAATTGAATCCGATGAATCTTTACGGATTGTCCTAGGGGTACCACTAGGAAAAATCACCAAAATGGAGAAATCGTAAAAAGTGGTCAAATTTTGGATCGGAGTCAAATAATTCAGGAAAACTCGATTGGAATAGCTACTGGAAGCTTATCGGTAATAACGCATCGAGAATTGGCTTCGTCGGAATCCGATAAATTTTTACGGATTTCCCTAGGGATACCACTAGGAAAAATCACCAAAATCGAGAAATCGTAAAAAGTGGTAAAATTTTAGATCCGAGTCCAATAATTCCGGAAAACTCGATTGGAATAGCTACTGGAAGCTTGTCATTCACAACGCATCGAGAATCGGATCCGACGAATTTTTACGGATTTCCCTAGGGGTACCACTAGGGAAAATCACCAAAATCGAGAAATCGTTAAATGTGATGAAATTTTGGATCCGAGTCCAATAATTCTAGATAACTCGATTGGAATAGCTACTGAAAGCTTGCGGGTCACAATGCATCGAGAATTGGCTTCGTCGGAATCCGACGAATTTTTACGGATTTTCTTAGGGGGTACCACTAGAGAAAATCACCAAAGTCGAGAAATCGTAAAAAGTGGTGAAATTTTGGATCCGAGTCCAATAATTCAGGAAAACTCGATTGGAATAGCTACTGGAATCTTGCTGGTCACAACGCATCGAGAATTGGTTATGTCAAAATCCGACGAATTTTTACGGATTTCACTAGGGGTACCACTAGGAAAAATCACAAAAATTGAGAAATCGTAAAAAGTGGTGAAATTTTGGATCCGAGTCCAATAATTCAGGAAAACTCGAATTGAATAGCTACTGAAAACTTGCCGGTCACAACGCATCGAGAATTGGCTTCATTGAATTTTTTACGGATGTCCCTAGGGGTACCACTAGGAAAAATCACCAAAATCGAGAAATCGTAAAAAGTGGTGAAATTTTTGATCCGAATCGAATAATTCAGGAAAACTCGATTGGAATAGCTACTGGAAGCTTACAGGTCACAACGCATCGAGAAGTGGTTTTGTCGGAATCCGACGAATTTTTACATATTTCCCTAGGGGTACGTACCACTCGGGAAAATCACTTAAATCGAGAAATCGTAAAAAGTGGTGAAATTTTGGATCAAAGTCCAATAATTCAGGAAAACTCGATTGGAATTGCTACTGAAAGCTTGCCGTTCACAACTAGGGAAAATCACAAGAATCGAGAAATCGTAAAAAGTGGTGAAATTTTTGATCCGAGTCCAATAATTCAGGAAAACTCGATTGGAATAGCTAATGGAAACTTGCCGGTCACAATGCATCGAGAATTTGTTTCGTCGAAATTTTTACGGATTTTCATAGGGGTACCACTAGGGAAAATCACCAAAATCGAGAAATCGTTAAAAGTGGTGAAATTTTTGATCCGAGTCCAATAATTAAGGAAAACTCGATTGGAATAGCTACTGGAAGCTTTCCGGTCACAACGCATCGAGAATTGGTTTCGTCAGAATTTTTACGGATTTCCCTAGGGGTACCATTAGGGAAAATCAACAAAATCGAGAAATCGTAAAAAGTGGTGAAATTTTGGATCCGAGTCCAATAATTTAGGAAAACTCGATTGGAAAAGCTACTGGAAGCTTGCCGGTCACAACGCATCGAGAATTGGTTTCGTCGGAATCCGACTAATTTTTACGGATTTCCCTAGGGGTACCACAAAGGAAAATCACCAAAATCTAGAAATTGTAAAAAGTAGTGAAATTTTGGATCCGAGTCCAATAATTCAGGAAAACTCGATTGGAATAGCTACTGGAAGCTTGCCGGTCACAACGCATCGAGAATTGGTTTCGTCGGAATTCGACTAATTTTTACGGATTTTCCTAGGGGTACCACTAGGGAAAATCAACAAAATCGAAAAATCGTAAAAAGTGGTGAAATTTTGGATCCGAGTCCAATAATTCAGGAAAAATCAATTGGAATAGCTACTGGAAGCTTGCCTTCACAACGCATCGAGAATTGAATCCAACGAATTTTTACAGATTTCCCTAGAGGACTAGGGAAAATCACAAGAATCGAGAAATCGTAAAAAGTGGTGAAATTTTTGATCCGAGTCCAATAATTCAGAAAAACTCGATTGGAATAGCTAATGGAAACTTGCCGGTCACAATGCATCGAGAATTTGTTTCGTCGAAATTTTTACGGATTTTCATAGTGGTACCACTCGGGAAAATCACCAAAATCGAGAAATCGTTAAAACTGGTGAAATTTTTGATCCGAGTCCAATAATTAAGGAAAACTCGATTGGAATAGCTACTGGAAGCTTTTCGGTCACAACGCATCGAGAATTGGTTTCGTCGGAATTTTTACGGATTTTCCTAGGGGTACCATTAGGGAAAATCAACAAAATCGAGAAATCGTAAAAAGTGGTGAAATTTTGGATCCGAGTCCAATAATTTAGGAAAACTCGATTGGAAAAGCTATTGGAAGCTTGCCGGTCACAACGCATCGAGAATTAGTTTCGTCGGAATCCGACTAATTTTTACGGATTTCTCTAGGGGTACCACAAAGTAAAATCACTAAAATCTAGAAATTGTAAAAAGTAATGAAATTTTGGATCCGAGTCCAATAATTCAGGAAAACTCGATTGGAATAGCTACTGGAAGCTTGCCGGTCACAACGCATCGAGAATTGGTTTCGTCGGAATTCGACTAATTTTTACGGATTTTCCTAGGGGTACCACTAGGGAAAATCAACAAAATCGAAAAATCGTAAAAAGTGGTGAAATTTTGGATCCGAGTCCAATAATTCAGGAAAAATCGATTGGAATAGCTACTGGAAGCTTGCCTTCACAACGCATCGAGAATTGAGTCTGACGAATTTTTACGGATTTCCCTAGGGGTACCACTAGGAAAAATCACCAAAATCGAGAAGTCGCAAAAAGTGGTGAAATTTTGGATCCGAGTCTAATAATACAGGAAAACTCGATTGGAATAGCTACTGGAAGCTAGCCGTTCACAACGTATCAAGAATTGAATCCGACGAGTTTTTACGGATTTCCCTAGGGGTACCACTAGGGAAAATCACCAAAATCAAAAAATCGCAAAAAGTGGTGAAATTTTGGATCCGAGTCCAATAATACAGAAAAACTCGATTGGAATAGCTACTGGAAGCTTGCCGTTCACAACGCATCGAGAATTGAATCCGATGAATTTTTACGGATTTTCCTAGGGGTACCACTAGGAAAAATCACCAAAATCGAGAAATCGTAAAAAGTGGTAAAATTTTGGATCGGAGTCCAATAATTCAGGAAAAATCGATTGGAATAGCTACTGGAAGCTTGCCGGTAACAACGCATCGAGAATTGGCTTCGTAGGAATCCGATAAATTTTTACAGATTTCCCTAGGGGTACCACTAGGGAAAATCACCAAAATCGAGAAATCGTAAAAAGTGGTGAAATTTTGGATCTGACTCCAATAATTTAGGAAAAATCGATTGGAATAGCTACTGGAAGCTTGCCGGTCACAACGTATCGAGAATTGGCTTCGTCGGAATTTTTACGAATTTTCCTATGGGTACCACTAGGGAAAATCAACAAAATCGAGAAATCGTAAAAAGTGGTGAAATTTTGGATTCGAGTCCAATAATTTAAGAAAACTCGATTGGAATACCTACTGGAAGCTTGCCGGTCACTATGCATCGAGAATTGGATTCGTTAAAATTTTTACGGATTTCCCAAGGGGTACCACTAAGAAAAATCACCAAAATCGAGAAATCGTAAAAAGTGTTGAAATTTTGGATCCGAGTCCAATAATTCAGGAAAACTCGATTGGAATAGCTACTGGAAGCTTGCCATTCACAACACATCGAGAATCGGATCCGACGAATTTTTACGGATTTCCCTAGGGGTAAAACTAGGAAAAATCACCAAAATCGAGAAATCGTAAAAAGTTGTGAAATTTTGGATCCGAGTCCAATAATTTAGGTAAACTCAATTGGAATAGCTACTGGAAGCTTGGTTGTCACAACGCATCGAGAATTGGCTTCGTCGGAATTTTTACGGATTTCCCTAGGAGTACCACTAGGGAAAATCACCAAAATCGAGAAATCGTAAAAAGTACTGAAATTTTGTATCCGAGACCAATAATTAAGGAAAACTCGATTAGAATAGCTACTGGAAGCTTACCGGTCACAACGCATAGAGAATTGACCTCGTCGAAATTTTTAGGGATTTCCCTAGGGGTATCACTAGGGAAAATCACCAAAATCTAGAAATCGTAAAAAGTGGTGAAATTTTTTATCCGAGTCCAATAATTAAGGAAAACTCGATTCGTATATCTACTGGAAGCTTGCCTGTCACAACGCATCGAGAATTGGTTTCGTCGAAATCCGACAAACTTTTACGGATTTCCCTAGGGGTACCACTAGGAAAAATCAATAAAATCGAGAAATCGTAAAAAGTGGTGAAATTTTTTATTCGAGTCCAATAATTTAGGAAAACTCGATTGGAATAGCTACTGGAAGCTTGTCGGTCACAACGCATCAAGAATTGGTTTCGTCGGAATCCGAATAATTTTTACGAATTTCCCTAGGGGTACCACTAGGGAAAATCACCAAAATCGAGAAATCGTAAAAAGTGGTGAAATTTTTGATCCGAGTCCAATAATTCAGGAAAAATCGATTGGAATAGCTACTGGAACCTTGCCGGTCACAATGCATCGAGAATTCGTTTCGTCGGAATTTTTATGGATTTCCCTAGGGGTACCACTAGGGAAAATCACCAAAATCGAGAAATCGTAAAAAGTTATGAAATTTTGTATCCGAGACCAATAATTTAGGAAAACTCGATTGGAATAGCTACTACAAGCTTGCCGGTCACAACGCATCGAGAATTGGCCTCGTCGAAATTTTTAGGGATTTCCCTAGGGGTACCACTAGGAAAAATCACCAAAATCGAGAAATCGTAAAAAGTGGTGAAATTTTTTATCCGAGTACAATAATTAAGGAAAACTCGATTGGAATAGCTACTGGAAGCTTGCCAGTCACAACGCATCGAGAATTGGCTTCGTCGAAATCCGATAAATTTTTACGGATTTCCCTAAGGGTACCACTAGAAAGAATCACCAAAATCGAGAAATCGTAAAAAGTGGTGAAATTTTGGATCCGAGTCCAATAATTCAGGAAAACTCGAATCGAATAGCTACTGGAAGCTTGCCGATCACAAAGCATCGAGAATTGGTTTCGTCGGAATCCAACGAATTTTTACAGATTTCCCTAGGGGTACCACTAGGGAAAATCACCAAAATCGAGAAATCGTAAAAAGTGGTGAAATTTTTGATTCGAGTCCAATAATTCAGGAAAACTCGATTGGAATTGCTACTGGAAGCTTGCCGTTCACAACGTATCGAGAATTGAATCCGACGAATTTTTACGGATTTCCCTAGGGGTACCACTAGGGAAAATCACCAAAATCGAGAAATCTTAAAAAGTTGTGAAATTTTGGATCCGAGTCCAATAATTCAGGAAAACTCGATTGGAATAGCTACTAGAAACTTGCCGGTCACAACGCATCGAGAATTGGTTTCGTCGGAATCCGACAAATTTTTACGGATTTTCCTAGGGGTACCACTAGGGAAAATCACCAAAATCGAGAAATTGTAAAAAGTGGTGAAATTTTGGATCCGAGTCCAATAATTCAGGAAAACTCGATTGTAATTGCTACTGGAAGCTTGCCGTTCACAACATATCGAGAATTGAATCCGACGAATTTTTACGGATTTCCCTTGGGGTACCACTAGGGAAAATCACCAAAATCGAGAAATCATAAAAAGTGGTGAAATTTTTTATCCGATTCCAATAATTCAGGAAAACTCGATTGGAATAGCTACTGGAAGCTTGCTGGTCACAACACATCGAGAATTGGTTTCGTCGGATCCGATAAATTTTTACGGATTTTCCTAGGGGTACCACTAGGGAAAATTACACTACAAGAAAAATCAAAAATAGAGACGGAATGAATTTCGTCGCTAAATAGAGATGAAAATCATTTTCCGTCTCTATTTAGAGACGGAATTAGTTCCGTCTCTAAATTTGGTCGCTAAATATGGCAGAATTTTTTCCCGCCCAAATTGGACACGGTATTTAGAGACGGAATACTTGTTCCGTCTCTAAATAGAGACGGAATAACTTTTCTGTCTCTAAATAGAGACGGAAATTTCTTCCGTCTCTAAAAATAGAGACGAAAATAGTCTTCCATCTCTATTTAGCGACGGTATGAATTTTTCGTCTCTAAATAGAGACGGAAAATATTTTCCTTCTCTATTTAGAGACGAAAAAGTCATTCCGTCTCAAATTTTAGAAACGGAAGACTATTTCCATCTCTAAATAGAGACGGAATTTAATACCGTCTCTAAATTTCGGGTTTTAGCCCTAATTCCCTTTCTTTCTTTTTTCCCTCTTTCTTTTCCCCTCTCCTTTCTGCTCCCTGTATTCGCTGCCCCTCCCTCCGTTGCCCGAGCCCTCCATCCGGCGTTTGTTCCCACCGCCGCCGTCGAGTAGACGCCGGTGAGGTAAGCGTTTTCCCCCCTCTTTCTTTTTTCCCCTCTTCTTTCTTTTCCCTTTCTCCTCCTATTCCGCTGCCCCCCTGTACGTTGCTCATCGCCGTCCACTCCCCTTGCCCCCGACGAGTCGACGCCGGCGTTGTTCTCCGGCCCGTCGTCTTCTCCGGCGTTCCTCCTTCGGCGAGATCTGCATCATCAGGTAATAAGTTTTTTTTTTTATTTTTTGAATTATTATACTTAAAATGTAGATTAATTATGTGTTGTAATTTCAAAAATTCATAGAAATTTTATATAGTTGTATGAATTTTAACATTTTATTGCAATAATTATTAGTTTGTAGCATTTTAAATATATTGGTAAATTGTACAGACATTTTCAAGCTAAGAATATGTTGAAATAGACTTATTTTGTGACAGTGGATTTTAGGATTAAACATTTAGAGTCTAAGGTTTATTAGAATATTAACATCTAGGATTTATGGTTTAGAGTTTAGTTTTTAAAGTTTATTTAGGGTTTAGGATTTAATTTGAGCATACAAAATGAAACAAATATGTAATCCAAGTTGGTTAGAGCGGAGAAAACTAAAATATTGTAATTACATGTTGTGGTTTCATTGCATGATATGTATGTCCTTTTCATAATGAAATTTCTAAATGCTACTAATGAACTTGAATTATGACAATTGGTGTGAAAGATAGTTCAGCAATATTCAATTTTCCTTTTATAAAATTTTTAGTATAAGTTAGATATTAATTTTGTCATCCATAAAATTTAAATTCGAAATACAAATATATATAAGGCATCATTTAACACTATGCTTAGTTTTTTTTTAACACTTCAATGGGCTTAAATTTAACAAGTTAAAATGGCCTGCTCATAAACAATAAGAAGAACATCACAAGTAAAACAAAATACGAAAATCCTCTTTAAACCTAAAACTTTTCATTATTAAAACTTAATATACAAAATTTGGCAAGAAATATCTTAGTTTTATTTTTTATAATATATTTTTAAACTTGAATTCTATTCTAATAGAAATTAAACAAAATATTAAATCATTATTTAGCTAAATTAAATCATCATTAATTATTTTCCCCTTAATAAAATGTACTTTTTTTAATAAATATGTACCTTTTTAATAATGTTATAATTAATAGTCTCCTTAATAAAATGTTAAAATACTAATATTTATCATAATAACATTAAAATAAGGATTAACTAATGTCAAGTAGCTCAGTTGGTAAGAAATCAGTATATTAAGCTGTATAACATAATGATATTGAAGATGTAAAATCATTATTCAAAAAATAAAAAATGTAAAACCAAAACTTGGGTCACCATTACATTCTCAAAAGATTTGAATTTATTTTATAATATTTATATAATTCAATGGTTATTGATTCCTGAATTGCTAGTTCCAAACCAAACCTAACTCATATTAACATTTAAATCTATATGATATATAATTCCTCATCTCAAAATAATTGTTATTTAAGGTACACCAAAGTCAAACTTACCCGCTCTTTAATGATAATTTATCTTACATTTTCTTTTTACTCCAGCTTCACTTAATTTATAATTTATGTTTCTTGCTTAATCATCTGCTTTCACACCTAAACTTTTTCAACAAGTCTAACATAAATATAAGAGTTATTTGATTATAAAATAATATTGAATAATAATAAAATTATTTGTATATCAAATTGTCATGTATGAATTCAATTATATATAGTTGTCAGCATAAATGTAATTTTTTTAAATGAAATTATATATCTTGTTTCATGTACCCCGCCGTTATCGGTATCGACCGCTGATCAGTTTCGCATCACGCATTTTTTCTATTCCCTGCCCCCTCCCTGACCGACTGGTATATGACGAAAGGTCAGTTTTTCGATATCAAACTGAATTTGATAATAATAAATATTTACCGTGGATTAGATGTGAGACGGTATTGCATTCGGAGAACCAATAATGTATTTTTGATTGTTGCACTACAGTTTTATGTATTTAATACTAATTATGTATTTTTGATTGTTGCACTACAGTTTAACAATAATGAATAATTTAGACAGAAGTTGGATGTATAGAAGACTAATGCCTGATGGTTTCATTAATCTTGAGTTTGCCGAAGGCGTTCAATATTTCATTGAGTATGCAAGCTCTCAGCCTACATATATGGACGGTTTGAAAATTAGATGTCCATGCAAAAAGTGTAAACATAGGTGTTATCTACCTACGGAGGAGGTGCATCTACATTTGCTGAAGAAGGGATTTGTGCCCAATTATTTTGAATGGACAAGGCATGGAGAACCAATAATATGTAGCACGTCCAGAAGTTCGGAATTTGGGCCGAATATAGTTGAAGCTGAAGTGCATTCGGAATTTGCACCAGAGATGGTTAAATCTGAGTTGCATGGGGGGGAGGAAATTTGATGGCAAACAATATTTTTGCACTTGAAAATCCTTATGCCCAAATGGTTTATGATGCAGCGGGAAATACATTTCAACCCAATTTTCTTGGGAATGAAGAAGAGGAACTGAACCCAACAGCCAAAAATTTTTTCGACTTACTTAATGCTGCTGACCAGGAATTATGGTAAGGATGTGATAGTATGACTCTGTTAAGCTCCGTGGCTCGAATATTGAACATTAAATCTGAAGGTCATATTTCTGATCGGAGTTTAAATGAAATACTGGCTTGGTACAATGAATCGTTGCCATCGGAAAATCAAATGGTTGAAAGTTTTTATGATATGAAGAAGTTGCTTAGGGGTCTGGGTTTGCCTGTAGAAAAAATTGATTGCTGTCGACTCGGATGTATGATCTATTGGGGAGATGATGTGGATTTAATGGATTGCAAATTTTGTAATCAACCAAGGTTCAAGTCGATTAGTGGTAATAGGAAGCAAAAATTAGTACCATGGAAACGGATGTATTACTTTCCTATTACTCCAAGACTTCAGCAGCTATATTCATCTGATGTTACTGCATATCACATGCGATGGCATGATGAACATGAACAGGCAGATGGAGTAATGAGCCATCCATCAGACGCAGTTGCATGGAAGCATTTGAATGATATTCACCCCGATTTCGCTGCCGATAGTCGAAATGTTAGATTGGGTCTAAGCACTGATGGTTTTCAGCCTTTTGGGCAATCAGTGACAACAATATTCATCATGGCCAATAATAATAGTTCCTTATAATTTGCTTCCATGGATGTGTATGAATGAGACTTACATGTTTTTAACAGCAATTGTGCCGGGCCCGAAAAATCCAAAGCAGAAAATTGATGTATACATGCAACCATTGATTTCTGAATTGCGGCAATTATGGGAATTCGGTGTGCTAACATATGATGTGTCACGCAAACAGAATTTTATGATGAGAGCATCTTTGATGTGGACAGTTAGCGATTTCCCTGCATATGCTATGCTATCAGGTTGGAGCACAGCGGGAAAGTTAGCTTGTCCCCTACTGTGGCAACGACTCATATGCTTTTTATTTGACTAATGGGTGTAAAATTTCGTGGTTTGACAGTCACAGGAAATTTCTTCCTCCAAATCACCCATTTAGACGAAATAAACACAAATTCATTAAGAATAAAGTTGTCCATGCTACCCCTCCACCTAATAGATCGGGTGAAGAAATCCTACAAGAGATTGATGAATTGGGTTTGCTGAAAGTAACAGAACTTGAGGCTGAAGAACTCAACAGTAGCATTTCCAAAACTTTGGTTGGAGAAAACGCTCTATATTCTGGGATTTGCCTTATTGGAAATCAAATTTGATACGGCATAATTTGGACGTGATGCATATCGAAAAAAATATTTTCGAAAAAGTATTCAACACGATAATGAATATTGAAGGAAGGACCAAAGATAATGCAAAATCGCGTGCTGACTTGAAATTGTATTACAAAAGAAGTGAATTAGACAAAGATTCCCGAACAGGCAAGTATCCAAAAGCGTGTTACACTTTGGACAAAAGGCAAAAGGAAGTTTTGTGCGAAGGGTTGCTATCCGAGTCCAATAATTCAGGAAAACTCGATTGGAATAGCTACTGCAAGCTTGCCGGTTACAACGCATCGAGAATTTGCCTCGTCGAAATTTTTAGGGATTTCCCTAGGGGTACCACTAGGGAAAATCACCAAAATCGAGAAATCGTAAAAAGTGGTGAAATTTTTTTATCCGAGTCCAATAATTAAGGAAAACTCGATTGGAATAGCTACTGGAAGCTCACCGGTCACAACGCATCGAGAATTGGTTTCGTCGGAATCCGACAAATTTTTACGGATTTTCCCTAGGGGTACCACTAGGGAAAATCACCAAAATTGAGAAATCGTAAAAAGTGGTGAAATTTTGGATCCGAGTCCAATAATTTAGGAAAACTCGATTGGAATAGCTATTGGAAGCTTGCCGGTCACAACGCATCGAGAATTGGTTTCGTCAGAATCCGACGAATTTTTACGGATTTCCCTAGTACCACTAGGAAAAATCAACAAAATCGAGAAATCGTAAAAAGTGGTGAAATTTTGGATCCGAGTCCAATAATTCAATAAAACTCGATTGGAATTGCTACTGGAAGCTTGTCGTTCACAATGTATCGAGAATTGAATCCGACGAATTTTTACGGATTTCCCTAGGGGTACCACTAGGAAAAAATCACCAAAATCATGAAATCGTAAAAAGTGGTGAAATTTGGGATCCGAGTCCAATAATTCAGGAAAACTCGATTGGAATAGCTACTGGAAGCTTGCCGGTCACAACGCATCGAGAATTAGTTTCGTCAGAATTTTTACGAATTTCCCTAAGGGTACCACTAGGAAAAATCTAGAAAATCTAGAAATCGTAAAAAGTGGTGAAATTTTTGATACGAGTCCAATAATTAAGGAAAACACGATTGGAATAGCTACTGGAAGCTTGCCGGTCACAACGCATCGAGAATTGGCTTCGTCAGAATTTTTACGGATTTTCCTAGGGGAACCATTAGGAAAAATCACAAAAATCGAGAAATCGTAAAAAGTGGTGAAATTTTGGATCCGAGTCGAATAATTCAGGAAAACATGATTCGAATAGCTACTGGAAGCTTGCCAGTCACAACGCATCGAGAATTGGTTTCGTCGGAATCCGACGAATTTTTACGGATTTCCCTAGGGGTACCACTAGGGAAAATCACCAAAATCGAGAAATCGTAAAAAGTGGTGAAATTTTGGATCTGAGTCCAATAATTCAGGAAAACTCGATTGGAATTGATACTGGAACCTTGCAGTTCACAACGTATCGAAAATTGAATCCGATGAATTTTTACGGATTTCCCTAGGGTTACCACTAGGGAAAATCACCAAAATCGAGAAATCGTAAAAAGTGGTAAAATTTTGGATCCGAGTTCAATAATTCAAGAAAACTCGATTGGAATAGATACTGGAAGCTTGCCGGTCACAACGCATCGAGAATTGGTTTCGTTGGAATCCGACGAATTTTTACGGATTTTCCTATGGGTACCACTAGGGAAAATCATTAAAATCGAGAAATCGTAAAAAGTGGTGAAATTTTGGATCCGAGTCTAATAACTCAGGAAAACTCGATTGGAATAGCTACTGGAAGCTTTCCGGTCACAACGCATCGAGAATTGGCTTCGTCGGAATCCGACGAATTTTTACGGATTTTCCTAGGGGTACCACTAGGGAAAATCACCAAAATCGAGAAATCGTAAAAAGTTGTGAAATTTCGGATCCGAGTCCAATAATTCAGGAAAACTCGATTGGAATAGCTACTGGAAGCTTGCTGGTCACAACGCATCGAGAATCGGCTTCATCGGAATTTTTACGGATTTTACTAGGGGTACCACTAGGAAAAATCACCAAAATCGAGAAATCGTAAAAAGTGGTGAAATTTTGGATCCGAGTCCAATAATTCAAGAAAACTCCATTGGAATTGCTACTGGAAGCTTGCCGTTCACAACGTATCGAGAATTGAATACGACGAATTTTTACGGATTTTTCTAGGGGTACCACTAGGAAAAATCACCAAAATTGAGAAATCGTAAAAAGTGGTGAAATTTTGGATCCGAGTCCAATAATTCAGGAAAAATCGATTGGAATAGCTATTAGAAGCTTGCCGGTCACAACGCAATGAGAATTGGCTTCGTCGGAATCCGACGAATTTTTACGGATTTCCCTAGGGGCACCATTAGGGAAAATCACCAAAATCGAGAAATCGTAAAAAGTTGTGAAATTTTGGATCCGAGTCCAATAATTTAGGAAAACTCGATTGGAATATCTACTGGAAGCTTACCGGTCACAACGCATCGAGAAATGGTTTCGTCGGAATCCGACGAATTTTTACGGATTTCCCTAGGGGTACCACTAGGAAAAATCACCAAAATCTAGAAAACGTAAAAAGTGGTGAAATTTTGGATCCGAGTCCAATAATTCAAGAAAGCTCGATTGGAATAGCTACTGGAAGCTTTCCGGTCACAACGCATCGAGAATTGGTTTCGTCGGAATTTTTACGGATTTCCCTAGGGGTACCATTAGGAAAAATCAACAAAATCGACAAATCGTAAAAAGTGGTGAAATTTTGGATCCGAGTTCAATAATTCTGGAAAAATCTATTCGAATAACTACTGGAATCTTGCCGGTCACAACGCATCAAGAATTGGATTCGTCGAAATCCGACAAAATTTTACGGATTTCCCTAGGGTTACCACTAGGGAAAATCAACAAAATCGAGAAATCGTAAAAAGTGGTGAAATTTTGGATCAGAGTCCAATAATACAGGAAAACTCGATTGGAATAGCTACTGGAAGCTTACTGGTCACAACGCATCGAGAATCGGTATCGTCGTAATCCGACGAATTTTTACGGATTTCCTTATGGGTACCACTAGGAAAAATCACCAAAATTAAGAAATCGTAAAAAGTGGTAAAATTTTGGATCCGAGTGCAATAATTTAGGAAAACTCGATTGGAATAGCTAATGGAAGCTTGCCGGTCACAACGCATTGATATTTGGCTTCGTCGGAATTTTTACGGATCACTAGGGAAAATCACCAAAATCGAGAAATCGTAAAAAGTGGTAAAATTTTTTATTCAAGTCCAATAATTCAGGAAAACTCTATTGGAATAGCTACTGGAAGCTTGCCGGTCACAACGCATCGAGAATTTGTCTCGTCGGAATTTTTACGGATTTTCCTAGGGGTATCACTTGGGAAAATCACCAAAATCGAGAAATCATAAAAAGTGGTAAAATTTTTGATCTGAGTCCAATAATTCAGGAAAACTCTATTGGAATAGCTACTGGAAGCTTGCCGGTCAAAACGCATCGAGAATTGGCTTCCTCAGAATCCGACAAATTTTTACGGATTTTCATAGGGGTACCACTAGGAAAAATCACTAAAATCGAGAAATCGTAAAAAGTGGTGAAATTTTGGATCCGAGTCCAATAATTCTGGAAAAATCTATTCGAATAGCTACTGGAAGCATGCCGGTCAAAACGCATCGAGAAATGGTTTCGTCGGAATCCGACGAATTTTTACGGATTTTCCTAGGTGTACCACTAGGGAAAATCACCAAAATCGAGAAAACGTAAAAAGTGGTGAAATTTTGGATCCGAGTCCAATAATTCAGGAAAACTCGATTGGAATAGCTACTGGAAGCTTTTCGGTCACAACGCATCGAGAATTGGTTTCGTCGAAATTTTTACGGATTTCCCTAGGGGTACCACTAGGAAAAATCAACAAAATCGAGAAATCGTAAAAAGTGGTGAAATTTTGTATCCGAGTCCAATAATTCAGGAAAACTCGATTGGAATAGCTACTGAAAGCTTGCCGGTCACAACGCATCGAGAATTTGCCTCGTCGAAATTTTTAGGGATTTCCTTCGTGGTACCACTAGGAAAAATCACCAAAATCGAGAAAACGTAAAAAGTGGTGAAATTTTGGATTCGAGTACAATAATTTAGGAAAACTCGATTGGAATATCTACTGGAAGCTTACCGGTCACAACGCATCGAGAATTGGTTTCGTCGGAATCCGACGAATTTTTACGGATTTCCCTAGGGGTACCACTAGGGAAAATCACAAAAATCGAGAAATCGTAAAAAGTGGTGAAATTTTGGATCCGAGTCCAATAATTCAGGAAAACTCGATTGAAATTGCTACTGGAAGCTTGCCGGTCACAACGCATTGAGAATTGGCTTCGTCGGAATTTTTACGGATTTCCCTAGGGGTACCACTAGGGAAAATCACCAAAATCGAGAAATCAGAAAAAGTGGTGAAATTTTGGATCTGAGTCCAATAATTTAGGAAAACTCGATTTGAATAGCTACTGGAAGCTTAACATTCACAATTCATCGAGAATTGTATCCGACGAATTTTTACGGATTTCCCTAGGGGTACCACTAGGGAAAATCACCAAAATCGAGAAAACGTAAAAAGTGGTAAAATTTTGGATCCGAGTCCAATAATTCAGGAAAACTCGATTGGAATAGCTACTGAAAGCTTTCCGGTCACAACGCATCGAGAATTGGTTTCGTCGGAATTTTTACGGATTTCCCTAGGGTTACCACTAGGAAAAATCAATAAAATCGAGAAATCGTAAAAAGTGGTTAAATTTTGTATCCGAGTCCAATAATTCAGCAAAACTTGATTGGAATAGCTACTGGAAGCTTGCCGGTCACAACGCATCGAGAATTGGCCTCGTCGAAATTTTTAGGGATTTCCTTCGAGGTACCACTAGGTAAAATCACCAAAATCGAGAAAACGTAAAAAGTGGTGAAATTTTGGATCCGAGTCCAATAATTCAGGAAAACTCGATTGGAATAGCTACTGGAAGCTTACCGTTCACAATGCATCGAGAATTGAATCCGACGAATTTTTACGGATTTTCCTAGGGGTACAACTAGAAAAAATCACCAAAATCGAGAAATCGTAAAGAGTGGTAAAATTTTGTATCCGAGTCCAACGGGCACAACGCATCGAGAATTGGTTTCGTCGGAATCCGACGAATTTTTACGGTTTTTCCTAGTGGTACCACTAGGGAAAATCACCAAAATCGAGAAATAGAAAAAAGTGGTGAAATTTTGGATCCGAGTCCAATAATTCAGGAAAACTCAATTGGAATTGCTACTGGAAGCTTGCCGATCACAACGCATCGAGAATTGGCTTCGTCGGAATTTTTACGGACTTCACTAGAGGTACCACTAGGGAAAATCACCAAAATCGAGAAATCGTAAAAGTGGTGAAATTTTTTATCCGAGTCCAATAATTAGGGAAAACTCGATTAAAATAGCTACTGGAAGCTTGCCGGTCACAACGCATCGAGAATTGGTTTCGTCAGAATCCGACAAATTTTTACGGATTTCCCTAGGGGTACCACTAGGAAAAATCACCAAAATCGAGAAATCGTAAAAAGTGGTGAAATTTTGGATCCGAGTCCAATAATTCAGGAAAACTCGATTGGAATAGCTACTGCAACCTTGCTGTTCACAACGCAAAGAGTATTGAATCCGACTAATTTTTACGGATTTCACTAGGGGGTACCACTAGGGAAAATCACCAAAATTGAGAAATCGTAAAAAGTGGTAAAATTTTGGATCTGAGTCCAATAATTCAGGAAAACTCGATCAGAATTGATACTGGAACCTTGCAGTTCACAACGTATCGAAAATTGAATCCGACAAATTTTTACGGATTTCCCTAGTGGTACCACTAGGGAAAATCACTAAAATCGTAAAAAGTGGTGAAATTTTGGATCCGAGTCTAATAATTTAGGAAAACTCAATTGGAATAGCTACTGGAAGCTTGCCGGTCACAACGCATCAAGAATTGGCTTCGTCGGAATCCGACGAATTTTTACGGATTTCCCTAGGGGTACCACTAGGGAAAATCACCAAAATCGAGAAATCATAAAAAGTTGTGAAATTTTGGATCCGAGTCTAATAATTCAGGAAAATTCGATTGGAATAGCTACTGGAAGCTTGCTGGTCACAACGCATCGAGAATTGGATTCGTCGAAATTTTTACGGATTTCCCTAGGGGTACCACTAGGAAAAATCACCAAAATCGAGAAATCGTAAAAACTGGTGAAATTTTGGATCCGAGTCCAATAATTCAGGAAAACTCCATTGGAATTGCTACTGGAAGCTTGCCGGTCACAACGAATTGGGAATTGGATTCGTCGAAATTTTTACGAATTTTCCTATGGGTACCACTAGGGAAAATCAACAAAATCGAGAAATCGTAAAAAGTGTTGAAATTTTTGATCCGATTCCAATAATTCAGGAAAACTCGATTGGAATAGCTACTGGAAGCTTGTCGGTTACAACGCATCGAGAATTGGCTTCGTCGGAATTTTTACGGATTTTCCTAGGTGTACCACTAAGGAAAATCACCAAAATCGAGAAATCGTAAAAAGTGGTGAAATTGTGGTTCCGAGTCTAATAATTAGGGTAAACTCGATTGGAATAGCTATTGGAAGCTTGCCGGTCAAAACGCATCGAGAATTGACCTCGTCGAAATTTTTATGGATTTCCCTAGGGGTACCACTAGGAAAAATCACCAAAATCGAGAAATCGTAAAAAGTGTTGAAATTTTTTATCCGAGTCCAATAATTAAGGAAAATTCGATTGGAATATTTACTGGAAGCTTGCCGGTCACAATGCATCGAGAATTGGCTTCGTCGGAATCCTACAAATTTTTACGGATTTGCCTAAGGCTACCACTAGGGAAAATAACCAAAATCGAGAAATCGTAAAAAGTGGTGAAATTTTGGATCCGAGTCCAATAATTCAGGAAAACTCGATTGGAATAGCTACTAGAATCTTGCCGTTCACAACGCACCGAGAATTGAATCCGACGAATTTTTACGGATTTCCCTAGGGGTACCACTAGGGAAAATCACCAAAATCGAGAAATCGTAAAAAGTGGTGAAATTTTGGATCCGAGTCCAATAATTCAGGAAAACTCGATTGGAATAGCTACTAGAATCTTGCCGTTCACAACGCACCGAGAATTGAATCCGACGAATTTTTACGGATTTCCCTAGGGGTACCACTAGGAAAAATCACAAAAATCGAGAAATCGTAAAAAGTGGTGATATTTTGGATCCGAGTCCAATAATTCATGAAAACTCGATTGGAATAGCTACTGGAAGCTTGCCGATCATAACGCATCAAGAATTAGTTTCGTCGAAATTTTAACGTATTTCTCTAGGGGTACCACTAGGGAAAATCACCAAAATCGAGAAATCGTAAAAAGTGGTAAAATTTTGGATTCGAGTCCAATAATTCAGGATAACTCGATTGGAATAGCTACTGGAAGCTTGCCGGTCACAACGCATCGAGAATTGGTTTCGTCGGAATCCGACGAATTTTTACGGATTTCCCTAGGGGTACCACTAGGGAAAATCACCAAAATCGAGTAATCGTAAAAAGTGGTGAAATTTTGGATCCGAGTCCAATAATTCAGGAAAACTCGATTGGAATAGCTACTGAAAACTTACCGGTCACAACATATCGAGAATTGAATCCGACTAATTTTTACGGATTTTACTAGGGGTACCACTAGGGAAAAACACAAAAATTGAGAAATCGTAAAAAGTGGTGAAATTTTTGAACCGAGTCCAATAAATCAGGAAAACTCGATTGGAATAGCTACTGGAAGCTTGCCGTTAACAACGCATCGAGAATTGAATCCGACGAATTTTTACGAATTTTTTTAGGGGTACCACTAGGGAAAATCACCAAAACCGAGAAATCGTGTAAAGAGGTGAAATTTTGGATCCGAGTCTAATAATTCAGGAAAACTCGATTGGAATAGCTACTAGAAGCTTGCCGTTCACAACGCATCGAGAATTGAATCCTACGAATTTTTACGGATTTCCCTAGGGGTACCACTAGAGAAAATTACCAAATCGAGAAATCATAAAAAGTGGTGAAATATTGGATCCGAGTCCAATAATTCAAGAAAACTCGATTGTAATAGCTACTGGAAGCTTGCCGGTCACAATGCATCGAGAATTGGTTTCGTCGGAATCCGATGAATTTTTACGGATTTTCCTAGGGTTACCACTAGGGAAAATCACCAAAATCGAGAAATCGTAAAAAGTGGTGATGTTTTTATCCGAGTCCAATAATTCATGAAAAATCGTTTGGAATAGCTACTGGAAGCTTGCCGATCACAACGCATCAAGAATTTGCTTCGTCGGAATTTTTACGTATTTCTCTTGGGGTACCACTAGGGAAAATCACCAAAATCGAGAAATCGTAAAAAGTGGTAAAATTTTGTATCCGAGTCCAATAATTCAGGAAAACTCGATTGGAATAGCTACTGGAAGCTTGCCGGTCACAACGATCGAGAATTGGTTTTGTCGGAATCCAACGAATTTTTACGGATTTTTCCATGGGTACCATTAGGAAAAATCACCAAAATCGAGTAATCATAAAAAGTGGTGAAATTTTGGATCCTAGTCCAATAATTCCGGAAAAGTCGATTGGAATAGCTACTGAAAGCTTGCCGGTCTCAACGTATCGAGAATTGAATCCGACGAATTTTTACGGATTTCACTAGGGGTACCACTAGGGAAAATCACCAAAATTGAGAAATCGTAAAAAGTGGTGAAATTTTTGATCCGAGTCCAATAAATCAGGAAAACTTGATTGGAATAGCTACTGGAAGCTTGCCGTTCACAACGCAACGAGAATTGAATCCGACGAATTTTTACGGATTTCCCTAGGGGTACCAATAGGAAAAATTACCAAAATCGAGAAATCGTAAAAAGTGGTGAAATATTGGATCCGAGTCCAAGAATTCAAGAAAACTCGATTGTAATAGCTACAGGAAGCTTGCCGGTCACAACGCATCGAGAATTAGTTTCGTCGGAATCCGATGATTTTTACGGATTTTCCTAGGAGTAACACTAGGAAAAATCACCAAAATCGAGAATCGTAAAAAGTGGTGATATTTTTATCCAAGTCTAATAATTCATGAAAACTCGATTGGAATAGCAATTTGAAGCTTGCCGATCACAACACATCGAGAATTTGCTTCGTCGGAATTTTTACGTATTTCTCTAGGGGTAGCACTAGGAAAAATCACCAAAATCGAGTAATCGTAAAAAGTGATAAAATTTTTGATCCGAGTCCAATAATTCAGAAAAACTCGATTGAAATAGCCACTGGAAGCTTGCCGTTCACAACGCATCGAGAATTGAATCCGACGAATTTTTACGGATTTCCCTAGGGGTAGCACTAGGGAAAATCACAAAAATTGAGAAATCGTAAAAAGTGGTGAAATTTTTGATCCGAGTCCAATAATTCAGGAAAACTCAATTGGAATAGCTACTGGAAGCTTGCCGTTCACAACGCATCGAGAATTGAATCCGACGAATTTTTACGGATTTCCCTAGGGGAACCACTAGGGAAAATCACCAAAACCGAGAAATCGTAAAAAGTGGTGAAATTTTGGATCCGAGTCCAATAATTCAAGAAAACTCGATTAGAATAGCTACTAGAAGCTTGCCGTTCACAACGCATCGAGAATTGAATCCGACGAATTTTTACAGATTTCCCTAGGGGTACTACTAGGGAAAATCACAAAAATTGAGAAATCGTAAAAAGTGGTGAAATTTTTGATCTGAGTCCAATAATTCAGGAAAACTCGATTGGAATAGCTACTGAAAGCTTGCCGTTCGCAATGCATCGAGAATTGAATCCGACGAATTTTTACGGATTTCCCTAGGGGTAACACTAGGAAAAATCACCAAAATCGATAAATCGTAAAAAGTGGTGAAATTTTGGATCCGAGTCCAATAATTCAGGAAAACTCGATTGGAATTGCTACGGGAAGCTTGCCGTTCACAACGCATCGAGAATTGAATCCGATGAATTTTTACGGATTTCCCTGGGGGCACCACTAGGGAAAATCACCAAAATCGAGAAATCATAAAGAGTGGTGAAATTTTGGATCCGAGTCCAATAATTCAGTAAAACTCGATTGGAATAGCTACTGGAAACTTGCCGGTCACAACGCATCGAGAATTGGCTTCGTCGGAATCCGACAAATTTTTACGGATTTCCCTAGTGGTACCACTAGGGAAAATTACCAAAATCGAGAAATCGTAAAAAGTGGTGAAATTTTGGATCTGAGTCCAATAATTCAGGAAAACTCGATTGGAATAGCTACTGGAAGCTTGCCGGTCACAACGCATTGAGATTTGGTTTCGTCGGAATTTTTACGGATTTCCCTAGGGGTACCACTAGGGAAAATCACCAAAATCGTGAAATCGTAAAAAGTGGTAAAATTTTTGATCCGAGTCCAATAATTCAGGAAAACTCTATTGGAATAGCTACTGGAAGCTTGCCGTTCACAACGCATCGAGAATTGTATCCGACGAATTTTTACGGATTTCCCTAGGGGTACCACTAGAGAAAATTACGAAAATCGAGAAATCGTAAAAAGTGGTAAAATATTGGATCCGAGTCCAATAATTAAAGAAAACTCGATTGTAATAGCTACTGGAAGCTTGCCGGTCACAACGCATCGAGAATTGGTTTCATCGGAATCCGATGAATTTTTACGGATTTTCCTAGGGGTACCACTAGGGAAAATCACCAAAATCGAGAAATCGTAAAAAG
This sequence comes from Excoecaria cochinchinensis, assembly GCA_947683425.1. Classification (NCBI taxonomy): domain Eukaryota; kingdom Viridiplantae; phylum Streptophyta; class Magnoliopsida; order Malpighiales; family Euphorbiaceae; genus Excoecaria; species Excoecaria cochinchinensis. Next base: position 1,291,329 of record CANTUQ010000263.1, read on the forward strand.
TGGTGATATTTTTATCCGAGTCCAATAATTCATGAAAAATCGTTTGGAATAGCTACTGGAAGCTTGCCGATGAAAACGCATCGTGAATTTGCTTCGTCGGAATTTTTACGTATTTCTCTTTGGGTACCACTAGGGAAAATCACCAAAATCGAGAAATCGTAAAAAGTGGTAAAATTTTGGATCCGAGTCCAATAATTCAGGAAAACTCGATTGGAATAGCAACTGGAAGCTTGCCGGTTACAACGATCGAGAATTGGTTTTGTCGGAATCCGACGAATTTTTACGGATTTCCCTATGGGTACCATTAGGAAAAATCACCAAAATCGAGTAATCGTAAAAAGTGGTGAAATTTTTGATTTTAGTCCAATAATTCAGGAAAAGTCGATTGGATTAGCTACTGAAAGCTTGCCGGTCTCAACGTATCGAGAATTGAATGCGACGAATTTTTACGGATTTCACTAGGGGTACCACTAGGGAAAATCACCAAAATTGAGAAATCGTAAAAAGTGGTGAAATTTTTGATCCGAGTCCAATAAATCAGGAAAACTTGATTGGAATAGCTATTGGAAGCTTGCCGTTCACAACGCAACGAGAATTGAATCCGACGAATTTTTACGGATTTCCCTAGGGGTACCAATAGGGAAAATTATCAAAATCGAGAAATCGTAAAAAGTGGGGAAATATTGGATCCGAGTCCAATAATTCAAGAAAACTCGATTGTAATAGCTACTGGAAACTTGTCGTTCACAACGCAACGAGAATTGAATCCGATGAATTTTTACGGATTTCCCTAGGGGTACCACTAGGGAAAATCACAAAAATCGAGAAATCGTAAAAAGTGGTGATATTTTTATCCAAGTCCAATAATTCATGAAAACTCGATTGGAATAGCTACTGGAAGCTTGCCGATCACAACGCATCGAGAATTTGCTTAGTCGGAATTTTTACGTATTTCTCTAGGGGTACCACTAGGGAAAATCACCAAAATCGATAAATCGTAAAAAGTGGTAAAATTTTGGATCCGAGTCCAATAATTCAGGAAAACTCGATTGGAATAGCCACTGGAAGCTTGCCGTTCACAACGCATCGATAATTGAATCCGACGAATTTTTACGGATTTCCCTAGGGGTACCACTAGGAAAAATCACAAAAATTGAGAAATCGTAAAAAGTGGTGAAATTTTTGATCCGAGTCCAATAATTCAGGAAAACTCGATTGGAATAGCTACTGGAAGCTTTCCGTTCACAACGCATCGAGAATTGAATCCGACGAATTTTTACAGATTTCCCTAGGGGAACCACTAGGAAAAATCACCAAAATCGAGGAATCATAAAAAGTGGTGAAATTTTTGATCCGAGTCCAATAATTCAGGAAAACTCGATTGGAATAGCTACTAGAAGCTTGCCGTTCACAACGCATCGAGAATTGAATCCGACGAATTTTTACGGATTTCCCTAGGGGAACCACTAGGGAAAATCACCAAAACCGAGAAATCATAAAAAGTGGTGAAATTTTTTATCCGAGTCCAATAAATCAGGAAAACTCGATTGGAATAGCTACTGGAATCTTGCCGGTCACAACGCATCGAGAATTGGTTTCGTCAAAATTTTTACGGATTTTCCTAGGGGTACCACTAGGAAAAATCACCAAAATCGAGAAATCGTAAAAAATGGTAAAATTTTGGATCCGAGTCAAATAATACAGGAAAACTCGATTGGAATAGCTACTGGAATCTTGCCGTTCACAAAGCATCGAGAATTTAATCCGACGAATTTTTACGGATTTCCTTAGGGGTACCACTAGGGAAAATTGCAAAAATCGAGAAATCGTAAAAAGTGGTGAAATATATTATCCGAGTCAAAGAATTCAAGAAAACTCGATTGTAATAGCTACTGGAAGCTTGCCGGTTACAACGCATTAAAAATTGGTTTCGTCGGAATCCGACGAATTTTTACGGATTTTCATAGGGGTACCACTAGGAAAAATCACTAAAATCGAGAAATCGTAAAAAGTGGTGATATTTTGGATTTGAGTCCAATAATTCATGAAAACTCGATTGGAATAGCTACTGGAAGCTTGCCGATCACAACAGAATCGAGAATTTTTTTCGTCAGAATTTTTACGGATTTCCCTAGGGGTACCACTAGGGAAAATCACCAAAATCGAGAAATCGTAAAAAGTGGTTAAATTTTGGATCCGAGTCCAACAATTCAGGAAAACTCGATTGGAATAGCTACTGAAAACTTGCCGGTCATAACGAATCGAGAATTGATTTCGTCGAAATTTTTACGGATTTCCCTAGGGGTACCACTAGGAAAAATCACCAAAATCGAGAAATCATAAAAAGTGGTGAAATTTTGGATCCGAGTCCAATAATTCAGGAAAACTCGATTGGAATAGCTACTAGAAGCTTGCCGTTCACAACGCATCGAGAATTGAATCCGACGAATTTTTACGGATTTCCCTAGGGGAACCACTAGGGAAAATCACCAAAACCGAGAAATCATAAAAAGTGGTGAAATTTTTTATCCGAGTCCAATAAATCAGGAAAACTTGATTGGAATAGCTACTGGAAGCTTGCCGTTCACAACGCAACGAGAATTGAATCCGACGAATTTTTACGGATTTCCCTAGGGGTACCAATAGGAAAAATTACCAAAATCGAGAAATCGTAAAAAGTGGTGAAATATTGGATCCGAGTCCAATAATTCAAGAAAACTCGATTGTAATAGCTACTGGAAGCTTGCCGGTCACAAACGCATCGAGAATTAGTTTCGTCGGAATCCGATGAATTTTTACGGATTTTCCTAGGGGTACCACTAGGGAAAATCACCAAAATCGAGATATCGTAAAAAGTGGTGATATTTTTATCCAAGTCCAATAATTCATGAAAACTCGATTGGAATAGCTACTGGAAGCTTGCCGATCACAACGCATCGAGAATTTGTTTCGTCGGAATTTTTACGTATTTCTCTAGGGGTACCACTAGGGAAAATCACCAAAATCGAGAAATCGTAAAAAGTGGTAAAAATTTGGATCCGAGTCCAATAATTCAGGAAAACTCGATTGGAATAGCTACTGGAAGCTTGCCGTTCACAACGCATCGAGAATTGAATCCGACGAATTTTTACGGATTTTCCTAGGGGTACCACTAGGAAAAATTACAAAAATTGAGAAATCGTAAAAAGTGGTGAAATTTTTTATCTGAGTCCAATAATTCAGAAAAACTCGATTGGAATAGCTACTGGAAGCTTGTCGTTCACAATGCATCGAGAATTGAATCCGACGAATTTTTACGGATTTCACTAGGGGAACCACTAGGGAAAATAACAAAAATCGAGAAATCGTAAAGAGTGGTGAAATTTTTGATCCGAGTCCAATAATTCCGGAAAACACGATTGGAATAGCTACTGGAAGCTTGCCGGTCACAACGCATCGAGAATTGGCTTCGTCGGAATCCGACAAATTTTTACGGATTTCCCTAGGGGTACCACTAGGAAAAATCACCAAAATCGAGTAATCGTAAAAAGTGGTGAAATTTTGGATCCGAGTCCAACAATTCAGGAAAACTCGATTGGAATAGCTACTGAAAGCTTGCTGGCCACAACGCATCGAGTATTGAATTCGACGAATTTTTACGTATTTCACTAGGGGTACCACTAGGGAAAATCACCAAATTGAGAAATCGTAAAAAGTGGTGAAATTTTTGATCCGAGTCCAATAATTCAGGAAAACTCGATGGAATAGCTACTGGAAGCTTGCCGTTCACAACGCATCGAGAATTGAATCCGACGAATTTTTACGGATTTCCCTAGGGGTACCACTAGGGAAAATCACAAAAACCGAGAAATCGTAAAAAGTGGTGAATTTTTGATCCGAGTCCAATAATTCAGGAAAACTCGATTGGAATAGCTACTGGAAGCTTGCCGGTCACAACGCATCGAGAATTGGTTTCGTCAAAATTTTTACGGATTTTCCTAGGGGTACCACTAGGGAAAATCACCAAAATCGAGAAATCGTAAAAAATGGTAAAATTTTGGATCCGAGTCCAATAATACAGGAAAACTCGATTGGAATAGCTACTGGAATCTTGCCGTTCACAAAGCATCGAGAATTTAATCCGACGAATTTTTACGGATTTCCTTAGGGGTACCACTAGGGAAAATTGCAAAAATCGAGAAATCGTAAAAAGTGGTGAAATATATTATCCGAGTCAAAGAATTCAAGAAAACTCGATTGTAATAGCTACTGGAAGCTTGCCGGTCACAATGCATTAACAATTGGTTTCGTCGGAATCCGACGAATTTTTACGGATTTCCATAGGGGTACCACTAGGAAAAATCACTAAAATCGAGAAATCGTAAAAAGTGGTGATATTTTGGATTCGAGTCCAATAATTCATGAAAACTCGATTGGAATAGCTACTGGAAGCTTGCCGATCACAACGAATCGAGAATTTTTTTCGTCAGAATTTTTACGGATTTCCCTAGGGTACCACTAGGGAAAATCACCACAAATCGAGAAATCGTAAAAAGTGGTTAAATTTTGGATCCGAGTCCAACAATTCAGGAAAACTCGATTGGAATAGCTACTGAAAACTTGCCGGTCATAACGAATCGAGAATTGGTTTCGTCGAAATTTTTACGGATTTCCCTAGGGGTACCACTAGGAAAAATCATCAAAATCGAGAAATCATAAAAAGTGGTGAAGTTTGCACCCGAGTCCAATAATTCAGGAAAAACTCGATTGGAATAGCTACTGAAAGCATGCCGGTCACAACTTATCGAGAATTGGTTTCGTCAGAATCCGACGAATTTTTATGGATTTCCCTAGGGTTACCACTAGGAAAAATCATCAAAATTGAGAAAGCGTAAAAAGTGGTGAAATTTTGGATCCGAGTCCAATAATGCAGGAAAACTCGATTGGAATAGCTACTCGAAATTTACCGGTCACAACGCATCGAGAATTGGCTTCGTCGAAATCCTACGAATTTTTACGTATTTCCCTAGGGGTACCACTAGGGAAAATCACCAAAATCGAGAATCGTAAAAAGTGGTAAAATTTTGGATCCGAGTCAAATAATTCACGAAAACTCGATTGCAATAGCTACTGGAAGCTTGCCGGACACAACGCATCGATAATTGGTTTCGTCGGAATCCGACAAATTTTTACGGATTTCCATAGGGGTACCACTTGGGAAAATCACCAAAATCGAATAATCGTAAAAAAGTGTGAAATTTTGGATCCGAGTCCAATAATTCAGGAAAACCTCGATTGGAATTGCTACTGAAAGCTTGCGGTCACAACGCATCGAGAATTGAATCCGACGAATTTTTACGGATTTTCCTAGAGAAAATCACAAAAATCGAGAAATCGTAAAAATTGGTGAAATTTTTGATCCGAGTCCAATAATTCAGGAAAACTCCATTGGAATAACTACTGGAAGCTTGCCGTTCACAATGCATCGAGAATTGAATCCGACGAATTTTTACAGATTTCCCAAGGGGTACCACTAAGGAAACTCACCAAAATCGAGAAATCGTAAAAAGTGGTGAATTTTTGGATCTGAGTGCAATAATTCAAGAAAACTCGATTGGAATAGCTACTCGAAGCTTGCCGGTCACAACGCATCGAGAATTGGTTTCGTCGGAATTTTTACAGATTTTTCTAGAGGTACCACTAGGGAAAATCAAAAAAATCGAGAAATCGTAAAAAGTGGTGAAATTTTTGATCCGAGTCCAATAATTCAGGAAAACTCGATTGGAATAACTATTGGAAGCTTACCGTTCACAACGCATCGAGAATTGAATCCGACGAATTTTTACCGATTTCCCTAAGGGTACCACTAGGGAAATTCACCAAAATCGAGAAATCGTAAAAAGTTGTGAAATTTTTGATTCGAGTCCAATAATTCAGGAAAACTCGATTGGAATAGCTACTAGAAGCTTGCCGATCACAACGCATCGAGAATTGGCTTCGTCGGAATCTGACGAAATTTTACGGATTTTCCTAGGGGTACCACTAGGGAAAATCACCAAAATCGAGAAATCGTAAAAATGGTGAAATTTTTGATTCGAGTCCAAAAACTCAAGAAAACTCGATTGGAATAGCTACTGGAAGCTTTCCGGTCACAACGCATCGAGAATTGGTTTCGTCGGAATTTTTACGGATTTTCCTAGGGGTACCACTAGGAAAAATCGCCAAAATCGAGAAATCGTAAAAAGTGGTGAAATTTTGGATCAGAGTCCAATAATTCAGGAAAATCGATTGGAATAGCTACTGGAAGCTTTCCGGTCATAATGAATCGAGAATTGGCTTCGTTAGAATTTTTACGGATTTTTCCTAGTGGTACCACTAGGGAAAATCACCAAAATCGAGAAATCGTAAAAAGTGATAAAATTTTGATCAGAGTCCAATAATTCAGGAAAACTCGATTGTAATAGCTACTGGAAGCTTGCCGTTCACAACGCATCGAGAATTGGCTTCGTCGGAATTTTTACGGATTTTCCTAGGGGTACCATTAGGAAAATCACCAAAATTGAGAAATCGTAAAAAGTGGTGAAATTTTGGATCCGAGTCCATAATTCAGGAAAACTCGATTGGAATAGCTACTGGAAACTTGCCGTTCACAACGCATCGAGAATTGAATCCAACGATTTTTTACGGATTTTTCTAGGGGTACCACTAGAAAAAATCACAAAAATCGAGAAATCGTAAAAGTGGTGAAATTTTGGATCCGAGTCTAATAATTCAAGAAAACTCGATTGTAATAGCTACTGGAAGCTTACCGGTCACAACGCATCGAGAATTGGCTTCGTTGGAATTCGACGAATTTTTACGGATTTTCCTCGGGGCCACTAGGGAAAATCACCAAAATCGAGAAATCGTAAAAAGTGGTGATATTTTGGATCCGAGTCCAATAATTCATGAAAACTCGATTGGAATAGCTACTGGAAGCTTGCCGATCACAACGCATCGAGAATTTGCTTCGTCGGAATTTTTACGTATTTCTCTAGGGGTACCACTAGGAATATCACCAAAATCGAGAAATCGTAAAAAGTGGTAAAATTTTGGATCCGAGTCAAATAATTCAGGAAAACTCGATTAGAATAGCTACTGGAAGCTTGCCGGTCACAACGCATCGAGAATTGGATTCGTCGGAATCCGATGAATTTTTACGGATTTTCCTAGGGGTACCACTAGGAAAATCACCAAAATCGAGTAATCGTAAAAAGTGGTGAAATTTTGGATCCGAGTCCAATAATTCAGGAAAACTCGATTGGAATAGCTTCTGAAAGCTTGTCGGTCACAACGCATCGAGAATTGAATTCGACGAATTTTTTTACGGATTTCCCTAGGGCTACCACTAGGGAAAATTACCAAAATCGAGAAATCGTAAAAAGTGGTAAAATTTTTGATCCGAGCCCAATAATTCAGGAAAACTCGATTGGAATAGCTACTGGAAGTTTGCCGGTCACAACGCATCGAGAATTTGCTTCGTCGGAATCCGACGAATTTTTACGGATTTTCCTAGGGGTACCACTAGGGAAAATCACCAAAATCGAGTAATCGTAAAAAGTGGTGAAATTTTGGATCCGAGTCCAAAAATTCAGGAAAACTCGATTGGAATAGCTACTGAAAGCTTGCCGGTCACAACGCATCGAGAATTGGTTTCGTCGGAATTTTTACGGATTTTCCTAGGGGTACCACTAGGGAAAATCACCAAAATTGAGAAATCGTAAAAAGTGGTGAAATTTTGGATCCGAGTCCAATAATTCAGAAAAACTCGATTGGAATAGCTACTGGAAGCTTGCCGTTCAGAACGCATCGAGAATTGAATCCGACGAATTTTTACGGATTTCCCTAGGGGTACAACTAGGGAAAATCACCAAAATCGAGAAATCGAAAAAAGTGGTGAAATTTTGGATCCGAGTCCAATAATTCATGAAAACTCGATTGGAATAGCTACTAAAAGCTTTCCGATCACAACGCATCGAGAATTTACTTCGTCGGAATTTTTACGTATTTCCCTAGGGGTACCACTAGGGAAAATCACCAAAATCGAGAAATCGTAAAAAGTGGTAAAATTTTGGATTCGGGTGAAATAATTCAGGAAAACTCAATTGGAATTGCTACTGGAAGCTTGCCGGTCACAACGCATCGAGAATTGGCTTCGTCGGAATCCGACGAATTTTTACGGATTTTCCTAGGGGTACCACTAGGGAAAATCACCAAAATCGAGTAATCGTAAAAAGTGGTGAAATTTTTGATCCGAGTCCAATAATTCAGGAAAACTCGATTGGAATAGCTACTGAAAGCTTGCCGGTCACAACGCATCGAGAATTGAATCCAACGAATTTTTACGGATTTTCCTAGGGCTACCACTAGGGAAAATCACCAAAATCGAGAAATCGTAAAAAGTGGTAAAATTTTGGATCCGAGTCCAATAATTCAGGAAAACTCGATTGGAATAGCTACTGGAAGTTTGCCGGTCACAACGCATCGAGAATTGGCTTCGTCAGAATCCGACGAATTTTTACGGATTTCCCTAGGGGTACCACTAGGGAAAATCACCAAAATCGAGTAATCGTAAAAAGTGGTGAAATTTTGGATCCGAGTTCAATAATTCAGGAAAACTCGATTGGAATAGCTACTGGAAGCTTGCCGGTCACAACAAATCGACAATTGGATTCGTCGGAATTTTTACGGATTTTCCTAGGGGTACTACTAGGCAAAATCACCAAAATCGAGAAATCGTAAAAAGTGGTAAAATTTTGGATCCGAGTCTAATAATTCAGGAAAACTCGATTGGAATAGCTACTGGAAGCTTTCCGGTCACAACGCATCAAGAATTGAATCCTACGAATTTTTACGGATTTCCCTAGGGGTACCACTATGAAAAATCACCAAAATCGAGAAATCGTAAAAAGTGGTGAAATTTTGGATCCGAGTCTAATAATTCAGGAAAACTTGATTGGAATAGCTACTGGAAACTTGCCGGTCACAACGCATTGAGAATTGAATCCGACGAATTTTTACGAATTTCTCTAGGGGTACCACTAGGAAAAATCACCCAAATCGAGAAATCGTAAAAAGTGGTGAAATTTTGGAATCGAGTCCAATAATTCTGGAAACCTCGATTGGAATAGCTATTGGAATCTTACCGGTCACAACGCATCGTGAATTGGTTTCGTCGGAATTTTTACGGATTTTTCTAGGGGTACCACTATGGAAAATCAACAAAATCGAGAAATCGTAAAAAGTGGTGAAATTTTGGATCCGAGTCCAATAATTCAGGAAAACTCGATTGGAATAGCTGCTGGAAGCTTGCCATTCACAACGCAACGAGAATTGAATCCGATGAATTTTTACGGATTTCCCTAGGGGTACCACTAAGGAAAATCGTGAAATCGTAAAAAGTGGTGAAATTTAGGATCCGAGTCCAATAATTCAAGAAAACTCGATTGTAATAGCTACTGGAAGCTTGCCGGTCGCAATGGATCGAGAATTGGCTTCGTCGGAATCCGACGAATTTTTACGGATTTTCCTAGGGGTACCACTAGGGAAAATCACCAAAATCGAGAAATCGTAAAAAGTGGTGAAATTTTGGATCCGAGTCCAATAATTTAAGAAAACTCGATTGTAATAGCTACTGGAAGCTTTTTGGTTGCAATGGATCGAGAATTGGCTTCGTCGGAATCCGACGAATTTTTACGGATTTTCCTAGGGGTAACACTAGGAAAATCACCAAAATCGAGAAATCGTAAAAAGTGGTGATATTTTGGATCTGAGTCGAATAATTCATGAAAACTCGATTGGAATAGCTACTCGAAGCTTTCCGGTCACAACGCATCGAGAATTGGTTTCGTCGAAATTTTTACGGATTTCCCTAGGGGTACCACTAGGAAAAATCACCAAAATCGAGAAATCATAAAAAGTGGTGAAATTTTGGATCCGAGTCCAATAATTCAGGAAAATTCGATTGGAATAGTTAATGGAAGCTTGCCACTCACAACGCATCGAGAATTGGCTTCGTCGGAATCCGACGAATTTTTACTGATTTCCCTAGGGGTACCACTAGGAAAAATCACCAAAATCGAGAAATCGTAAAAAGTGGTCAAATTTTAGATCTGAGTCCAATAATTCAGGAAAACTCGATTGGAATAGCTACTGGAAGCTTGTCGGTCACAACGCATCGATAATTGGCTTCGTCGGAATTTTTACGGATTTTCCTAGGGGTACAACTAGGGAAAATCACCAAAATCGAGAAATTGTAAAAAGTGGTGAAATTTTGGATCCGAGTCCAATATTTCAGGAAAACTCGATTAGAATAGCTGCTGGAAGCTTGCCGTTCACAACGCAAAGAGAATTGAATCCAATGAATATTTACGGATTTCCCTATGGGTACCACTAAGGAAAATCACCAAAATCGTGAAATCGTAAAAAGTGGTGAAATTTTGGATCCGAGTCCAATAATTCAAGAAAACTCGATTGTAATAGCTACTGGAAGCTTGCCGGTCGCAATGGATCGAGAATTGATTTCGTCGGAATCCGACGAATTTTTACGGATTTTCCTAGGGGTACCACTAGGGAAAATCACCAAAATCGAGAAATCGTAAACAATGGTGAAATTTTGGATCCGAGTCCAATAATTCAGGAAAACTCGATTGGAATATCTGCTGGAAGCTTGCCGGTCATAACGCATCGAGAATTGAATCCGATGAATTTTTACGGATTTCACTAGGGGTACCACTAAGGAAAATCACAAAAATCGTGATATCGTAAAAAGTGGCGAAATTTTGGATCAGAGTCCAATAATTCAAGAAAACTCGATTGTAATAGCTACTGGAAGCTTGCCGGTCGCAATGGATCGAGAATTGGCTTCGTCGGAATCCGACGAATTTTTACGGATTTTCCTAGGGGTGCCACTAGGGAAAATCACCAAAATCGAGAAATCGTAAAAAGTGGTGATATTTTTGATCTGAGTCGAATAATTCATGAAAACTCGATTGGAATAGCTACTGAAAGCTTGCCGGTCACAACGCATCGAGAATTGGTTTCGTCGAAATTTTTACGGATTTCCCTAGGGGTACCACTATGAAAAATCACCAAAATCGAGAAATCATAAAAAGTGGTGAAATTTTGGATCCGAGTCCAATAATTCAGGAAAACTCGATTGGAATAGCTACTGGAAGCATGCCACTCACAACGCATCGAGAATTGGTTTCTTCGGAATTCGACGAATTTTTACTGATTTCCCTAGGGGTACCACTAGGAAAAATCAGCAAAATCGAGAAATCGTAAAAAGTGGTGAAATTTTAGATCTGAGTCCAATAATTAAGGAAAACTTGATTGGAATAGATACTGGAAGCTTGCCGGTCACAACGCATCGAGAATTGGCCTCGTTGAAATTTTTACGGATTTCACTAAGGGTACCACTAGGGAAAATCACCAAAATCGTAAAAAGTGGTGAAATTTTTTATCCGAGTCCAATAATTAAGGAAAACTCGAATGGAATAGCTACTGGAAGCTTACCGGTCACAACGCATCGAGAATTGGTTTCGTCGGAATTTTTACGGATTTCCCTAGGGGTACCACTAGGAAAAATCACCAAAATCTAGAAATCATAAAAAGTGGTGAAATTTTGGATCCGAGTCCAATAATTCAGGAAAACTCGATTGTAATAGCTTCTGAAAGTTTGCCAGTCACAACGCATCGAGAATTGGTTTCGTCGGAATCCGACGAATTTTTACGGATTTCCCTCGGGGTACCACTAGGAAAAATCACCAAAATCGAGAAATCATAAAAAGTGGTGAAATTTTTTATCCGAGTCCAATAATTAAGGAAAACTCGAATGGAATAGCTACTGAAAGCTTGCCGGTCACAACGCATCGAAAATTGGTTTCGTCGGAATTTTTACGGATTTCACTAGGGGTACCACTTGGGAAAATCACCAAAATCGAGAAATCATAAAAAGTGGTGAAATTTTTAATCCGAGTCCAATAATTCAGGAAAACTCGATTGGAATAGCTACTGGAAGCATGCCAGTCACAACGCATCGAGAATTGATTTCGTCGGAATCCGACGAATTTTTACGGATTTACCTAGGGGTACTATTAGGAAAAATCACCAAAATCGAGAAATCGTAAAAAGTGGTGAAATTTTTGATCCGAGTCCAATAATTCAGGAAAACTCGATTGGAATAGCTACTGAAAGCTTGCCGTTCACAACGCATCGAGAATTGAATCCGACGAATTTTTACGGATTTCCTTAGGAGTACCACTAGGGAAAATTACCAAAATCGAGAAATCGTAAAAAGTGGTGAAATTTTGGATCCGAGTCCAATAATTCAGGAAAACTCGATTGGAATAGCTACTGGAAGCTTGCCTTTCACAACGCATCGAGAATTGGCTTCGTCGAAATCCGACGAATTTTTACGGATTTTCCTAGGGATACCACTAGGGAAACTCACCAAAATCGAGAAATCGTAAAAAGTGGTGAAATTTTTGATCCGAGTCCAATAATTTAGGAAAACTCGATTGGAATAGCTACTGAAAGCTTGCCGGTCACAACGCATCGAGAATTGGCTTCGTCGGAATTTTTACGGATTTCCCTAAGGGTACCACTAGGAAAAATCACCAAAATCGAGAAATCGTAAAAAGTGGTGAAATTTTGGATCCTAGTCCAATAATTCAGGAAAACTCGATTGGAATAGCTACTGAAAGCTTGCCGTTCACAACGCATCGAGAATTGAATCCGACGAATTTTTACGGATTTCCTTAGGAGTACCACTAAGAAAAATCACAAAAATCGAGAAATCGTAAAAAGTGGTAAAATTTTGGATCCGAGTCCAATAATTCAGGAAACCTCGATTGGAATAACTACTGGAAGCTTGCTGGTCACAACGCATCGAGAATTGGTTTCGTCGGAATCCGACGAATTTTTACGGATTTCCCTAGGGGTACCACTAGGGAAAATTACCAAAATCGAGAAGTCGTAAAAAGTGGTGAAATTTTGGATCCGAGTCCAATAATTTAGGAAAACTCGATTGGAATAGCTACTGGAAGCTTGCCGGTCACAACATATCGAGAATTGGCTTTGTCGGAATCCGACAAATTTTTACGGATTTCCTTAGGGGTACCACTAGTGAAAATCACCAAAATCGAGAAATCGTAAAAAGTAGTGAAATTTTGTATCCGAGTCCAATAATTCAGGAAAACTCGATTGGAATAGCTACTGTAAGCTTGCCAGTCACAACACATCGAGAATTGGCTTCGTCAGAATTTTTACGTATTTCCCTAGGGGTACCACTAGGGAAAATCACCAAAATCGAGAAATCGTAAAAAGTGGTAAAATTTTGGATTCGAGTTCAATAATTCAAGAAAACTCGATTGAAATAGATACTGGAAGCTTGCCGGTCACAACGCATCGAGAATTGGCTTCGTTGGAATCCGACGAATTTTTACAGATTTGCCTAAGAGTACCAATAGGGAAAATGACCAAAATCGAGAAATCGTAAAAACTAGTAAAATTTTAGATCCAGGTCCAATAATTCAGGAAACCTCGATTGGAATAGCTACTGGAAACTTGTCGGTCACAACGCATCGAGAATTGGCTTCGTCAAAATTTTTACGGATTTTCCTAGGGGTACCACTAGGGAAAATCACCAAAATCGAGAAATCGTAAAAAGTGGTGAAATTTTGGAATGAAGGTAAAGCCAACCTCATACCAGATTCCTGTATCTGTTGAAGATTCGCAATCACAATCAGGGCCAATTGCTGATGCATCTATATTGGATGGTTGTATAAGAAACAGAAACTCCCTCTCTTATAATAGGGTTGAAGATCCCTCCATTCCTCCTTCTCTCTTGGAAGCCACGAAAGTTTTTGAGGTTGCTAAACTAATGGGAGTTGATCTCTTTGAAGGAAAGGATGATTTTATTAATAAAATGGTTAATCTGGAAATTGCCGAATCAATGGCATGGGACAATTCAGAAGTTGATAAATTCCAAGGAGTGGTTTTGGTGGAGCCGTTACTCTAAGCATTTAGGTAAGCTGTTGGTTTTGGGGCTCTTTGTTAATTTTATTCTTATGAATCTATTGTCATGGAATGTTAGAGGTCTTAATTCGGGTATTAAAAGAAGGGTGGTGGCAAGTTGGGTAATTAGGAAAAAATTTGAATTATTTATGCTTCAGGAGACAAAAATGTGCAGCTCTTTTGCTCCTGTTGCAAAGCAAATCTGGGGGTCGGTTAATCATGACTGGGTTTCTTTGCCATCTGATGGTAATCACGGTGGGTTGATGATGTCTTCGAGCAGTGATTTCCTTGTGAAGAGTGATTGGAGTTATGGAGATTACTGGGTGGCAGTTAAAGGTTATCTTCCTTCCTTTAGGATAGAGTGTCTCTTTATAAATGTTTACTCTGCATCCACTGAAGAACTCCAAGTTTATCTTTGGGCTTCCCTGGGGAATTTAATAAATGATTCATTACCTGTTTTGGTTGCTGGTGATTTTAATGCAGTCTTAAAAAAGGAGGATAAATGGAAAGGGAATTTATCTAGGAAGGATCAAACCTTTATTAGCTTTGTTAACAGCTCATGTCTCATTGATTTGCCTTTATCTGGAAAACGGGTCACTTGGAGCAATTCAGTCAGCAAAAGTAGACTGGATCGTTAACACTGCTTGGATGACTACTTTCTAAAATATTGTACAATATGGCCTCCCTAAAGGTATCTTCGATCACTCTCCTATTCTCTTAACAAGTATTACTCTGAATTCTTGCCCCAAGCCCTTCAAGTTTCTAAACTGTTGGTTATACAAGCCTAACTTCCTTCTAAATATTGAAAATTGGTGGATTGATTCTAGGTGCTTGAAAAATAGAGGTTTGATCTTAAAATTTAAGTTCTTAAGACACAATCTGAGGGATTGGAATAGTATTTGGTAATGTTGATGTAGCCATCGAAAAATTAGAGAATATTATTGAAGCTCTTGACATGGATCTTGAAGATGGGGATCTGCATGATGTTATCAAAAGATTTATGTGGGAGAAAAGAAATATTCTATTGAATCTTCTATGGAGAAAGCTCAAATGCAAAGAGTCTTTATGGAGAAAAAATCAAGAATTAAATGGTTAAAAAAGGGGATAAGAATACTCGTTTTTTCCATTTGTCGGCCTCTAATAGGAAATCAAAGAATTTTATTGGGTCTCTTCAAACCCCTTTGGGTACAGTGTCGGATCTAAATCTCATAAAGAGGGAGATTGTATCTTTTTATGAAGACCTTTTTAAAGAGAAAAAATTTAAAAGACCAACACTTCCTCCAGATTTTTTCAAGAAGCTCTCAAGGGAGTCTGCACAGATGCTTGAAAAGTCATTTTCTTTTGAAGAAGTCAAGGACGTAGTATGGTGTTGTGATAGCTCTAAAGCGCCCGGTCCTGATGGTTTCAATTTTGGGTTTATAAAGGCTGCTTGGAGAGTCATTGGACTGGAAATTTATGAAATGGTTCAAGATTTCTGGAAGAACGGGAAACTACCTAAAGGGATCTATTCTTCTTTCATTACCTTTATTCCAAAAATCCCTGAGGCTGACAAAATTTTAAGACTTTCGGCCTATCAGTCTTTTAAGCTGCCTTTATAAGATTGTTGCGAAGCTCCTAGCCAACCGATTAAGACTGGTTTTGGGAGAAATTATTTTTGAAGAGCAGTGTGCCTTTGTCAAGGGTCATTAAATTCTAGACAGTGTAATGGTTGTTAATGAAGTCATCCATTCTCTTCAAAGTTTTAAAAGAATTGGAGTTATGCTTAAAATTGATTTTTATAAGGCTTTTGATTCAGTTTCATGGGCTTATCTGGAGGCAGTTATGGAACAAATGGGTTTTGGTTTTATTTGGAGGTAATAGAGTAAAGAATATGTATCTTCAACCAGAGTTTCTGTGCTTGTTAATGGCAGTCCTACCGAAGAAATCATCAAGATCTAGGCTACTGGGTAAAGCTTCCGAACTTGGTCTTTTCGAGGGGCTCAATTGTTTGAAGGGGTTGCATCTGATCCCAAATATTTTCCACTTGCAGTTTGCGGATGACAGGGTAATTTTTGTTAAATCTGATCTAGATATGCTTCTAAATGTCAAAAGAGTCCTAAGGGTTTTTGCTTACATTTCTAGATTGGAAATTAATTTCCAAGAAAGTTCGTTGACTGGCATTAATGTTGATAACTCTTGGCTTCTCTTATGCGCCAACTTGATGAGGTGTTGGATACAAAATTTACCTTGCTCCTATTTGGGTTTACCTTTAGGGACAAATCCAAGCAGGTTAGCCACATGGAATCCAGTTATTAATAAATTCAAGTCCAAGTTATCAAGTTGGAAGGGTAAATTATTGTCTCTAACAGACAGAATTACTCTCTTGAAGGCATCTCTCTCCAGCCTCCCGATGTATTTTATATCTATCTTTAAAGTTCCAGCGGGAGTTCTGAAGACTATCGACTCCTTAATGCAGAATTTTCTTTGGGGAGGCTCTATTGATAAAAAGAAAATATATGCTGTCAGTTGGGATCTGATGCAAAGAGCTAAAGTTTTCGGAGGACTTGGAGTTGGATCTATTGGACTAAGAAATAAAAGTCTTCTTTTTAAGTGGTTATGGCGCTTAGATCCGACCAGTTCTGCTCCTTAGCAAAATATAATCAAGCATAAATATGAGTTTGGCAAATTGCTGGATCCTTTTGAGTTCTCACCTTCTATAAAGTTCTCAAATGTGTGGAAGGATATTTTTAAGGTGTCATCATCTCCGCCTTTTATTGATGGAATTAGGATATGTGTTGGCAAGGGTAATCTATGCAAGTTTTGGTTGGATGTCTGGTTTAGCGATGGGTCTTTTAAATCTCTATTCCCTCGTCTCTTTGCCCTGTCAGCAAAGCCTCTTTATCTTGTTCATGAAAATGGTACTTGGCAGCAAGGTCTTTGGGTCTGGAAACTTGGATTGGAGAAGACCTCTTCGGGCTTGGGAAATGAAGCTTGAAGTTGTATTACTGAATTCCTTAAAGATGGTTTCGATATTTAAAGTGAAGAATGATAGAAGAATTTGGATTCATGATCCTAAAGGTCTATATTCAGTGTCATCAGCTTGTCTTAAGACTCAAGAACTTCAGGTATGTCCCCAATCTTGTTTATTGCCTATGAAAGGCCTTTGGAAAAATATTTTTCCTCCAAAAGTGGATATATTCCTTTGGAGAGCTTTGTTAAACAGGATTTGCACGAAGGATTTCTTATTTAAATTGGGAATTCTGGCTGCGAATGCTCTAGCATGTCCTCTTTGTCAGAATGAGGTGGAATCTATTAATCGTTTACTTCTTCTATGCCCAATTTCTTCTTCTATCTGGTACAGAATAGCAGGCTGGTGGGGCATCTCTTTTTGTTTGCCTTGTTCCTTCAATGAGTTCTTTGTTCAATAGCTTGAGCTGGTGAAAGGAAAAATCCAAGGGAAAGTTTGGTTGATTATTTCCCTTGCATCTATATGGTCTATCTGGCATGAAAGGAATGCTGTTATTTTTTATGGTAAAAGGGTCAAGATAGATGAGCTTTTTCATGTTATTTTTGCTAGAGCTTTCTTTTGGAATAATAATGTTAATGAATTAGCATTTCAAAGGGGACAAAGCTTAAGTCTTGCTGTTGATGCTAATTAAACCCACCGCAATATCGATAAAATCAGACCCTTAGTGTTTTGGTGTCCGCCCGAGGTGTCTATTCTCAAGTGGAACACAGATGCCTCTTCTTTTGGTAATCCGAGTCTAGCAGGGATTGGTGGTGTTCAAAGAAATCATAAAAGGGAGTTCCTATGTTTGTTTTCAAGTTTTATGGGTTCCTTATACTCTAACTTAGCTGAATTGTTAGCTGTTGAGAAGGCCCTTAAAATCTCTTGTGAACATTTATTGGGTTATGAGCATGTCTCAGGCATTATTATTGAATTAGATTCAATGGTGGTGAATCAGTGGTTATCTTCTGAAGCGTATCTTAGGCCATGGAAGTTCTCATTTATCTTCAACAGAATTGATAATTACTTGCTTTCTCTTATCAATGTGAGTTTTCAACAAAGGCCCAGAGAATGCAATTTTTTTGCTAATAACCTTGCAAAGTGGGGTGCCTAAAAAAAGTCTAATTTTTTCGCTTGGTTGCTCTGGGTAGTTTCAACTGCTTTCTGGAGATTCTTGGCATTGCAGGAGGACCTTAGCTTCTTTTGATCTGGCCTTGGACCTGGTTAGCATGTTTACTGAGATACGTTTTCTATTGTTTGCAACTTTTTAGCTAATCAGGGGCTTATAGGTTGTTATGTTTTTGCGGCTTGAGTTTTTTATGATTATTTTGTTCTTTATGCAAGGATATATTTCGGTGCTGTGGGTAGGCTGGGTGTGTATTTTCTATTGGTTTTGTATTTTGTTGGGTTGTTGTTTCTAGAGTGCTAATGGGTATATGTTTTCTGGACACTTTTTGGTCTTGCTTTGTTTAATTGTTATCAATACAACTCTTTGGCTTATAAAAAAAAAAGTATTTGAAAATATTTCATATTCAGGATTTAAAATCAAGACCTCTAATTAAAGAAAAATGTTCCATTTCATTCCAATACTATGATTAATATAAAAGATAAAATTTTGCAATAAAATGGATAGAATTTGATAAATTGAAGAATATTGCTCTTGAATATACTATGATCAATATAAAAGTAGACATTTGGAAGATACATATGAATAAATGATGATGATATGGGTACTAAAAAAACAAAATACAATTTAATTTTCTTGAAAATAAAAACCTATAAGTATACATAATTATTTTTAATCTGGTAAATATTTGTTATAATATCCCACATCGCCAGGTTAGGTGTTTTCGTTGCGCCTTATAAGTGTGCTGCAACCCTTTACTTGCAAGCCAGTTTTCAAGTGGAGTCAGGCCCACCTTATGATGGTATCAGAGCAAAGCTCAGTTATCGATTGTGTCGTTTGACACCCACCTACTGCCAAACTCCACGCATCAGATGTCCAGCTCTACTCTGCGTGAGGGGTGTGTTATAATGTCCTACATCGCATAGTTAAGTGTTTCCACTGCGCCTTATAAGTGTGTTGCAACCCTTTACTTGCAAGCTAGTTTTCAGGTGGAGTTAGGCCCACCTTATGAATATTTTCATTTAAAAACATACTTTATTATACCAAGAATATGACCATTCTTGAAATGATCTTCCTAGTTAATGGATTTGGGATCGAAGTAGAACATATCAATTTCTACACTATTCTCTCTAACTGCAATTCACAATTTTTCATCATTCAAATTATCAAATCTGCAAGAAATTCAATATTGACTATTATTTTTCTAATTTTATTTATGAACCAAGTTAATAATAAATCGATACGTAATCAAGCAGTCCAAGATAAATAAAACATGAAAGTGGATGTTTAAGTATACATACAATCTGCGGAAGAAAAAGTATAAGGCCTATATAATTCCACCAATCACATCACAAATTTGATCTTCCTACTAAGATCACTGTATATACATTCCATCAAAATACCCGCAACAAATAGCGTTTTTTTTTTATTATTTTTGTTGTTAAATTTTAAAAAAATTAGAAAAGTGGTGCTACGGAAAATATATTTAGAAAAATAGGGTGTCAGAAAACGACAACCTACGTTGCCGTTTGCTGTCAATGTGGGACCCACCCACAATGAGGAAAAATTGAATGGAAAATAGCAACATGCAACTGCAGCCTTTAATTTAAAAAATAATAATAATTTCAGAAAATGACAATCTAGGTTGCCGTTTTCTATCAGTCTGGGTCTCACCCTAGCAAACAGCAATCCCTTGAAAAACGGCAACTTGGGTTGCCGTTTTCCATTCAATTTTTCTTCATTGTGGGTGGATCCCACACTGACAGAAAATGGCAACCTAGGTTGCCGTTTTCTGACACTCCATTTTCCTAAATATGTTTCCTCTAGCACCACTTTTTTAATTTTTTTTTTAAATTTAACACCAAAAAAAAAAACCCCAACATGCTGTATTTGCAAATTCTAATCCCTGAATTCAATTATAAAAAGATTAATCATAAGTTGGAAATTAGATAAAATTGATAAATTAAGTAGAGAAGAGAAATTTTGATAACTCTATCCATTAACCCGATTTAATCTACCTATAAAAATATCATTAGATTCAATATGAGCCATCAATAATCTGATCTATTTATAATCCACTTTTAATTGATCTATATATATATATATATATATATATATATATATATATATATATATATATATATATATATTCTATTTATACTTTTTGTGATTTTATAATTTTTTATATAATGCAAATGCAAATAAAATGTTTTTATAAGTTATACATGCATAATTTTCTATTTTAATGAAAAATTTGTTAAAAAGATTGAAAAAAATAATATCATAAAATTTAATTTATTTATGATTCAATCCATTTATAGACCAACTCATTTATAACCTATTTAACAATTACCTATTTGAGTTATTGATCCGATCCAATTCATTTAGAACCCATAAAATTTTGACCTGTATGTGACTCGATCCATTTATTACCTATAAAATTTAGACATTTTTATGACTTGACACATTTATTATAATTTGATTCAAACTGTTTATGATCCACCCAATTTTAACATGTTTATAAGTCTACGCATACTAATTTATGATCTAAACTGTTATGATCCTATCCGAACCACCCTACTTGATTCGTTTGCCACATGTAAAATTAAGTATATATGGAGAGAAAAATGAATTTTGTGAACAAATTACCTTGAGCCAAAGGAGGTAACGGAAAGCCATGTATTTGTGGAAGCTAGACATGTTATACAAGACTTTAACTCTGCCAACCTTAATAGGCTTACCATCTTTACCAATCCAAGGATTGTTAGTGAAGTAAGTGAGGGCATAATGATGCATGCACAGGAGGGTCAACCCATCATGACAATCCTACACGGGACAAATTGTGAAAATTATGAAAAGTCAAGAGAGATTGGGGCCGAATGGCATCAATGCCAATCCAATGGATCCGAATGGACATGAGAAGAATCAAATGGGTTTGATCAACTATTTTAATCTAGTAGAGTACTTTAGGTGGCCCAAGGGGCTTATTTTATTATGTTGGACTTATTTTGTTTTAATTTGTCTAGTTGGACCTTCATATACCTTAATATGCTTATTTTGAGTGAGTTGAGTTTATTTTAGTTTGGGCTCATTTAATTTAATTATTTTAGGCTTGTGGGCTATATTTTACAATTAATAAGTTTGAGTTTTAGTTATTTGGTGAGAGGCTCATGTTTAGGAGGTCTTTTCACTTATTTAGGATTACCTACCTTTTGGGGGCTATAAAAACCTCATTATAAGTTGTAAAAGGCAGATTTTGAACACTTTTGAATATCATCATTTGGCTTGGCCGAATTTTCTTCAAGTGAGAGAATTTGCTTGTCTTCTTCCTTTGCATCAAGAACTAATTTCTTATCAAGGTATTTTTTGTGGCGAAATCTGTTCTTATACTTTAAATCAACCTTATTATATGCGCTTCCTTTCATAAATTGATTGGGGGTTCATTAGGGTTGGGGATTTATACATGTTCTTGTTCTTGCCATATTGTGTATTCTTCGGGGTTTTAGGTTTTTTAGTTTTGGGCTTCCGCATCATTTGGTATCAGAGCTTGGATTAGGATAAATTCTTATTTATCTTGTATTAATTTGTTGTTCTATTATTTAATTTTCATTAGAATAAGATAATTCCGCGTTGTTTAATTGTTTAATTTGCAAATTTAATCTTATCAATTTTGTGTTCTTCTTTATTTTTGAATCTGTTCTTTTGTGTTCTTCTTTGTTCTTACATCAGATTTTGTGTTTGATATTTTAAATTCTAAAAAAAAAATCGTTGGCACTGTTCATAGTTCTGTTCACGTTACTATTCATAGTACTGTTCACAGCACTGTTCATTCGAATTTAAAAAAAAAAAGTCAGCATTGAGATACAGCTAGGAAAGAAAAATCATAAAAAAATAAAAATTTAGATCTGGTCATACTTTGAATTTAAAAATTAATTTAAAAAGTCAAAATGGCAATTTGTGGGTAGGCGTCATTATTGACTTCCTTTGATTTCTTGTCCTTATATCCATTGTATTAAAATTAATTTTTCCATTAGGAAAATACCAAAATTCAGATTTGTCCAATATTTGAATTTGGAAATTAATTTGAAAAGTCAAAGTGGCAATTTGTGGGTAGGCGTTATTTTTTACTTCCTTTGATTTCTTGTCTTTACATCCATTGTATCAAAATTGACTTTTCCATTAGGGAGATATCGATTTCTGCATTTATGCCTTAGTTGGTTTTTTTCTTTCACTCTAAGTTGCTATTTTTGTTGTCTTTTGCATTTTTGCTTCCATTACACCATAATTAACAAATTGACTCTTGTTAATTAAAATTTTTAATTTTGGACAGCATACATATCTTCTTCTTGTGTGCTCTTTTGTTTTATTCCTTTTGGTATTTTTGCTTCTAGTTTTTAACCTATCTTATTTATTAAGTATTTTTTATTGTATTTCTCATTTTTTTTATTTGCTGCTTGTGAATTATTTTAGTTGGAAATTAAATTCTGAAGTGCAATTAAGGACAGCAAGCTTGAGTGAAAAAAGGCTTGAGTGGTAAAAGCTTAAAAGAGGGTAAAAGCCAAATATAGTAAAACACGAGTGGAGTGCCATCTTTTAAGTGAAATACGTGAGGGAGTTATTGTGAGAATGTACTATTACAAGTCAAGACGACATTTAGATCAAGAAACATTGGATGAGTTAAAGAAGGATACTAAGGTGTTGAAAGAAGACCTTAAAAATGCAGAATTGCGGTTTAAATAACTTTTTAGACAGCTAGATAAGTGTGTGAAAAAGGAGAAAAGAAAGAAAGAGGAAGTTGTCGTAGAGAAGATTATCTGTGAAGCTGAAAGAGATGCTATAGATTTATGTGATGATGAGGTTGTAAATAAGGAAGAAATAAGTGGAAGTCTAGATATTATTCTCTTGAGTGAAAAACAAGAAGATTGTAAAAAGGAAAAAGATTGTGTAATTGAGATGGAAGATCAGCAAGTTTTGATTGGCCCTTTATTGCTTGAGGAGACTGAATTGAACATGAAAAAAGAAGAGAATCATGAAACGAATGAAATGGTTATATTGACTAACCATGTTTTTCCTAGTGATTTGGTTAATTTGCAGGAACATTATGAGTTCTTTTTTGAAGAAGCATTCATATTATTTTCACGTGTTCCCAAGATCGTCTATGAAGATCAATTTATTCCACAAGCTTCAATTCCCAACTTGAATAAGACGAAGATTCGATGACGAATATTTTCTAAAGAGAGAGGGGATGATGCGTGCACAGGGGGGTCAACCCATCATGGCGATTCTACACGGGCCAAATTGTGAAAATTATGGAAAGTCAAGAGAGATTAGGGCCGAATGGCATCAATGCCAATCCAATGGGGCCGAATGGATATGAGAAGAATCAAATGAGTTTGATCAACTATTTTAAGCTAGTAGAGTAGCTTTAGTTGGCCCAAGCGGCTTATTTTATTATGTTGGACTTATTTTGTTTTAATTTATTTAGTTGGATCTTCATATAGCTTAATAGGCTTATTTTAAGTGAGTTGAGCTTATTTTAGCTTGAACTCTTTTAATTTAATTATTTTAGGCTTGTGGGCTGTATTTTACAGTTAATAAGTTTGAGTTTTAGTTATTTGGTGGGAGGCCCGTGTTTAGGATGCTTTTTTACTTATTTAGGGTTACCTACCTTTTGGGTGATATAAAAACCTCATTATAAGTTGTAAAAGGCGGATTTTGAACACTTTTGAATATCATCATTTGGCTTGGCCGAATTTTCTTCAAGGGAGAGGATTTGCTTGTCTTTTTCTTTTGTATCAAGAACTAATTTCTTATCAAGATATTTTCTTGTGGCGAAATATGTTCTTATGCTTTAAATCAACCTTATTATATGCGTTTCCTTTCATAAATTGATTGGGGGTTCATTAGAGTTGGTGATTTATACATGTTCTTGTTCTTGCCATATTGTGTGTTTTTAGGGGTTTCGGGTTCTTTACCCTTGGGGTTCCGCATCACATAATCTTGGAGATTTGTGTTATCTTAGAGGATGTCTCGCTGAGGAACCCACATGAACTATTGTATTTTCTATTGTCCTTGCTTCTGTTGCATGAGCCACCATTGCTACCATCATTGCATTTACCACCATGTCAATTGGTGTCTGTATTTTCCTCTACATCAATATTCTTTCAAATTTTGTACACTCAATAAATACATATCTTTAAAAATTAGTGGTATTGGTTTATGTGCATGTTGAAGAAAATGGATTTCAGTCTAATTCAAATTCTACTCTAAAAAGCTAATTCTTAATCATATTAATTTGATTAGGGAATGTTTAACTAGATCTAAAAATAAGCTCATATATATAGGGAAAGTGTTTTTGCACTCGGATTAGTAAATAAAACCCTAAAACCAAAATCTATATATAAAATAACTCAATCTGTAACATATAATAAACCAAACAAAAAAGGAAATCAAGATCTTGAAAGCATGAAAATTGGCGAAAATTTCACGAGCACAAATTATTGTCTAAATCTAGTCTAGTAGAGTTGTACGGCTCAAACCAATAATGCATTCCTATTTATGTATGTTAATCGTCATTCTACTTTTTTTTTCAACTTACTGTGCGATGTGGTTATACATTCTTAGATTAGTACACGAATCATGCCTGAATCGGTTCTAGTCAAAAATTTGATATTCTTAACATCTAGACAAGAATTTGATATTCTTGTTTAAATCTGGTCTAGACAAGTTGTATGGATCAAATCCATAATACATATTGCTATGTATGCATGTTAATCACCACTTCACTCTTTTTTCAACTAACTGTGCGTATGTGGTTATACATTATTAGATTGGTACACAAAGCATGCTTAAACCGGATCTAGTCAAGAATTTGATATTCTTAACATCTACACTCTGGCTAAGAGACCTTATTTCAACACAAAATCATTAGTTATGGATGAAAAGGAGCTTGATTACTATCTGGAATTACCCTCGTCAATAACCGAAAGTAACCTAAATTCGCGGTGCTGATTACGACTATGAACCTCGAATTGGAAGGATTAGTTCGAGTTGGCTTGGTTTCTTATAATTAAACGATCATGAAGATAAAGGTTTGTTATATATTGTCAAACATTGTTTCTAAGTTCCCAATTATTATACCTATTGCTCTCAAAGAAACTGTGGCTCAGCTTTAGGATTTGATCCCAAAACCAAGCAATACAAAGTGGTTCATATTTATAGTGATAGTTTCGGATTTGAGATTTTCATGTTGGGCAGCTCAGGATTTGATAAGACCTGGAAAGTAATTCCAGGGCCTTTTCATGAACAATCAGACGACAAATGCCAAAGATTTCATCAATGGGGTGGTTCCGTCACTATAAAGTGTCAGTTTTTTCTTTGGTTTGCAAATTCCAACAAATTTATAATTTCTATGGACACAAGAGAAAAGTCTAGGAAAATTGATCTCCCCAATGAAATTAAGGAGGACAAAATTTACAATCCTGTTCTGTATACTTTCTTGAAGGTTAAAGTTTCAGAATCTCTTATTTTCTTTGGTAAGGCAATGACGCTCAGCAAGAATATAAAGGGACAAAATAAATTGACATGTTTGCATATTAATTATTATAATCAAAATACGTAGCAATTTATGGTTAACTAGATTGGTTTTTAACTAGAGGGTCAACAGTTCTGTAAGATCGCATCTTTGAATTAAATGGAATTATTTCTGATTTTCCAGATCTATTCATGCAGCAACCCAAGGGAAAAATAAAATCAGCAACACAAAAAAAGAGAAAAAAAAATAAAGAAAAAGCCTTATAGTTTAAATATATATGTAAACTTTTATTCATGATTGGACGAAGCCTAGAAAGAGAGACATGGCTTCAAGTAGGAGAAATTACACACGACATGGATACATTTAATGGTTTAAAGTACTAATAAGCCATGCCATAAACTAATAAGTTCATGGGTTTATCCAATTGTAGCATTTCCTCATTTCGTTGCTGGCTTGCTTGCTGTTGCCTGTTCGATCATAATAGACAGTTAATAAGACAGAAAAACACAATTATTATTATTATTATTATTATTAAATGTAGAAAGCAAGTAGTAGTAAAATGCAACGTAAAAATAAGTAATTTTAATAATAATAATAATAATAATAATAATAATAATAATAATAATAATAATAATAATAACTCATGGACTAGATCTAAGCAAGGCGTGTGATTAAACCTTCTTTTTAGGCTCCCGGGGCTTTGGTTCAGCCTTTTTAGGGGCCGATTTGGAGGCCGGAGCTTTGGGTGCCGTAATGGTAGATTTGGCTGGTTCTTTCTTCAGCTGAACGGTGGTTTGAGCGCCAGTAGCAGGTTTCTCAGCTTTCAATGATGCCATTTTTCTCTGTTTATACCCTGAAACAAAGCTCCTCTATAAGGGTTTAGGTGATTCTGGCGTCGAGTTGTATTAGCTCCATACAGAAATCCATACTTACTTATAGATGGAAATCGAATCAAGAATTACATCAAATGGGCGAAGAAAAATGATATTATTTAGGAATAGAATAAAGGAAAACGCATCCGGCCAATTCTAAATTCAAACTTTTTCAATACATTAAATCATTATACTCTTAAAAATTAACATTAGATTTATATATTTTTTTTAATAACTCACGTTAGATCTAATTTAGATAAAATTCAAACACATACTCTATTAATCTCGAATGAAATTAACTTAAAATATTTATGAAACTCTCTAAAACATAAAAATTTGAAAAAAAAAAAAAAAAGACCAGTCATCACCTTTTGTATGACTGAAATTATAGTATATTCTTTTAATTTTTATATATTTTGGTATATCACATATTTATTTTAAGTTGATATCATACGAAATTAATAGAACGTATTTTTTAATTTCGCTAATTCTGTCTAAATTAGATTTAATGTGAGTGATTTAAAAAATATAAAAATTTAATATAAATTTTGAAAGTATAAAAATTCTAATATAAAACAAATATTAAAATTGAAGGATGCGTTTTACATATAATAAAAAAAAAACTTCAAGAGAAGATATATTATGGTGCATCTGATGCCCAGGCATATTATCTCAAGTGGATATTATTTTGATGCTTATGCTGCTACCTCCCCTTAAATCACAAAAGAATACATTTTGCAAGCATTGCTTTGTGTTTCAGCTATTCGTTGGGCCTTTTTTAGATTTTCACTCGTTTAGGTAGGCATAACAGGGGACGAATCTAGGATTTTAGATTAAAGAAAACAAATTAAATTAAAATCAATATTAAGAAGCAAATTTTATTGAAATTAATATTAAAATAGACAAATAATCAAAATTAAAGGATATGTTTAAAATTTATAAAAATAATTTCAAGGAAAAAAATTAATTTAAAAAATAAAAAGAATAAATATTTGGATTAATTTCCTGTAATCACTGAACTTGTGAGTTAATAATGAATCAATAATAAAAGGAAAATCTGCAACACAAAAATAGCTGAATTTCCGCAATTTATCTTAAAAAGTCATTTTGGTTGGAAATCTTCCCCATTCCAACCAAAATACACACGTGGGCCACAACAACTCAGGTGCATTGGCATCTTATAGAACGTGAAAAAAGAAGGTGGGAATATTCGAATCTGACGCGTCAATTTTATCTGGGGTATGATGTGTCATGTTCCTATTTGGATCGAGTTAGGTTGTAGTACTATTATGTGTATTCCGGTTGGGATGGAGAAAATTTCTTCTCAAAATGACTATTTTTTGGATAAATTGCAAGAGTTTAGTTATTTTTGTGTTACAATTTTTTTTTTAATGACTGGTCCGTTATTAATTCACAAATTCAATAACCCTAAGACTCCGTTTGAAATAAATGAATTTCATAAAATTTTATGAAATTCATTTGTAATTCTAATTTCTCATGCTTGGAATGCAAAAAAAATAGGAATTGAATTCATAGAATTAAATTCCATGGAATTCATTATACTTTCACCAAATTTCATCAAAATAGGTGGAATTTGCAAATGAATTCCACATTTTTAAGAGCTAAAATTGAAAAAACTATAATACCCTTTTAATTATTTATTATAAATAAATTTTTTTTATATAGTTAACGTAATCTGTTATTATTTTTATTCCATCACTATTCTTCTTCTTCTCCTATTACTATTTTTCTGCCATTCAAAACCACCATCACCAGATTTTTACTTATCTCCATTGAATTTTTACTTATCAGTTTCATTCAGTATGTACGGTTTTTTTTATTGGGACGGGAGTAAATGAAATTGAAAGAAAATATCAAAATTAAAAATTGAAAATAATTGAAATTGAAATAATACATCAAAATTGAGAGTAATTAAATTAATAATAAATTTTAAAATGATAATTAATGGTTGTTAATTTTTTTTTATTGGAAGTAATTGAAAGAAGATATCAAAATTGGCATTAAGGATATTTTAGTAAATAATATAGAAATGAATTCATTTATTCATTTATTCCAAACATAAAAATAAGGAATTCATTTTCAATTATATATTTTAATAATTTTATTCCAAACATAAAAATTCATTTACAAATGAATTCCATATGACATTTATTTGTAAATGAATTCTACAAATTGAATTCATTTGTTCCAATCAGAGCCTAAATAAAATTAATTTTAAATGCTCATTTTGCTACACATGAGTCCGCCGCGGAAATAACTTATCATACTTTTTATCTAATTAGGTTTCTAAATTTTATTTTATTTTCAATCCCAATCCTTCATTCGTTTTCCATCCAATTTTGGCAAAATTGCTGACTTGGACACGTTTATTATTACAATTGGGATTAATAAAATAAAAGGGTGACATTTTTTCTAAATTATTAAAAATAGTGTATATTTGTCTTTTAAATATATTTTGAGATAAATTTATTCATTAAATTTTCTAAATATATTTTTGGACAAAATTTACATTCGCTGTTATGAAATTCGCTCAAATTTCCATTGAAAATAATGAAATTTTAGGTATAAGTAAACAGAAACACATATAATAAATTGATTGAACTCATATAAACTTGACACATATATACTGTAAATTATTATCCTTTTTTAACTCTCGAAAAAGATACCAACCAATGCATGGAAGACTTCTATCGCTATTTAGGAGATTATGTGTGGGTAAAATGACGAGAATCTTAAATGCCTAAACACCAAAGTTCAAATCTTCACCCACTTCCTATTCAAAGAAGTGAAAAACCATAATATAGAGCCACCTGAAAAGCAAAGAAGAAACGATAAGGGGCTATTTGATTTTGGAAAATAAGTCAGTTTTTCAGAAAATTATTTCAACAAAATTAGAAAATAGAAATAACTATTTAGTTATAATATTTTCCAATTTAGAAAATTAGGAAACTATTTTTCAAATTTTTCAAAATTAAAATATTGTATAGAAAATAAAAAAAAAACATATTTTCTTATTTTTCCTTTATTAAAAGAGTGTATTTTCCAAAATAGAAAACAAGGAGTTCCACTTTCAACCAACTACGACATTTTCAAATCCCACTAGAATATGATCGTCTCATAAAAAATAAACCTAATACAAAACTAAAAGCAAAAAGTAAACAAAGGACCTTCCCTTTCCAGCAACAAACAACTACGAGGTCTGCTCTTCTTCTTCTTCTTTTTTTTTCTCACTTTATATGATCATCTCTCTCCTTGATTTCTTATTTAATTATATATTGATTTTTTTGTCTTTATTATAATGATTGTCTTTTTTTTTTTATTTGATTATCACCTACAATAGTTTTGTTGTAGTTTTTATTTGTGGATTGTCCCTCCTATTTTTTTCAGTTTAGAATAATGTGTAATTTTTTTTTTTACTACAATTTTGATGACAGAAAATTGATTGTGAGATGTTTATTGGCATATATATATAGATGGGGGGAAAGATTGGAACTGGTGAAGATGCCAAAGATTGGCATGAAAATTATGAGAATGCATTTCTAACAATTTTATATGAAAAGGTTAAAAAAGACCCAAATGGTACAACTATGTTCAAATCTACTAATTGGTAAGAAATAGATGAAGAATTATTACTGGTAACTGGAGATAGATATGGAATGGAGAGATTAAAAGGATAGTATAATAACATTTTTCTGAGCTATTAGATCACACAGGTGTTACCTATGATTCTAATTCAAACACCGTATTTGCTGTAGAAGATGTTTAGCAAATGTTTATTCAGGTATGAAATTATATCTTTTACATTTAGATGTATAAGATATAAATATTATGTATGATCAATTAACTTGCTGCTATACATTTAATTTTAGAAGCACAAGAATTTTAAGGTATTTAAAAAAATGGTTGTAAGAATTATGAGATGTTTGGTCAAATTTTTAATGACTCCACTGCTACTGGGCATTTGCAGCATGCTTTGACTCAATTGCCTCCTACTTCAGATGATGAACGTCTAAATGAAGAAGAATTTCTTAATAAGGGTATTCATGTCACCAAGGGTAGTGCAAAAGGAAAGCGTGCAGCTGATGATTTCATTCTTGGTTGTGCTCGAGTTAAGAAAGAGTAAAAATTTGAGAAATTAGATTCATGCTTAGAGATGTTGGCATCTTCTTTGAATGCTAGAAAAAAAGAAAGATTTAACTAAAGCTGAAAGTTACAAAGCACGGTCCAATAATACAACAAGTGCACAAGCTGGTGTATATTCAATTGAGTCATGTATGGAAGCTTCAGAAATGATGGAAAATGTCTCGGACGAAGCATATATCAAAGCACTTGAGAAGTTCAAAGATGCAGATTGGAGGAGAATGTTTATGAAGATGTCTAATGATAGGAAGAAGGCTTGGCTAAAAAATTTAGAATAATATTTCACTACAAGAAAAAAAGGCTTTCCCGACGGAAATTTTCGACGGAAAATAAGGAATTTCCGTTGAGAAACGAAATTGCCGACGAAAATTTATTCCGTCGGCATATTAGTCGTAGGCAAAATTCCCTATGGAATTTTTTCCGTCGGAAAAATTACCGACGGAAATTCAATTCCGTCGGTAAATTTGCCTACGGAAAATGCATTTTCGTCGGGAATTCCCGACGGAAAATGAAACTCCGTCGGCAAATTTCCCGACGAAAATTGAATTTCCGTCGGGAATTTTTACAAATTAAAAAAAATAATTATAATAACAATACAAATTAACATAATAATAATAATAATAATAATATTAATATTAATTAAGGTACAAATTTTACTGATTTTAATTTAATAATAATAACATGTTGAATAATAATAATAATAATAATAACTAAAATTAACACAACTTCTTAATAAAAATAATAACAATACTAATAATATATCTATTAACATACCCATTAAATAATAACAATAATAATTAACACAACTACTTAATAAAAATTATAATAATCATAATAATAATTAGGATAAATATTTAATAATACTAATAACAATACCAATTAGCATACCCAATTAACAATAATAATAATAATAACTAAAATTAACACAACTTCTTAATAAAAATAATAACAATAATAATAATTAAGATAATTATTTAATAAAACTATTAATAATACTAATTAACCTACCCAAATAATAATAATAATAATAATTAACACAACATTACCCAATCAATTTATTTCACGGTACATAATTGCACCCAAGCAATTTATCTCATGGTATATAATTGCATCCACACAAAAGTTAGGAGCAACGAGAATTGCAGGTAAAGACATAAAAACAGTATTTCTCACAATTTCCATTACTTCAAACTTTTTCTTCTAACTTTCACCATTACTGGAAAAATTCAGACCTAGGATCCACCAATTACCTCCAACTTACCTAAGCCACTGCCCATAAAATAAAATAAAACAAAATGCCAACTCTGCCAACCCAAGCAAAAATACTTGAAGCAACAAGTAAACTTCAACATTTACTTCTACTTTCATTCTTCATTATTATGATTAAGTAAATAGTTTACCAGCTATGCACATTTCTTTTAAAACAGAACCAAAAGGACCACAAATTCCAAAGAGTAAACTTGCATCATTCTGAATTTTAAATGACGCTTCCATGTATAGTCCCAAAATAAGGGCTTCATTTTGAGATGGAAAAGGAGAAGATGGACATGAAAACTCTATGAATCTCATTGGCAGAATAGATTGCCAAAGCATCCAAATACAACAATCCTTGCTAACCCCAATTCCATAAAATTATAATCAAAATTACATTAACAAGGGTACAGCTCTGTGATCATCAATTATTCACAGTTAAATAATAAAACTATAATGACAAAAATAGAATTTGAGAAATAGACAATCAACATACAGAGTATCAGTAGGAATGACACCTACAGCTCCCTGCTTCAGAAGTTCAACCACAGGATCTAACTTCCAACTGTCTGCTCCTGATGGATCAACTTCTACATAAAGCATTTTGTCATGATATTTTCGCACACCACAAGTAAAATTTATATTCAAAAAGGCTTCAAATAGATTCTACACCATTTCAGCTTACAAACAATAGACATCGCAATAATCAGTTAAAAATTGTTCTCGTCTGTTTGAGTATCCTTTTGTATAAGTGTAAATAATCAAACATTCAAATATAAATTTTATTTAATTTTGTACAATTGATCAAACAAACAACCTAATCATTAAAGCAAACAACCAAACGGTCCACGAATTGAAATAACTGACAAGAACCATTCAGCAAAACATCTTTACATTGAGTTTGAAGCCTAAACCAAACATTTTCAATTGTTTGCTTTATAAAATCTAAATATTGCTTAGGAAGCGAAATAAGAAAAGCGGCCATATAAGAAGAAGAAGAAAGGAGTTATACCATGAAATAAATTGATTGCGCCGGGGAGGAGAGGGGGAGCCGGAATGGCGGCAGGAAGGAGGGCAACGGCGGCACAGTCGCGGGAAAGAAAGCTGGGTAGAGAGAGGAGGGAGGAGAAGAGAGAGGGGAGAGGGAGGGGAGGGAGAGGAGGAGGCCGGAGGTGCGTGGTCCGGGCCGGATCGGCGGCGGACGTCAGTGGGAAGGCTGGATCTGCCGGTGGAGACACGCCGGAGGAGGGCGGCAGTGGGCAGAGGCACAGAGGAGGGGGGATCGGGAGGGAGGGGAGAGGGAGGAGATAGGGGAAGGAGAGAGAAAATATAGAATTAATAGGGAAATTTTAGCGACGGAAAATGAATTTCCGTCGCTAATAAAAGATATTTTTTTTTAATAATTTTAGCGACGAAAAATGAAATTCCGTCGCTAATAAAAAATATTATTTTTTTAATTAATCTTAGCGACAGAAATAAAAATTCGTCGCTAAATTTAGCGACGAAAATTGAAATCCGTCGCTAAATTTAGCGACGAATTTCAATTTCCGTCGCTAATAAAAGATATTATTTTTTTAATTAATTTTAGCGATAGAAATTGAAATTTCGTCGCTAAATTTAGCGACGGATTTCAATTTTCATCGCTAATAAAATATATTATTTTTTTTAATAATTTTAACGACGAAAATTGAAATTCCGTTGTTAAAATGGAGGGAAATTATTTCCGCTTTTTTTAGCGACGAAATTATTTTACCATCTCTAATTAGCGACGGAATGTCATTTCCATCCCAAATTTGCGACGAAAATTCATCCGTCGCTAAAATTCCGTCGCGAAACCCACAATTTCTTATAGTGTTTTTGTTATAAATGATAGACCTATTTACACTTTATATTTTAGTTGGTTTGTACTTCATATTGACTTTGTGAATGTATGTTTCTTTCATTTTATGGCTATTTGAATTTTTTAAATATTAAATTATAATAATGTGAATATTATTGTGTAGGTAAGATGACACAAAATTTACCAAGCAATTCTGTGTCAAGTTCATTAAGTGTCAATAGCTTTAATTCACGTGACGATGATAGTAGTGATGATGATGATATGAGAAAAAAATATTTTTATTGAAAAAATTCCTTGCATAACCTTTATGCTTCGTGAGAAAGAGTTTGTTCTTCAAAAATATAATTGGATTCAAAAGAAAATGATTCCAATGAAAGCTTGTAAGTTTTGAAACTTAGAGAATTTGTGAGAAATTCTCTTAGATTTTTAATTTATTGGGTGTGTGAGAAAATATTAGAGTGGATGAATGTAAAAATTGTTTAAACATTTAAGAAATTTTCTTGGTTGTTTTCGGACAATAAGTGGTTTTTCTCCGATTTGGAGTTTTTCACTATAATTTCTTGTGTTGAGATTGTTATTTTGATTTCTCCTTATTTATTCCGCATTTATTAGAAGGCTTATTTTTCCCAACAAGTGTTATCAGAGTCTTGGTTTGGCTATCTGTCGACACTGTATCAAGACTGCTGTCCGAGAAAGTAGCGAATTTTGAAAAAATAATTATATTGCCAGGAAGAGAAAAATATAAGAAATTTTTCAGTACGATCCGTTTCGAAAACGAATGTAAAACGAGAAATTTGGTGAATAGTGGTACTGTTTAAAGTGCAAATTTTGCATTCAAAATTTGCATGGTACTGTAGCTTTTTTTGTTCAAAAGTACTATTCAAAGCACTGTAGGTGGGCCAAACGTACTGTTCATGCTACTGTAGCTAGGTACTGTTCATGCTACTGTAGTTGGATATTGTTCATATGGTACTGTAGTTAGGTACTGTTCATACGGTACTGTTCACGTATTATAATATGTCGGGATTAAGGTTTGAGGTATAAAGAAATTTGAAGGAATAATTAATTTTGGTTTATGGCAAATTCAAGTCAATGATTTGTTGATTCAATCCGGGTTACACAAGATATTGGAAAAAGAAATTATCGAAAAGGTGGAGCTGGCAACTGCAGTCTAATTTCGTTGGTTGGTGAAGCTGTGTCTATTTCGAGTGAGATACATTTTGCGAATATTCTCTAAAAAGAACATGAATGTCCTCATAGCATGCCGCTAGTCTCCACAAGTTGCCATCATAGAGGATGTGTTACGACTAGCGGGTTTTCCACGCGGGCATTAGCTTGATCAAGATGTAAGGTGTGAAGTAAATTTATGTCGATGATAATTTCAACAATTTTGTTCGACATGTTGCTGATAAGTTCAAAATATATGTTGTTTTTATATGAATTTTCAGCTTACTTTTGAGTTTAAAAGTTCCTATTTCAATATATTTTTGTTAAAGTTTTATTAAATATTGTCTGATATACTAAAGTGAGATTTTGTGTTGTTTTTGGAAGATTTTAGGAAGCTTACACGGCGGTAAGGAACATTCATACCGCTGTATACCACGAAAATATCACAATGCAATTGGAAGACTTACACGGCGGTAAGAAGCGTCCATACCACCGTGTACCACGGGAATCATCACTTACGTAAGTAGATACACGGCGGTATGGAATTATCATACCGCTGTGTGAGGCGTAAAAATCCCAACAATTACGGCACTGGACAAGGGGAGCAAAATGTCAAGATTGTTGACCAGAGGCAAGTTACACGGCGGTGAGAGACTCTCATACCGCCGTGTAACCTATTTGTGAACCAAATCTGCACAAAATCAAAGACTTTGAAGGCCACCTTTTGACTTTGAACTTTGAACGGTTATTTAGGGACTGAAGTTAGACAGAAAGGGGGTCGAGGGGATTTTTGGAAACGAAGAGGGGAGATTTATTTTCTGCAACTTAAGATTGAGATTTTTCATATAGTTTGAGAATTTAATTTAAGTTGTTGTTATTTTTAAATCTAGATTGAATAATCAGTGATAGAGGGAGGTTATTATCTATTTTTGAAGTTTTGAGAACAGATTGAACGGGAAGAACATAAATTTTATTATTGTAAGAATTTCATTTTCAGATCTCAAATGGGTAATATTAACTTTTCTCTATTTAATTCAGTTTTTATTTCCATTATGAGTGAGTAGTTCCTTTCTTGTTAAGGGATGTCTTGAATCCCCAATAATCATATGAATGCTTTGTGTGGATTGATTTATGCATATGCTTCAGTTTTATCTTCTTCAAATTTATCTGTTTTAGTTATTGAATTTAATGCAAGGTTTAAGATTGATCTGCTGTGATAATCTTTGATTGTATTCATTTCATTAGCTTATATATAATCTGTTCTATTTCTATTGATTTTCACTGATTTGATTAATCCGGGAAGGTAGTTGAATCTGCAGATCTCTATTTTAATAGGTTCAGAATTGTAGAAGATAATTGAGCTTTGATATCTTAATCCGGGATGGTAGGATCATCTAAGTTTAGGACTTAAGACCTGTTTTGATGCTAAGATTTGTGCTGAATCCAGGGTGGTAGGTGCATATGTTAGAAAAGCTTGATCCGAAAGGCAGGCTATGGTATAGGCTAGGTTGTTCACTGATTTACATATGTTTATTGATAAGTTGAAGCATTTACATGGCATTATTGGGGAGGATGGGTATTCCTTGACAAGATCTTTTAAGTTATTTCATAAAATCTGTAGTAGTATTGATTCTTTTAATATTTTTGAATTAGTGATTTCATCAATTATATTCTTGAATTTATTTCTTAAATAATTCATCACATTTCATCAATTATATTCTTGAATTTATTTCTTAAATAATTCATCACATTAAACAATTGGGAATTCTTTAGCATACATTTAATTGTTAAAATTTACACAATACAGTCCCTTGGGTTCGATAACTTGTGGTCTTAATTATACATCACTATATTACTTGCCGATTCAGTACACTTGCTGAGGTCGCGTCAGTTGCCAAAAGATTAACAACTTAAAATTTCTTAATTTTAAGTGAAATACTTTATATGGTGGAGTATGTATTTTTAATTATTGGTTATAGATAATCGTTTCGTCAGTATAGGCAATGGTAGTTTTTTTTTTTTAAATCTAAGTGGAGATTGTTGTATTAGATTTAAAAAGAAAAGGAAAGATGAAGTCAAAAGAGGAGGAAGTCAACAATGGTGGCTGGCCATTTGCTGACAATTTCCAGCAAATATTTGGCTGGCAACGCGGTGCTTCCTGCCTATATAAGGCAGGAGTTTGTTCTTCAAAAATATAATTGGATTCAAAAGAAAATGATTCCAATGAAAGCTTGTAAGCTTTGAAACTTAGAGAATTTGTGAAAATTTTTTTTGGATTTGTAGTTTATTGGGTGTGTGAGAAAATAATAGAGTAGGTGAATGTAAAAATTGTTCAAATATTTAGTAAAATTTTTTTTGTTGTTTTCGGACAACAAGTAGTTTTTCTCCGATTTGGAGTTTTTCACTATAATTTTTTGTGTTGAGATTATTATTTTGATTTCTCCTGATTTATTCCGCATTTATTAAAAAACTTATTTTTTCCAACACCCATGATATGATGTTTACTTTTGTCTATGCTGGATGGGAAGAGAATGCAAATGATTCTCGTGTGTTTCTTGATGCATTAATAAGACAAGGAAATAGTTTTCCTTTTCCTACTGGTGGTAAGAAATTTTTTTAATTTATATATTTTTTTTCATTATATAATTGTTAAAAACTAATAATAAACACATATGAGATTTACTTATTTTGTAGATTATTACTATGTTGTGGATGCTGGTTATCCAAATATTTCTGAATTTTTAGCACCTTATCGTGCTGAAAAATATCATTTAAAAGACTTTCGTGGATATGGAAGAATAAGGAGAAAATATGAATTATTTAACTACAGGCATTCATCACTGTGCAATGTGATAGAGAGAGCTTTTGGTGTATTAAAGGCAAGATTTCCTATTTTAAAATCAATACCAAGTTACTCATTGCATAGCCAAAAATTGATTCTCATTGCGTGTTGCACATTACACAACTTTATTAGAATAGAAGATAGAGCAGACAAACTTTTTACATTGCACAGTAGAGAAGGACTAGATCTTGATGAAGAAAGTGATATTTATGTGGTGCAAGAAGGTGTCCAAATAGATATGTCCCAATATAACCAAATGAGTGCTATTAGAGAAGCTATTGCTGACCAAATGTGGAATGATTATAATAATTGCCGGTAACTTCTGGATAGGAACCTATTTACAATTTAGAAAGTGACAGTATTTGGTTTCTTTTAATTTAGAGACTTATTTTATTTTATTATTATTATCAGGAGTAGACTATAATTATAGTTTTTCTTTTTGTAAGAAATTTTAAAACTTTATTTGATTATATTTACACTATTATTATTAATTAATGTGGGCCTTAATAGTTTGTTTATTGTAATTATATTGATAGAACATATAGAATATAAAAAAATATATATAGGAGGTGGAAAATGAAAACACTTATAAAAGGAGAAAATCAAACATAATTTCCATTTTTCAGTTTTCTATTTTGGAAAATAGAAAAATAGAAAATTGGGAAATGAAAATGAAAATGAAAATGAAAACTGAAAAAGAAAAATGAAAAATATTTTCTAAAACTAAACAACTCCTAAAGTTTCGGAAAAGAGCTTCCAACAGTTAAATTAAAAAATAATTTGAAAAAAAAATAAAGGAATTTGACTAGAAAATGAAGTACGAATGTCTTATTTGAGAGCTTGGAAGCCTTTATATAGTATTTTGATAATATATATATATATATATATATATATATATATATATGAACTCAGTGGTGCATTCTGGAATTATTTTCAGTAGGCTAGCATATATTTTAGTGGGCCAAAAGATAATTTACAATAGTATCTATTTGCAATTTTACAAATCTCATTTTACCAGCTGACAGAAAAAAAAATAACAAAATCCGATTTTAATTACCAAAAGAAAGGGATCAAAAGTAGAAAAATAAAAAATAAAGAGAACCTTTAGAAATTCAAAAGTATTACCATTTATCATATGAGCCATTTACATGTCGGTATGAGCGTAAGGTTTGCTTACAGGCATGGTACTCTAAGTAGACAGTGCCAATGAAATGTGATCAGAGTTAGGTCTGCTATGGGCCATAATGACACAGAGTTTGGATTCCAACCTGGACATGAAGGAGAGGAACTTGACTATGTGGGCCTACTAGAGTGGGCTGATTTACTTGGTTTTCCAAGGCTTGTTATATGGAGTATTATCACTTTATTTAAAAAAAAAAAAAGAAAAAAAAAAAGAAATTGAGTATTATCACTTATTCAAATGTATATTTTATTATAAGAATCTATAGTTACATAAACATATTGTATTGGGATTATTGGATTTAGGCAAGAATTTTTCAAACATCTTTAGGGTCATCTATTAGAATGAAGTTTCATATCACTTTTAACATTGTGGATTTAGTGCTCCAATTTAAAGTATAAGGGCTAAATTGTTATGATAGTATAAATTAAATTAAGGTGAAATTTATAAATGTCTTTACTCCATAACTTCACTTTATGAATATCCTCATCTTTATACTTGTTTTGAAGAAGTCGTTTTTGATACGGCATGGAAATTCATGATTAAGAATAGAGAGATTTTCATAAGTCATAATTTAGTCCAGTAATGGTAATACATTTGGACAACAAATGTAACAAACGTCCAATATACATTTTTGGAAAACTAGTCTTCAAGAATTCCTATGATAAATACTTAATTGCCATCAAGAGTTCAAGATCAAATGACCTAATTGGAAAAAGAATTTCCTTAGCTCCATGCTATAAACAAGATCAAATGAGCTGAACCTTTCTTAAAACTACACGTATATGGTCAGTGAGGTTGCCCCATTCTTAGGGCTATATAAGCCAGAAGCCTATAACCCACCAACATCATCAACAAAGCAGTCACATCCCACCACTTATTATCAAGTCCTAAATACTTGATTGCCGGAAAATCCATCACCCTGCAATGCATTCTCATCTCACATTCATACACTTCGTTCGCCGAGTACTGTACCTCTAGCATCAGCTTGTAACAATAGTGACTAAAAGAAATATACTTTAGCCATGCAATGAATGCCGGAATATGCTGAATGTAGTATCCTCCCGCGAGTAGAAACACGAGCATTGTCACAGAAGCTAAAGTGGTTCCCTGTTTTACATCCATTAAAATCGCCCCAAGGGCCAGTCCTAGACCTTGTGATACTAGCACACTGAAGAGGATGATCAAAAGTGTTAGTACAAATGTGATCAGAGAAGGCTTGAGGCCACCCATCCAATATGTGATTGTGACAAAGATAGTTGGCAGAACAAGTTCCATTGGCAAATCGCCAGCAATTCGAGCAAAGTAATACGAGGAAAGGCGATACATGCCCGAAAAACGCTCTTTTATTAGCATTGGCCTCTCTTGTGGAAATGTGAATATGGCATTGAAGAGAGGAAAAAAACCCCAGAAGATGGAGAAAAAGAAGAGAAGTCCAACCTGTTTAGAATATTATAACTGTCGTCAAAATGTTGGATTTTTTGGATTAAAAACATAAAATTTTATTGTGACAAAATACTAAATTAAACTGTCGTATTTATATTACACATAAACTAAAAGATTGCAACCCCATTAACTCCACTAATCCAACTAACTCCGCTAACTAAAATAAAACATCAACTATCATGAAGTAGAAACAATACCTGATCTTGAATGTGTGAAGTATTAGAATTCCACCATAAAAGTCCTGAAAGAATGGAAACCGACAGAACTTGGAAAATCCTCAAGCCAGAGTATGATTCATGCTTTCTTTCTCGTAAACCTCTTTGGAGCAGCACTATGAATTGCTGCCACCAGCTGGTTGTCCATTGATCCTCACTCTCTGCAACACCAAAAGAGAATATTACTACAGCTCCTTTCAAATATTCAAAATTAATCCCAACGAACAAATAAGTCTTTAACATACTTCTTGTTGATAAAATTCCTGATGTTGAGGATGGAATTACCGAGTCCTGAAAATTTTGGCGAATTTCAGCTTTCAATGTAGGATACAAGATCTTCCTGTATGATGATATTAAAGATTGTTTTATCTTATTTTGATCATCATGTTGCTCCAATCTACCATGAATCTCCTGTTGATCGACGTCTTGTTTTGTGTCAGGAACTATACCTGTATCCCCAGAAACACTTCAGATTAATTAAATAAAAAAATAAGGGTACAAATATTTCAGATAGTATCTTGTCTAAAGTAAATTAATTGGACCACATAATTACTCTAATTGACCATGACAGACCTAAAGATAAAGATCAAG
This sequence comes from Excoecaria cochinchinensis, assembly GCA_947683425.1. Taxonomy (NCBI): domain Eukaryota; kingdom Viridiplantae; phylum Streptophyta; class Magnoliopsida; order Malpighiales; family Euphorbiaceae; genus Excoecaria; species Excoecaria cochinchinensis. The sequence goes on from CANTUQ010000263.1 coordinate 1,332,577, forward strand.
TGGGGACAAACCAAAAGAAGTAAAAATTTACAATTATCACTACCAAAAAAAAAAAAGAACTCACCACTAAATGTTTTTCTAAAAGAAAAAGAAATATCAGTTAATATATCTATATAAATATATATATATGAATAAGACAAAATATATGAATCACATTAGATTAAGTTCAATAGGCCCTTTTTGACGTGACATAAATGCATGACCTCCAAATTTCAAAGTTCTATTTATGTGTCTCTGCTACGGTCTTTTTGGGAGACCTGAGCTCTTCTGAAGTAAATTAGCGCATCAAGGATACTTTAGGAATTAATTAGACCTGCAATGCTGAACAATTGGCAATGGTTCATCTATCATTTTCAAATTAATGTAAAAAAAAAAAAAATTGAAGTTAGCATTTGGCAAATTTTCAGAATAAGGTCTTTTCATAAAGAAGGACAAGTTTCCTGTTGTGACTTGTGCCAATATATGTGCCATAAATGGCAAAAGTTTTAATGGTAAAATGTCGGGTAGTTTCGAGTTGACACTCGTAAAATCGTAAGCTTCATGGCACATAGCGTAACCAAATTCCTAATTCCAGCTATCAGAAAACACAACTTTCTTAGACATTTCCTATTTCCACAATAATTTAATAGTACTATATATCAAATTATAGATACAGATACGGTCTTTGTCATATCCCATGTTTTTTTATGACACACTAACCTTTACAACTAATGTTGCTTCTTTCAAACAAACACTAATTAAAACCAGTTCTCTTTATCTAAATTAATTTAATACCACAAAACCAATGGTTAATCGCATAGCTTACCGTTAGCAAGATCAAGCAGAAAATCAGCAGGATTCATGAAATTGAAACCGGGTGCATAGCCAATGGACCCAAAATACTCCATGACCTGACCCGCTCGCCCGCTATAAATGGTGCAACCATCGGATAGCACCACGACCTTGTCAAACATCCTATACAGCCTACTTGAAGGCTGATGAACGGTGGTCAACACGGTTCTACCACCACGAGCTAGGCCTCTTAAGGTGGCGACGATACGTAGAGCAGTGGTGGAGTCAAGACCCGAAGTGGGTTCATCAAGCAACAGCAAACTCGGGTTAACCAACATTTCTTGGCCGATACTGACCCGTTTTCTTTCACCACCCGATACACCACGAAGCAAAGGCCCACCAACTATACTGTTTCTGCACCTGGTCAAGCCAAGCTCCTTGATCACCATCTCAGCTTGTTCTATTTTCTCTTCTCGGGTCAGCTGTTTGGGTAGCCTTAAAAGAGCAGCATAGGTTAAGGTCTCTAAGACTGTGAGGTGGGGGTATAACACATCATCTTGTGTGACAAAACCTGTTTTTCTCTTCATGAAGCTTGAAAATGGCTGGCCATTGTAAGTTATAGCGCCGGAGATTTTTCCCGGTAGGCGGCCGGCGAGAGCTGTTAAAAGGGTAGTCTTTCCACTCCCCGATGGGCCTAGCATTGCTAGTAATTCACCTGGACGAACTATGCCACTTACCCCATTGAGTACTGTTTTAGTTGATTTTGGTTGATTGGGGAAACAAAATGTGCTTCCTTTTGTAGACAAATTAACGCTATATGAAACATCTTCAAACTGCAAAAACAAACAAGTTAGGCATAAAGAAATTGAATGGTGAAAATGTATATGATTAAGCAAGCATCAACAAAATATGTATACCTTGAGAGTTATGGGACGTAAGGATTCGCGTAAAATCGAGAATCTTGAAGGATTTTGTTCCTTTAGATGATCAGAAAAAGGAGTTTGTGAAGTTGGGTTTATGTTGATAGATGAAACAGAAGGCTCAGCATGAACAGGAACAGTTTCTGCCCAACTGGTGAGCATAAGGTTAGGTTGTTGTGGAGCAGTACTGCCATTAATGGAACTTTCTTGCTGTGGGGGCATCATTTCTCAGGAGAAAAAAAGAAAAAAGGAAGAAAGAAAGAAAGAGAAGGAAGAAGAAGAGAAATGGAAGGAAATTAAAGAGATGAGAGGGAAGAAAAGAACATGTGATAGGTTATAAAGTGAAGATGAAGGAGAAGAAGAAGGAGGCACGAGAAGTGGACATGGGTGTGATCCATGATATAGGCAGAGCAACTACCACTGCACTTACCTATACTCAACTACTGTAGCTATTGGTATTATGGCAGTCTGGGGGAGATGTATTCATTTCTCTACTTTTTAATATTATTTATTTTTTGTTAATTTCTGTTTTCTGGCCTCTATACTTGTCATCCGGTTATTTGCTGTGAGCTTGTGTTTGCCACGTGGAGAAACTCTATATCAGACCACTACATATGGTACACACACTATAGATTAATTTGTTGCATGTTATTATTATCAGAATTGAAAATATGAAACCTATTATACCCAAACACAATGCATATTTGTTTCTTAAACCTTTTTTGTAGACCTCGCAATTGAATTTGGACAGGTTGTAGTTCGGATTTGAATGGGTTCGAGTTCGGATTTGATTAGTGATTTTTTACTTAAATTTTGAATATGAAATTTTTTTAACTATTAGTCAGAAACTGTTATACTCTTTTTATAGGCTTATCAGATTAATCAACTAAGTAGACTTTAGATAGCATATGAATTATAAAAAGAAAAACCTATATTGATCAAATTTATTTATAAATAATCGAATCATATTTTACTGTCTATGTTAATTATAGTATAATAACAAGATTGAGGTATATAATTAATTAAAAAAAACTAAGGCAGTTTAATTTATTAGGTTTGTTGAGAATAAATCATCCGTATTGATATCTTTTTAATTATTTTGTGATTAAAAGGTGGAAGAATGGATGTAGTAACTGCATTCAGAAAGAATTGATGTCTTTTTAATTATTTTTGTCATCAAAAGATGGAGAAAGTACCGTAACGAAATTAACAACAATTTTCTAATTTCTTTTTATGTCGAACAAAAAAAAGCCAATTCTACAATCAAAGCTTCAGAAGACATTAATGGCGTTTCACTCAGATTTACACCAACATATATTATAGTACCATTTTATGCTGAAATTGATATCCATATATTCTTCTCTCAACAAATAAGAAATTTAAAAAAAATGTTATATAATTTAGTGATAAAGAAAAGGTAAAGTGCTAGTTATATAATTTCTAATGTAGATTGTAAACCTGAAGGAAAATTAAATAAAAAATAAAAATAAAAATAATGATGGAACATGCAGCATAAAAATTTATAAATGATGAAAATGGTTTGCAATAGTAAATTTCCTATTATTGAAGTTAGATGATTGGTTAAGAAAGCATGATAAAGAAGTATATAAACTTGAATTAGAAAGGAAAAATCCTAAACAGATCCATTGTGGACCATAGAGAACCTTCATTTTTATGTCTTTTATATATTTATTAATTTATTCAATAAATGTCTTTACAAAGGGCAAGATTTTGACAACCAGGCATCCACAACTATATGATCATATTTTGGTATATAATATAGTACAAAGAATATATTTTCATTACAGTTTCTTTTTCTTTTTTTTCTTCTTATATATATATATATATATATATATATATATCAATTATCAACTACAATAATATAAAAATAAAGTTGAAGAGATACGAACTATAATTTTATTTTATATATATCGCTCTTTTTTTTCTTTATTTTTTTTTTCAATTGGGGCAGAAGGTTTAGGGTATGGTACCTTTCAGTTTAAAGGGAGTCCTAAAATATTAAGAAAAAATAAAAATAAAAAATAAAAAGTGGGTTCCTCGTGCCTTTTATAGGTGGCGAATTGCAATTCAATCTGAGAAATATAGTGGCTGAGATTCGGTTATGTTTCCTTTAAAAGTTGGTGTCATTAATTATTATTGCATTTGAAAGTTGTAAATGTAACGCTCTTTTCTTACTTTAAGGGAATTAATTTCGTGATTATATTAGTTACTCTTTTCTTTTGAGTATACATTAATTACTTCTACTACGTATATACTACCTTTTATTTTTTATATGATAAGACCTATGATTTTTGTAACATGTAAACCTTTATTTTATACACGAAGAATTCCATTGAGGCATAAACTTAAGATTTCAAAGCTCTAGCTTTTGATAAGACATTTATCTATACCTTTTTCTTTTTGTTGGTTATGAAAATTAAGTAGTAAAATAAAATTATATATCAATACATTTTGATTATATATATATGAAAAAAGGTGTTTTGTCATGAAACGACAGTAGGAAATTTGATTCCAAGTTAAACACAGAAAAGATATGAAATCAGCAACAAACCATCTCATTTTTGTTTTTACATATTTGTCTAATAGAAAAATCAAACTTTTCAGCAAATCTTGGGTTGAAATATATTCGATGCCTTATGTGTATATATATATATATTCTTAAGTTATGCATTTGTTCACTGCAAGCATAATTATAATAAAATAAATAAATAAAAAAGGAGTCCTATAAGAATATAAGTGAAATTATAGTTTTGGAGAATTGGGAAATGTATTTAGTTAGGTACGACATTAACATGGCTTATTCTATCTAGGGACCCAAAAATATAGTTCCCAACAACATCTACATTGCCAATAAAAAGTAGAAATTTAAATCATAATAAACAGTTTTTTCACTATTCAAAAAAATAATAATCATGATCATCTTTTCAAGCTTTGGATTCTTATTTTGAACGGAAAATAAAATAGAAATATCTTTATTTGTGATTTTATTTTTTCTAATTCATCATTGGACTGAAACCAACAGTAAATTGGATTCTCCTAACATAGTTACAGTTGCCTCAATTTGTATGACAAGTGTCCTTTGCTTTTCTTCAAATCTCTTTGAAATGAATTTTCTTTTTTCACTTTGCTATCAAAGTGGACGAAGGTGTCTTTCCCACGTTGCTTCTGACATTTTTATTTTCAGTGCCTCTTAATTTATTTATTTTTCAAATTTTGGTTAAGTATATGCAAATTCAGTTTGATTAATAGGATCACCAAATTAGGTCACTTTCGGTTAGATTTTTTTTTTTTTTTTTTTTTTTTAATGAGAAGTGCTAAATACACTAATGAGAGAGGTGATGTTTGGAATCTAATTAATGTTTAATATTAGTTCGCTCTTTGCCGGAGAATAAAAATATAATTATTTAATTAATAACAATAATTGGAATATAAAGAATATTTTTTTCCTCATGGAAACATCTGTCGATAAATGTTGGAAAGTCTTGAGTTCCAATTCTTTTGCTCATTTCCATATATATATATATATATATATATAAAGAAAAATCATAATTCAATATTTAACGAGGTAGTGAGACTCCGACCCGGACTGTTTGGAAGACGTGCATGAATTTACACCATCTAAATCGTATATGAAATATTCTATAATGTTTATGTTATTATTTATTAGGCTTTTCAATATTTTTTCTTATTGATGTGTATATTTTCTTTTTCATTCAGATTTTTAACTTAGTTTATTTACTCTCTTTTTTCTCAAATAGCTCATTACCCTCCAATAAAATCAAAATTTATTCTTGTAAAACATATGAATATCAAATCAAGGAAAACACTTAATTAAATTCATACATGACGAATTACAAGTCAATAATAAAATGACATATTAACTAATAAAATTAAAAAAATAATAGATACGTAATTATCAATAATACATAGCAATATATTATTGGCTCCATCTCTAAAAAAAAAATATCACCGATATGAAAAATGAGGAATATAACAATGCATGCTTAGATATTAAAAAGGGTTGCCACGTTTGGATAATTTTATTTGGATGCCATCATGTTCCTCTACCACTACTTTTCTTTTTCCTCATAAAAAGAAATTATAAATTAATCAAGTAAATCGAAATTTTGTAGGGAATAAAAAGGTGGTTTTTAATAGAAAATTAAAGCTTCAATGATATAGAATTTTTCCTTTTCTGTCTGTAAAAGAATGCATCTCTTTTATAAAGCAAAAATTAGTGTCAAAAAAAGAACAATTGGTCATTACCTTTGGGAAGAAAAAAAAATATTAAATAAAAAATGAATATAATTTAGTATAATTTACGTCGTTAGTCTACCTAATTGTATTTTGTAATTAGGATAATGTTTAATCCACACAGTATTAAATAACATTCTAATGATCCTTTATAAAATAATTATAATATGTAATTTTCTTTTTACCCTAATGAAATTACTTTTTTTCCCTCACTACTTAATTAATACAATATTATATGTACAAATTTGTCCCTCTATAATTTTATAAATTATTTAAATATCAAAATGAGAATAATTTTTACTTTTCTTGTCCCTCTTATTACATGTACACGTGGTCTAATTGGCCATGTACACACAGAACCTATCAGTTTCCCTTTTTTTCTTTTTCTTCTGTTAAATTAAATTATGTTCAATTTTTATACCGCAAAAATGCCTAATATGAAGTTCGGAAAAAAAAAAAATCAATTTTGATTCTTTTTTGTAAAGAAAGTATGAGATTGAATTGTCTATAAGTTATGTGACAAAAGGTAAATATATACCTAAAAATAATATACTCATCAAACTTATTAGATCAAAAATAGTAATTGAAGTTCTCGGTAAATGTATAATTAAGGCCCTATAATTCAGTTTATTTTATTGTTGATAACTAAGATTCTGTGTAGCTACTAATACATGATCAGCTGAGAGCTACAAATTGCTATTTATCTTGGAAGTTGGAACCAATATCAATTAATGTATATAGCTAAATTGAGATTATTCTTAATTGAGAAAACAATACTCCCTCCCTCCGTTTCACTAATAGCAATAATTTTTGGTTTTTTTATTTCACCTAATGTGATAATTTTTAAATTTCAAAAAATATTAATTATGTATATTTTTATTTTATCCTCATATATGGAAAAAAAAAAAAGAAATAATTAATAGAGAGATTATATAATTATAAACAATTAATAAAAAAATATTTTAGTAATTATAATAAATATTAATTGAATTTGATTTTCATTGATTTTTTTTTTTTTTTGGGTCTGTGTGAAAGATATTTTAATTGTATGGAAAAAAAAAATTAAATTTTTTACATGTCAAGAAGCTGTTAATAAAATAAAGTAAAAGAGAACTCGAGAAATTAATGCACTAAAGTTACTTGGCACTTTTCATATTGTTAACAAATTTTGACTTATTATATAAAAAGTGAAAAATAGATTTAAATTTGTGACATTATGTTATAGTTTAGATAAGTTAATTTTAAGATGTAATACGTAAATAATTTTGTTCAATTATTAGTGTGTTTGTTACTTTTGTTTTACATTCAATTAGGGCTATGTTTTTACATTTTATTTAGCTTATATAATTAGTTTTTTTAACTTTGTTTATGCTAATAATTTAAGCCTATATCCTTTGAAAAATTATATTTAAATAAAAAAACTAATTACAGATTTGAACTTGATTTTAATTACCGGTTTAATGGTTTTTTCATTTTTTTATCCAGCTCAAATAACCACTTCTTCCCAAATTCTTTACACACAAAATCTATTTCTCCCTAATTCTAAAAAAAAAATCCAAATTCTAATTTTCAAATTCCAAATATTTTGCAAAATTAAAATTTCTCAAACCCTTAAACTTCAATTTTCAAATTCCTTATTTTATTTGTTGAAATTTTGAAAAACAAAATTGAAAAATTTAATATTATACTTTTTATCTAAGCCAAAAATTAAATTTCATAATTTAAAATATTATAAAAATTATTTAATAAATCTATTATTTTTTTAATAAAAAAATTATGTAAAATCACAAGTGAGATTCAAAATGAAACTTAGCCCCACTTTTTTAAAAATCTCAGTTCACGTTGATGTGGTCTATATGCTACAAAAATGGGACTATTCGAACTAGTCCCAACTGTTGAAAAATGCGCTTATACTTTTGTTTTTTCTCACTAATATCCTGCAAACTCAATTTCTATTTCACTTAACCCTTTGTGACTGCCATGGAATTTATGTAGAGTCAACTTAGAGTTAGCCCTCATGTCCTACAAACTCGATTTCTATTTCACTTATGTACATCGAGTCAACTTGAAGTGCTAACTCTATATAAGTGATAATTACATAAATAACATCTGTAAAGAGACACATTTAATCGGTCCAATTCACCTGGCAGTACTCAAAACCCATCAGCAAAAAGCACGAAACTTGAGCATGAAGGCAGCGCCACGTCCGATCGGACTGATATGACAACACGTCCAATCAGCCCACTGACACAAGACAGCGCCATGACTTTCACCTGCTCCATGTCGTTTCGCCGCTCACCTATTCTGACTGTCAGTTATCACTCTCCATGTACTCAAGTGTACCTTTTCCATCTCATATAAATAAGCCAACAAACAGTAGCACCAAGTATCAAAATCTCTGAAACTCTTTTTCTAAGCATTCTCTCTCTAGAAAACTACTAAATTAAGTTTCGGAGTGTTTACGTCTGATCCAACCGGGCGCTCTTTTTTGCAGGTCTCAGTCATCCGATAGGCTCTCCCTTTCTATCATTTGAAACTTCCAATCAGCTCCTTCTCTCTTTTAGATAAAGACATCTCACGTCTTATCAGTAAGCATACGACTACCATATCAGCATAAAAGCAATTAAGCAAAATGAAAATCAAAATTATGTCTATATATAATAAACTTGAATTGGGTATATTATTTTGTAACTCAATATTTATTTCTTTTTATTAGAGTTTATGTAACTTTTAAATGAGAGTATATAAATGAAGTTTTCATGCAAATCAAGATGTACAAGTGCAAATATAGGGAGATCTTTATGGATATCCTTATAGATTATTAATTGGTCTATTCTTTACTCTCATGATCACCCTTTATAAATACTCAAAATAATTCCATTGGGCAAATTTTTTTCAAGATGGAAAGTTTCAAATTCAATATGGACCACGAATACTCATTCTTAATGTGTGTTTATTTTTAAAGTGTGTTATGGTTATGTGCTTATATTAATGATTTTATTGTAAATCTCCTGCTAAATTTTATTTCCGTTCTTCGAAAGTTTGTAATATATTGAACTCGCTTTTATTAATTGATACGTAAATATTCATTCTATAATTTGAATTTTTAATGATTTAAGCTTCATAATAGTGTTGAATATAAAACTAAGTTTGGATAAGGTTAGTGTTAAATATAAATCTTAACTTTGGATAAGTACAAATAACAACACATTTATTAAGAAAAAGAAAAAGTTAAAAATATGGCTGTTACAAAATTGTTTACGCCTATCAAAAAGCCATAGACGAAAACGATATATCACTAATCAATCATACATGAGTGTAATTGCACGACGAATCAGCTTTGGAAAACATGGTCTGACAATGTTGTGAAAATAACCAAACATACATACATCAGCCTTTCGCTCTATAAATGCATCATTCTTAAAAGATTCATGAACTATAATTAAGGAAATTTAATTTTTGTTATCCTCTAACTGGATTTATATATATAACAAAATAAATTCAACTTTTCACCTTATCTAAGTCCTTTGTCCGACATTGATTAGATAAATATGGGGTCAATTTCACTCATGGTCACTCAACTTATCACTTATCGCGCAAAAGTAACCGACTTTTTTTTTCTTACTTAAATGTCACTGAACTTTTTAACATTATTACACAAAAGTCATGTTGACCGGAATCCGGCGACGACCCTTGCCGGATTGATGACTTTTTTGCAAAAATGTTAAAAGTTTAGTAATATTTAAGTTGAAAAAAAAAAGTTAATTACTTTTGCGAGATAAATGATAAGTCTAGTGACCGTGAGTGAAATTAATTTAAATGTAGCATTTGTTGAACTTATCAATCCGGCAAGAGTCGTCGCCGGATTCCGGTCAACATGACTTTTGTGCAATAATGTTAAAAGTTCAGTGACATTTAAGTAAGAAAAAAAAAGTCGGTTACTTTTGCGCGATAAGTGATAAGTTGAGTGACCATGGGTGAAATTAACCCGATAAATATGCTTAGATTGACATTAAAGAAATGTAAAATTTTGCAAAACTCTAGCTTATTTTTTTCTCTGAATTCAAAAATTTTTAGTTTTTCATTAAATTTTGGAGTGCAGTCAGTCATCTATAGGTGGCAATTTCAGCTCTATTTTTCTTTTATAGTTTTGATTTATTTTTTTTTACAAGTCTTTGTATAATAATTTTCAGATTCATAAAGATTTTAATTTTTTCATTATTTTTAAATTTATGTTCCTTTAATTTTTTTTAGTTTGTTTTACATTTTTTTCAATTAAATAGAGATCTGATTTAATATTTTATTTTTTTGTTTGTTTAAATCTTATTTATATTATTGTAAATCTGGTTCATTTGTGTTAATTAATTACAAATACAGTTTAAGTTTCTATCATGCAAGTTTGCGTTTTTCGATACCTTCTCCAATAGAAGTTATTTGTTATTTTCATGAAAGTTATTGTCATTTTTAAATGGTGGGCGGCTCAAAATTTTTCTATAGACAACAGAGACATGCTATCATTATTTATTATTTTTGTCGCATAAATTTAGTGATTTTTTTCGAATAACTTAAATAATTTTGTATAATTTAAAATTTTATAAATTTATTTATATTTTACAGATATATTTTTTATATTATTAATGAAAATAAAAATATAATTTTCATTAAAAAACTAAATAAATGTATTTTGGTTTTATAAACATATATATATTTCGCATTCACGTGTCTTCTACTTTTTAATTACTTTAATTGCTAATGACAGGTAATTAGAGATTATATTCTCTTTTTGATAATATCTTATCCCGATTTTCTTTATACGTGGATTAATTAATCACCAAAACTTTCCCCTTCTTTCTTTTTTTCGAACGTAGGTTTATAATCTAAGCTTTGGGATTATGGCTTGTCACGGCTTGAAGAATGATTTTATTTCTAATTCAACCCTGCATATTTTGGGTCGACACATGGGCCACTCTAATCGTTCTGTAAAAAGTGATTCAAATCTGCCCAAATCTACAAATGATTCATTTATAACTTGTTCGTTTGTGATCCCCAAAAGACATCCTCGTGACTTATTTGTTTACACCTCCTTTGTAGTATTTTTTTTATATTTTTAACGACTTTTTATATTAATATGAATGCAAATATATATAATTACTTTTATAAATTATATATGCATATTTCTTTTATCAGTAATTAAAAAATAAAAGAATAAAGTCAAAAAGATTTATTTGCTTTGATTCGTCTATTTAGGACTCATGAACTGTTTTGACTGTGACTCTATTCGTTTACAATTTAATCTAAATTCATTCTACTTAACCAATTTGATGGATATATTTAACTATAACCATCCACTTTAAATCCAAACATTTAAATGAATACTTGCCAATGGGCTCTGTATCTCATCAATAAAATAGAGGTACATTAACGTATGCAATATTGTTGATGAAAGCATCTTTATTTAGATGGTTATATAGCCAAGTCGTTAGACTTAATAATAGTAATAATTAATTGTTGCTCCAAAATTATTTAAAGTAATTTTTTTTTATGGAGATTTAAAGTATTCTTAGAGTTAGTTTAATTACAATTTTACATTTTTATTATTCTCTTAAAGTTTTCATATATATGAGATATTTTTTTTTAATTATCCATACTAAATGCAATTGGCTTAACCCAATTATTACTTACTTAAGAGAATGCATCGTACATCTACGTGGGTTTCTTCTCTTTAATTAATTTTTAGGCTTAATATATCATTTGAGTCCTTAATTTGTAATGTATATATATATTGTCAAATGCCTTGAATTTTGCATTTCAACTTATCTAGATGTTCAACTCATCTAGATGTTCAAGTTGTTGAATATTATATTTTCAAAAGCTACCGAATTCTTTTGTTGAAGTTGGTGGCACAGTGGCACAATTTATGCCTATAAAAGGCTTCCCTCTGCATTTGTTTTCATCATCAAAAAATTAGAGAAGAGAGTTAATGCTCTAATAGCATTTTGTGAGATTATTGGGTGTAATTGGGTTTTGGGTTGAGAGTTACTCCACTTGTAATATTGTTTATCCTATAGTGAATTTATTGCTCCCTTTCTCCCGTGGACGTAGGCACATTGCCGAACCACGTAAATTTTGTGTGTATTTATTTTATTATTTTGGCTATTTCTCCATTGTTGCCATAAAATTCACTGTCTATATAGCCCGTCGATCCTAACAAATTGGTATCAGAGCCTTGGTTCTGCTATTTTTTCGACACTGCATCAAGACTGCTGTCCGAGAAAGTAGTGCATTTTGGAAAAATAATTATATTGGCAGAAAGAGAAAAATATAAGGAATTTTTCGGTGCGATCCGTTTCGAAAATGGGTGTAAAACGTGAAATTTGATGAATAGTTGTACTATTCAAAGTGCAAATTTTTGCATTCAAAATTTGCATGGTTTTTGCTCAAAATACTATTCGTACTGTACGTGGCCCACAAGTACTGTTCAAAGCACTGTAGCAGGGGCACTGTTCATACTGCACTGTAGAGTTGACACTGTTCACGTGTACGGTTACTGTAGCAGGGGCACTGTTCATACGGTACTGTTTACGTATACGGTTACTATTCACGTGGAATAGTGGGAGCTATTTTTTGATCAAAAGAAGTTCGTGACAGGAGCAATGGCAACTACAAGATTTGATATTGAGAAATTTGATCGTAACATAAATTTCTCTTTGTGGAAGATTAAAATGCGTGCCATCTTAATTCAGAATGGGCTTGAGAAAGCTTTATTGGGGAAGAATAGAATGCCAGAGTCAATGACTGAAGAAAAGAAGGAGGAGATCATCAACAAGGCAGTTTCCACGATTCAGCTGTGTTTGTCTAATGAAGTTCTTCAGGAGGTCATCAATGAAGATACAGCAGCTGGCTTATGGGCGAAGCTAGAGTCCTTGTATATGTCCAAAACCCTGACCGACAAGCTGTACCACATGACGCGGTTCTACACATTTCAAATGCAGGAAGGTACTTCTATTAAAACCTATCTTGAAGAATATACATCAATTTTAGTAAGTCTAGAAAATGTGGGTGTTAAAGTTGATGATGAAAATGCTGCTTTGAAATTGTTGTGTTCATTACCACCGTCACATAAAAGTTTTAGGGACACAATGCTTTATGGAACAGATAGTGTGTCTTTGGCGGAGGTTAAGACAGCTTTACTCTCTAAAATTATAATTGATAAAGGAATTGTCGGTACTAAAGTGGATAATGTTGCAGAAAGCCTTGTTGTTAGAGGAAGGTCTAAAAATAAGAATTATGGCAGTAGTAGGTCTAGGTCAAAATCTAGACATAAGAATTTGATATGTAACTATTGTCATAAAAAGGGGCACATTAAAGCTGATTGTTATAAGTTGAAAAACAAACAATCAAATGAAGAAAGAAGGGAAAATTTTGCCGAAGCTAGTATTGCCGAAAATGAGTCCACATCTGATATTCTTTTAGTCACTAACAATGAAAGATGCAGATTCAAGGATGACTGGATTATGGATTCAGGTTGCTCTTATCACATATGTCCCAATAGAGACTGGTTCTCCACATATGAATCTTTTGCAGGTGGAGTTGTTTTGATGGGCAACGATGCAGCTTGCAAAGTTATTGGCAAGGGCACAATCCGAATCAAGATGCATGATGGCGTGGTACGAACTTTGACAGACGTTCGTCATGCTCCTGACTTGAAGAAAAATCTCATCTCTTTAGGCACTCTTAATGCTAATGGGTGCAAATACACAAGTGAAGGTGGAGTCATGAAAGTTAGCAAAGGTGCTCTGGTAGTGATGAAGGCTAAACTACTTGGAAGACTTTATATCCTACAAGGAACCACAGTTACAGGAGCTGCTGCTGCAATTACTACTCAAATGTCTGAAACTGACATCACCAAATTATGGCATATGAGGTTAGGCCATATGAGCGAGAAAGGCTTGACCCTGTTAAGTAATAAGGGTTTTTTATGTGGACAAAATACTGGCAAGCTTAATTTTTGCGAGCACTGTGTTTTCGGAAAGCAAAAACGTGTCAGTTTCAGCACAGGTACCCACACAACCAAAGGTACTTTGGATTACATCCATTCTGATCTTTGGGGGCCATCACAAGTTCCTTCAAAAGGTGGCGCTAGATACATGCTTGTCTTCATCGATGACTTCTCGAGGAAGGTTTGGGTTTACTTTCTTAAACACAAGGATCAGGTGTTTTCCACATTCAAGCAATGGAAAATCATGATAGAGAAGCAGACAGGAAGACAAATAAAGAGGCTGAGAACAGATAATGGCTTGGAGTTTTGTGCTAGTGAGTTCAATGACTTCTGCAAAAATGAAGGCATTGTAAGGCATCACACAGTTCGAATGACACCCCAACAAAATGGAGTTGCTGAACGTATGAACAGAACCCTCATTGAGAAAGCAAGGTGTATGCTTTCAAATGCTGGATTACCAAAGAGTTTTTGGGCAGAAGTTGTTTCAATAGCTTGCTATTTAGTTAATCGTTCTCCATCAGTTCCAATTGGTTTCAAGACTCCAGAGGAAGCTTGGTCTGGCAAACCTGCAGATTATTCAAATTTGAGAATCTTTGGCTGCACAGCATACATGCACGTCAATGATGGCAAATTAGCACCAAGGGCGAAGAAGTGCATTTTTCTAGGATATCCATCAGGGGTGAAAGGATATAAACTTTGGTGTCCCAAATCATCCAAAGTGATAATCAGCAGAGATGTCACATTTGATGAAGGTTCTATGCTTCACTCGAAAAATGAATTATTGGTACCTTGCAGTTCTGATAAACAGGTGGAGGCCAGTCAGAGACAGGAGATGAATGTTGAAGACTATCCTGCTCAGCAAGATTCTACTTCACAGTCAGATTCACAACCATCAAGCTCTCAGCAAGGTGATTTAGAGCCTAGCTCAGTTGAACAGGAGCAACCATACTCTATTGCGAAAGATAGAGAAAGAAGAGAAATAAAGAAGCCAATAAAATATACCGATTATGCAGATTTGGTGGCTTATGCTTTGTCAGCAGCTGAGGAGATCAACAATGTTGAGGAGCCATCCACATATTCAGAAGCCATTTCAGGAGCTAACTCAGGTAGATGGTTGATAGCTATGGAAGAAGAAATGGAGTCCTTGCATAAGAATGGCACTTGGGAGCTCATTAGACCACCAAAAGGAAAGAAGATTATCGATTGCAAATGGGTTTTCAAGAAGAAAGAAGGCACCCCAGGCATTGAAGAAACAAGATATAAAGCTCGCTTAGTTGCAAAGGGATGCAAACAAGTTCAAGGTGTGGATTTCAATGATGTTTTCTCACCTGTTGTGAAACATTGTTCCATTCGTATGTTGCTTGCTATGGTGGCTAAGTATGACTTAGAGTTGGAGCAGTTAGATGTAAAAACTGCTTTTCTACATGGTGATCTTGAAGAGCAAATCTACATGCAACAACCAGAAGGTTTCAGGGTTGAAGGCAAGGAGGACCATGTTTGTTTATTGAAGAAATCTCTATACGGCCTTAAGCAGTCACCCAGGCAGTGGTATAAGAGGTTTGACTCCTTCATGACTAGCAATAATTTTTCAAGGAGTAATTATGATAATTGTGTTTACTTCAGAAGGTTAGTTGATGGATCATTCATATATTTATTGTTATATGTTGATGATATGTTGATTGCTGCAAAGAATACTTCTGAAGTTGAGAAGCTGAAAATCTTGTTGAGTAAAGAATTTGAGATGAAAGATCTTGGAGCAGCAAAGAAGATTCTTGGAATGGAGATTCAGAGGGACAGGAAAGCAGGAAAGTTGTTCCTCACTCAAAAAAAATATGTTGAGAAAGTTCTAGAGCGTTTTGGCATGAAAGATGCAAAGCAAGTGAGTACTCCACTAGCTGCTCATTTCAAGCTTTCAGCTGTGCAATCACCACAAACAGAGGAAGAGCAAAAATACATGGATCATGTTCCATACTCCAGTGTAGTAGGCAGTCTTATGTATGCCATGGTATGTACTCGACCTGATATTTCTCATGCAGTTAGTGTTGTGAGCAGATTCATGGCAAATCCTGGTAAAGTTCACTGGCAAGCAGTAAAATGGATTTTGAGATACTTAAAAGGCTCAGTTAACACCTGTTTGGAGTTCAGTAGTGGTGATAGTAGTTTGATTGGTTATGTCGACTCAGACTATGCAGGAGATCTCGACAAAAGGAGATCGTTGACAGGCTACGTATTTACTTTTGGTTATAGTGCTATCAGTTTGAAATCTACGTTACAACCTACAGTTGCGTTGTCTACAACAGAAGCTGAATACATGGCAGTGACTGAAGCTATCAAAGAGGCTATTTGGTTAAGGGGCTTATACAATGAGCTCAATTCAGATCATCAAGTGACAGTTGTCTTCTGTGATAGTCAAAGTGCTATACATCTGACCAAAGACCAGATGTTTCATGGAAAAACAAAGCACATTGACATCAGGTACCATTTTGTTCGAGATATTATCGCACAAGGAAATGTTATGGTCAAAAAGATTGGTACTGCAGACAACCCAGCTGACATGTTGACAAAGTCTCTTTCTACTACCAAGTTTAAGCATTGCTTGAACTTGATTGGGGTATGTACGTAGCACTCAAAGTTATTTGGAGAAGGTGGAGCTAAGTTTACTATTAGTAAAATTCAAGTCAAGGTGGAGATTTGTCAAATGCCTTGAATTTTGCATTTCAACTTATCTAGATGTTCAACTCATCTAGATGTTCAAGTTGTTGAATATTATATTTTCAAAAGCTACCGAATTCTTTTATTGAAGTTGGTGGCACAGTGGCACAATTTATGCCTATAAAAGGCTTCCCTCTGCATTTGTTTTCATCATCAAAAAATTAGAGAAGAGAGTTAATGCTCTAATAGCATTTTGTGAGATTATTGGGTGTAATTGGGTTTTGGGTTGAGAGTTACTCCACTTGTAATATTGTTTATCCTATAGTGAATTTATTGCTCCCTTTCTCCCGTGGACGTAGGCACATTGCCGAACCACGTAAATTTTGTGTGTATTTATTTTATTACTTTGGCTATTTATCCATTGTTGCCATAAAATTCACTGTCTATATAGCCCGTCGATCCTAACATATATATATTCGGTATTTTAATTATTTAAAAGCTATTTTTAACATATTTTTTTTAAATAATTTTTAACACTTAAATTCATACAATTATTTAACACCTACTTATTCTGAAATTTGGAAAGAATAGCACATTGCTGGGCGTGGAGATTAATTGTGAGCTTAGTTATTATAAAATTCACTCAGTCTTTCTAAATTCACCATGAATGACAATCAGCTTCTACACCCAACAATGCAATCCAATTGTAGGCCATACTAAAAAACACATTCAGTTTCAGCATATCCCTTGGGACGTCCTAGAAACTATAATATCGCCATTGTTTCCTATATGAGCTCAATGTCCTTTAGAGAGGCCAAACAAAATGCAGTGCACCATGCATTCAATTCCTATGTCTGCAATTCAAGAAGGGGAAATTGCTCTTACTTTAACAGAATTCAAAAATCATTTTTTTGTCGCTTAATTTTCTCAAGGATTAAATAATAATATATATTATGAATTTAAATGTTAAAAGTGACTTTTAAAAAGTTGAATCACTTGAAATATATATATATAAATATATATTTTGAACTTCGAACATATATGATGCTCTCTAACATCTACGGCGACTAATTAACATATCCAAAATTATTCCAACATTCACAACACGTAATTATACTTTTTTAGGATAAGTATATATAGCATAAATACTGAAGAATTGAATATAAAGTGGGAGATATGCTGCACTATTTCTTTGAGTGTATAAGAGTGATCCAAGGCAAAGAAAACAAAGAGAGTAAGAATAAAGCAACTTTAGCATTGACATAGAAAATTGGGAAATGGTAAAGGGAAAACAATGATGCAGAGTGCCATTTTGAATGGGACACTAAAGGGAAACATTTTTGTGACAGAAAATAGGAAATAAGAAATTTAATTAATAGTTTTTTTTTTTTTTTTTCAGAATTAACCCATTAGCCACTAGTACTATATTGTACAATTCCATCTCTCCCTCTTTCTCTGCCTTTTCCTTATCTTTAATTTCCCTTGATGTTTGTTGCTTCAAACTTTGTGTAATATATATTTTAGTGGTCACCAAGCTGTTCTCCATAGGTAGGTCAGTGGTCACTGGTCTTGTATTTGATGTTTAATTACCTAGAAAACAATGCCCACTGAGGTTCCAATTAAGAACACTCCGACTAACAAATTGGTGCCTTTTTAGGAAAAAGTAGTGTATAGCTCTTCTATTTATATAGTGCTTTTCATTAATATTTCATTAATATTTGTACGGCGAATACTTATAATGATTGAACTGTCACGTTTTAACTCTATAACGCTCGTAACGTCTCATTATTGATTAAATAAAAATAATTTATAGAATTTCTCATTTTATTATCAATTATATTAGAAATAAATCTGCAGCATAATAAAAATATTTATTAAGAAAAAGCAGATATAATAAATAAAATAAACCAAAATTAAAATCAAAATTTACATAGTTAACATAAAAACTATACCCACTTGTGAAAGTGAGAAAATCCACTAAATAAAAAGTAAAAAGGTATACAAATATGATAAAATGCTCAAATGAATTCTCTAGAGCTTCACAACAATATTCGCATATAATGAGGTCACTAAGACAACACTAAAAGTGGCGTTGTGCACATACTCTAAATACCCAACCCTTAGCTACATAAAGTTGCCTCTTAGATTATCTTAACTCTACGCACTTCTCCTAAGCCAAACGTGTCTTAGATTGGTGAGAATTATAAAGAAGAAAAACTTCTTTTACTTGTACATCGATCAAGCCGAAATAAAACTTATGTAAAAAGAAATAGATATGCAAAGTCTTAATTAGAAGAAATTTGATATGTGATAGGCATCAAAGCTTAATTTAAAGTCAATTCTAACAATCTCCACCTTAACTTGAACACAAAATCGGTAAAGAAAATGATTTTTTAACAAAAGGTAAAGAAAATGTTAATGTTATGCAAACGCTGAAGTTGGAGAATAAGACAAAGGAAATAATGGCCCATCAAAGCATCAAGCAATGCATTTAACTAATTAGGATCTAAAGTATGGTCTCCTTTTTCTTTGGAAAACGAGAGAAAATTCCTTTCTTTTTCTAAGGAAAGCAAAAGAAAAAAAATGGAAGCAAGTTGATGTGCACGAACGTCCTATGTAAAGGTGAGAAATCTGACAACAGAGTAAGCCAAGTAAGTGGAAAATCCAGCTCTGAGGGGGAAGTGGCTATCCCAAAATTAATGACATTCAATTTCTCCACTGAGCATATGTTGATAGCTTTGGGTAACTAATGGTCTGATCTAAATTGCCAAAAATTATTTGTCATTGTCGTGCTAAAGTGAAGCATCCACTTCAATATGTTGAGTTTGAGATTCAAAGAATCTTTTAGTGATCTTGGTGTGTATGATATTTATTTTGGCTATATGCATCCATCCCTCAATTAATACCCACTATTCACTACCCAGTTTTATAAGATTCAAATGGACAGTTGTCTCTATTTATCTTTTTTATATAAACAATATTGTCGCCCCTATTATTATTTCTATGCATCTTTTAATAATAAAAATAAAAATAAAAGAAAATGGATTTAAGCCTAACTGAATTTCAAAAATTAATTTGTAAGGTAAGAATCGTCAAAATCTAGAATGTGAATTTTGTAGAATTGGATATCTGCGAGCGGCCCAACGTAAATAATTAATAACTCTAATATCATGTAAGAAAATAAAGTTGAATCTAATTCAGCCCCAAAAGATAATTTATAAAGCGAGAATTGTTTTTATAACTAGTCGATGTGGAAATACTTAATATGGATACGGTATCTAAAGTTAATTAATTCAATTAATTTGGATTTGCATTGAACAGGTTCATAAATAAAAGGATAACATGCTCCCTATTAAATATTTAAAAATATTACATACTAAAATTCAAATTGGAGAACACTAATTAAAGAATAACGAACCACTCCAATTTCATCTCATTTGTTATAGGAGTCTAGCAATTTTTTTATTCTTTTAGTAATCTATTCTATACAATATCCCCATAGCAACTAATAATTGGAGTGCAAGACTAGTTTTCGTATTCTAATTAAAGACGTTTAGCACGCTTAAGCCTTAAATTATTTTAAAGCAATGTGAAGTTATAATTATGAACTATGAAGCTTAATTTTTTAGACCCACACTAACTTTATGTAATATTTTGTTTTTGTCAAACACTACTTTAAACAATATAAAATCAATTAATTGCTCATGATTGCGTGCTTTTAGGTCAAGATCTTATAGCCAAGAAAAATAGAAGCCTAGATAGAGTAACGTTTAAACCTCAATGGAAAAGAAATAGAAAAAGAGCACATTTATTTTTGAAATAATAAAAAATTAAAAAAATATCTATATAGTTATTAAATTAGTTCATATTTATCCTTATTTATAATAATTTGATAAATATAGACTATTTTTTTATAATTTGCTCTGCCGTTATAAATGAAGGCAAATTTGACTTATTTTAGTAAAGGTAAAAACATTTTTAAACCAATAACAAATGTTTTGGATCGATATTAGCAATGCATAAAGTTTAAATTTTACATAAGTGTGTAATAGAATTAAATGGATTGATATTATGTAAGATATTTTAAAGAAAACAATTATTATTATTTTTTATCTATAACGAAAACATTTAGATCTAATGTTAAATCACTTAATATATTTACAAGCAATTAAAACAAACCGAACATATAAATTAAATAGCTATATATTATGTACAGTACAGCTATAACTTTTCTTTTTTTTTCTTTTTTTTTTTGTTAGGAATTAATATAATTACCTATTGAATACCAATAATCAATATTAATAGTTAGATTTAGGTATAAATATTATTTGTATTAAACATATGGATTCAAGACATCATCCAACAAATCAACCATTTATTCCATAATTATCCCTATAGATAAATGTTAAATTTACTTATGAATTATGCGAAATGGTACAAATTTATTTTCAAACTATTTTTAGTTCAAAAATGCTCCTAAACTATGCAAAATGTCTCACCTTTATCTTTATTTATAATGCGAAATGCTCGTAAACTATGCGAAATGTATAAACAATTTGTTGTGATTATTTGCTGCTTACTTTATTTATTTTTTATATCTGCTGTGTTAAGTCCTGTTAGGTATGTTCTATGAACACTATTGTGTTCACATATTGGAGCAATTGTAATACTATTATTCGGTTTTTAATAAAATTTCTTTGTATATATTCACCGTTGTACGATCACTTTGTCTCCACAAAAATCCCATCTCTTAATTCACCTACGATCCACACTTTTATATATCAATTTGATATATCTGTTATGACATTTAGTACTGATGACCGAGCGAATTTTCCGGGCAAGCTGGGAAGGATGTTCCGAGCTTCTTCTGAGCTACGTCCGGGCAATCACCTGAAAATAAGATTTCGGCGGGTTTCCGACAAGGGAGACTCCGACGGTCAAGTCAGTAATTTTGGAAAATCAAGTATGATAAAGAGAGAGTTTCTGAAATCTGAGAAAAAAGAAGAAGATGTACCTTATGAGGTGTTGTGCTTCTTTTATAAGTCCATTACTCATGATGACCATTTGGGGCCCGGTTACTTTAATTGATGGGCAATGAGTGTGAACAACGGTTACCTTAACGGCTAGTTCACTGTATAACGGGTATGACAGCTGTTTTGTCGAACCGATCTATCTTTGGAGTTACCGAGCTCTACGATGGACCGGGCTCAGTATTTAGGCGACTATGAGAGCTTTCCGAGTTATATGACAGAGTACCTGTAGTCAGGTGAACCGAGTACCTTACCGAGTTAGATGCTTTGTTCTTGTATCATTGAACTAAGGCCGGGCACTATCCGGAGGCATATTCCGAGCCATGAGTATCATAAGTCCCCCCCCCCCCCCCCCATGCACATGATATTTATGTCATGTAGGCGGGAAGGTTTGGAGTTTTTTTTTTTTTTTTGGGGGGGAAAAATTCAATTGTCTGAGCGGGACGTGAGCTGTCGAGCGTGATTGACGCTTCGATTCTTGTGAGGGGACGTTTCCGGTTCCCTATGCCATTATTGTGTCTCTTCGGTGTTCGTGCCCGCCAAAAGGGGTAGCCTATGGGAGTGTGCCAAGTGTCGTGCTCTTATTGGGCGCTCGGTTTTGCCCTGGCTTATAAATAGGTTGGATGTTTTGGTATTTCGGCTGCTTTGCACTCTTGAAGCTCTCGATTCTCTCTATCTTTCTTCTTCTTGTTCTTGGTGTTCTTCCCTTTCCGGCCTTCTTTCCGGTGACCGTGCGTCGTGTTAGCGTCTTCAGATCTTCTCTTCCAAGTGATCCTGCCGATTTCAGGTTAGTCTACTTTCTCTTCATCATGAGTTTCTCGGAGGACTCTATTGAGAGGATGGTGGAGGAGGGTCTCGCCGCTCCAAGCTCGGGCAATGATTCGCCCCCTTCTACTAGCTCTCACCCAGAAGGGCCTTCTGTCCGAGCGGTCGATCAACCGAGCTCGCAATCAGGGAAAGCCACAAGAGATATCACTCGGGTGGGAAGTATACGTTCAAGTATACTTCCGATCGAGTTGGAAATGCTGAGATCCAAGTACGATATACCTTCCGAGTATGAAATGGAAATTCCGGGTTTATCTACTCGGGCCAATGCTCGATATCCTGGAAAAAGGAAGATTATCGTTTACGAGGCCAACTTTGAAGCCGGGGTGAATCTTCCCTTAACAGCTTTTGAGGTCGACTTTCTGAACTATTAAGATATGACACTCGGGCAAGTTCATCCGAATGCTTGGCGAACACTTTCAGCCTTGCAAATATGGTCATACGAGCATGATATCAATTTGAGCATCCGCCTCTTCCGAGCCACCCACAAAGTAGGCCTTCGGATTCATGGAGAGGACCATATAGTCTTTTCATGGGAATCCCGAGTCATTGAAGAAATGGAAGGATCGCTTCTTCATACTGAAGAGCAAGACGGATTTCCCTTTCCGGACTCAATGGGGTCGGTATGTCAACAGGAATGACAACCCCATGATTCTGAGTGAAGAGGAGGAGAACATATTGGCTCGGTGGAAGGTGCTAGCAGCCGAGAAGGTTGACATCAATGTTCAACTTCAATGCGGCGTCCCTCCTCCACCTCCAAAACCGAAGCGAAAGAAAAGAGGTAGATATATTCATTTCTATTTTCCGAGCTCTGATCTGTGTCTTATTGTTTCGTTTTTCGTAGTAATGAAGAGGTCCGGAACGCCTTCGGTTGCCGAGGTCATCAAGGCAAAGAAACAAAAAGCCCTTGCTGGGACTTCCACCTCTGCCGCTGCTCCAACGGTTTCACCCAATCCTGAGCCTAATGTGACTGAGGGTCAGGGCCTGGGTGAAACAAGCCCTGTATTGATCGTGGACCATATTGATTCCGAGCCTGCTTCCACCGAGACTCCTATTTCACAGCCAACTGAAGGCCAATCTGCCCCCCAGGAAGGGGCTGCTCCATCTTCTGATCCTCGCGTTGTGGCAGAGGATGTGAAGGCATTTTCCGAGGAGGTAGTGAGATTTTGGCAAAGCCGAGGGGATTATTGGTCAAAGAATAGGACCGAGTTCACTACGTTCGCACACCGAGTGGCTTGCGTCCCTTCTGAGACCGCCCCCTTGTTGAAGGTCGGGGCTGAGCAGTTGACCGAAATAATGAAGAGGCACGAGATAGAGGTAATCTGTTGTACTCCGAGTCTTTCGTTTGATGATAACAGTTGATTAAAAATCTAAGTGTTTGTGCAGGGGGCCATGATAGCCAGGGCTGCCATCGCCAAGATGAACAAACTTATAATAAGCAAAAAGAAGGAAGAGGCAGAGAGGGATCGGCTTCGTGATGAGCTCGGTGAAGCCTTGTCCAAGATAGAAACTGTAAATAAGCGAGCTTCAGAGGCCGAAGAAGAAATGCAAGCCCGGGCAGCTGAAGTGCTAGTAGAAACGGAGAGGGCTTCCAAGGCCGAAGCGGATCTGAAGAAGGCTCAGACCGAGCAGGAGGCACTCATGAAAGAGAATGCAGAGCTGAAGCAGAGTGTGGCAGTCTTAGAATATAAGATGGTCGATATGGCTGCCGATAAATGTATCTCGTTCGGCGGTAAACTGATTCAGTCAGTTAAAGACCGATATCCGGACAAGGATTGGTCTTGGCTCGAAGACGTTTACCCCGACGATTAGTTAGGTTTCAGCTTGTACATTTCCTTTGAATCAATAAAAATTTATTTTGTTCGGCAAAATCGAATGTGTTCAATGTTTGAATTTCTTTTGTTCGGTAAATCGAGTATAATAGATATTTGAATATCTTTTGTTCGGTAGATCGAGTATAATAGATATTTGAATATCTTTTGTTCGGTAGATCGAGTATAATAGATATTTGAATATTGTTCGGTAGATCGAGTATAATAGATATTTGAATATCTTTTGTTCGGTAGATCGAGTATAATAGATATTTGAATATCTTTTGTTCGGTAGATCGAGTATAATAGATATTTGAATATCTTTTGTTCGGTAGATCGAGTATAATAAAACTTGGAAGATGAACTCAAATGCCTTGAATGAATTTTGATAAATATGTAGACAAACAGCTCGGTAAAATATGACAACCTCACTGAAAATATTTTTTCAAATGAGAGACGTTCCATGAGTGGGGGAGCACTTTTCCCGAGAGGTCTTTGAGCCTGTAAGCCGGTCCTTGGACTTGATGAATTTCATAAGGGCCTTCCCAGTTTGGACCGAGCTTCCCCACTCCACCCATATTCTGTGTAGCAACGATTTTTCTAAGGACCAATTGACCGATCTGAAAAGACCGATGATTAATATGCCTGTCATGATATACAGCCATTCTTTGTTTGTAAATAGCCGTTTGGACGAGCGCTGACTCCCTGACTTCTTCTAACCGATCCACATGGTATGATAAGGCTT
Source organism: Excoecaria cochinchinensis (assembly GCA_947683425.1). NCBI lineage: Eukaryota > Viridiplantae > Streptophyta > Magnoliopsida > Malpighiales > Euphorbiaceae > Excoecaria > Excoecaria cochinchinensis. Next base: position 1,357,605 of record CANTUQ010000263.1, read on the forward strand.
CGTCGTTTGCTTGCTGTTTGTATGAGCTTACCCGAGCACTTGGGACCCCGATTTCGCAAGGAATCACCGCTTCGGATCCATATGTTAGTGAGAAGGGCGTGTGCCCGGTTGCTGTTTTGACTGATGTCCGGTATGCCCATAGGACGTGTGGGAGTTCGTCAACCCATAAACCTTTGGCTTTATCCAGTCGCTTCTTTAGGCCTGCTAGAATAGTTCGGTTTGTGACCTCCGTCATTCCGTTGGACTGTGGATGATAGACCGAGGTGAAGCAGAGTTGAATTTTTAGCTCGGCGCAAAAGTTTTTGAAGGCTGAGCAATCAAATTGCTTGCCATTGTCTGAGATAATTGTGTGAGGAATCCCAAACCGAGTTATGATATCCTTCCGAACGAACTTGATGATGTTTGCTGGCGTGATTGTTGCTAGAGGCTCGGCTTCTACCCACTTCGTGAAGTGATCAACTGCCACCACCAAGAATTTCCTCTGGCCTGTGGCCATGGGAAAAGGACCGAGGATGTCGATTCCCCATTGGGCGAATGGCCATGGGCTGTATATCGGTACTTGGCGAGTCGATTTGCTGTGCAGAATGTTGCCGTATTTTTGACATTTATCACATTTCTGAACGAGTTCCCGGGCATCTTTCTCCATTGTAGGCCAATAGTAGCCCTGTATGAGGGCTTTCCGAGCTATAGCTTGCCCGCCTTCATGAGCTCCACAAATACCTTCGTGTATTTCTTTGAGTACATAGTCCCCATCTTCCGAGCTTAAGCACAAAGTCCATGGGTGTGAGAATGAGCGTCTGTACAATTTTCCATCGAGAATGGCATATATTGCTGATCTCCGGACTATCTTCCGGGCTTCAAGTTGATTGGGTGGGAGAGCTCCAGTGTCCAGAAACTGATAGATCGGTAATCGCCATCCGTCCATTATTTCGTTAAGCTGAACTTGATACGTCTCATAGGATGGCGATTTGATGATGCAAAATATGACCTCCAGTGGGGGGTTTTGAGAGTTATCCGATGCCCTTTTTGCTAGGGCGTCTGCTTCTTTATTGTCATTCCTCGGGATCTGCTCGATAGACCATGTGCACCCGGAATTCTTCAATTGGGAGAGTAGGAGAATGGCGAACTCCTTATACCGAATCATATTGTCTTCCTTGGCTTCGAATCTACCGAGTACTTGATTTACCATTAGCTGTGAGTCAGAAAAAATGGCAAGTGAGTCCGGTTTGACTTCCATTGCCAATTGTAGTCCGAAGCAAATAGCCCCATATTCGGCTATGTTGTTAGAAGCTGGAAAAGCAAGTTGGGCCATGCCTTTGATGATGATCCGTCCCGGACCTATCAGCATTATTCCGACACCTGCTCCTTCGGCTGTAGAGGCGCCATCTGTGTATAACTTCCAAGACCGGTTATCCGGCTCGGGTGGTGAGGTATGCAATTCAACTACAAAGTCTGCTAATACCTGTGCTTTCATAGATGGTCGAGCTTCATATCGGACATCTAGCTCGCCTAGCTTGGTGGACCATTCAGTAAGCTGACCTGATGCTTCTGGGCGTTGCAGTACTTTCCTCAAGTTTGTGTTAGTCCGGACTATTACAGTATGTGCCTGGAAGTAGGGTCGAAGTTTGACTGTCGTAGTGATCAAGGAGAACGCCAGTTGTTCCAGGATGGGATAGTTGAGCTCGGCTCCTTTCAGTACCTTGCTGACATAGTAGATGGGGTACTGCTGGTTACCTTCCTCTCGAATGAGCACAGATCCGACAGCTCCCGGTGTGACAGCTAAGTAGAGGTATAAAATATCCCCGGTTTGTGGTCTGCTCAATAGTGGGGGCGAGCTAAGAAAGGACTTAAGATCTTCAAAGGCTTGCTGGCACTCCTCGGTCCATTCGAGGTTCTTGAGATTCTTAAGCGCTCCGTAGAAGGGAAGACAACGTTTGGCCGAGCAAGAAATGAACCGACCCAAGGTGGTTATCTTGCCATTGAGAATCTGAACTTCCTTCATCGTCTTTGGCGGGTGCATGTCGAGTATAGCTCGGATTTTCACGGGGTTTGCTTCTATACCTCTCTTCGAAATCATGAAACCCAAAAACTTTTCGGACTTGACACCGAAGGCACATTTTTCCGGATTAAGCTTTAAGCCACACTGCCTAAGAACTTGAAAAGTTTCCCGGAGCTCGGTGGGAAGAAGTTCTGAAGACCGGGCCTTGACAATCATGTCGTCTACGTAGACCTCCATGTTCCGACCTATCTGTTCGGCAAACAATTTGTTCATTAACCGCTGGTAGGTTGCGCCGGCGTTCTTCAGCCCGAACGGCATCCTTTGGTAGCAATATGTGGCCTGGTGAGTGATGAAGGCCGTTTTCTCTTCATCTTTCGGATTCATTGGGATCTGGTGGTACCCGGATGATGCATCTAAGAATGCATATTCTTCGAACCCAGCAGTAGAGTCTACGAGTAGATCAATGCTTGGCAAAGGATAGCTGTCTTTCGGGCATGCTTTGTTGAGGTCGGTAAAGTCTACACACATACGCCATTTTCCGTTGGACTTTTTTACTAGGACTACATTCGACAACCAGTCCGGATACAAGACTTCTCAGATAAATCCGTTCTGTAGGAGGACCTCGGTTTCATGCGATATGGCTATCTGTCGTTCTGGTGCATGATTTCTCCTCTTCTGTTTGATCGGTCTAGTGCCCGGCGAGACATTAAGGGAGTGGCATATAATTGACGGTGAAATTCCTTTGATGTCTGAGGGCGTCCAAGCGAACACATCAGAAAACTCTTTCAGGACTTCGATAAGCTGCGCTTTATCTCTTTTAATTGCTCCCACTTTTACTCTTTTATCCGGGCTTAACTGAATGTCAACAAGCGAGTCCCCTGGCTCGGCCCTTGTTTCAACAGGGATGTCGAGGGAGTCTAGTGGAAGGGCCTGATTGGCCTCTTTTAGCATGGTCAGGTATGTTTCCCGAGCAGCTTTTTGACTTCCCCTTAGAATGGCCTCGCCCCTGGAGGTCGGGATTTTGAGCATTAAGTGGCGCATTGAGATATAGGCATCGATTCCTACGAGCAGTGGTCTTCCAAATATGACATTGTAAGCCAGAGGTATATCTACGACCATAAAGCAGCTGGTGTAGGCCTGAGTTATCTCGCCATCTCCTAATTCCATGGATAGGACAACTGAGCCCTCCACTTTCACTGGTTGTCCGGATATCCCGATTAGCGGGGTAGCAACGGGTTCAAGGACTTTGCTCGGCATTTTAAGGGCCTTGAATGCTTGCAACGTGATGAGATTGACCGCACTCCCAGTGTCCACCAGAATGCGTTGGACAAGATAATCTTCCATCAATGCCTCAACAACCAGGGAATCTGTGTGTGGTTGTTTAATGTGATCGCCATCCGATTTGTAGAACTTTACTTCGTGGCTGGCTTTGGAGGAATTGGTCTGTACGGGAAAAACTTCTTTTGCTTTCCTCTTTCGCGAGTCTCCCATGGCATCATAATGTTTTTCCCCAGCGATAACATAAATTATTCCTGCTGGGGCTTTCTTATTGGAGGCGGGCTGAGCTTCTCGTTGTCTGGGAGATCGGGATCTTTCTCTTGCTCGGTCCTCTTTGACATACTGGGGGAGCTTCCCTTTCCGAACTAAGAACTCGATCTCCCTTTTTAGCTGATGGCAATCGTTTGTCTCGTGACCCTTATCCCGATGGTATGCACAGTAGAGGCTCTGATCTCAGCTCGGATCTTCTTTCATCTGTCTGGGCCAGTTCACCTTGCCGGATTCCTTTAACCATTTTAGGATTTGTGCTCTGGAAGAGTTCAAGGGCGTCCACTTCTCTTCTCTTCGTTCGGCAGTTCGAGAGACCATATAAGTTTTGTGCGAGTTTCCGGAACTTCTGCTCGGGCCGTCACCTCGCCCTGTGCCCCTGTCTGATGTCCGGAAAGAGTCTCGACGCGGTTCGTCATATATGAAACTATTTCGGAGTCGTCTGGCCTCGTCCATCCTTATGTATTTATGAGCTCGGGACATGAGCTCGGGACATGAGCTCGGTGAAATCACAGGGCGGTTTTTTGCTGAGTGAATCACTGAAGTCCTGGCAGCGAGTATTGCAGATGAGGGCGTTGTTGGCTACTTCCAGGTTCAAATCTTGGATGTCCATTGCCACCATGTTGAATCTTTCCACATATGCTCGTAGTGTTTCTCCTCTGTCCTGTCTCACCGAGTTCAAGTCCGCCGAAACCTTCGTTGGTCGGATGGCGGCCACGAATTTGGCGATGAACATGTCACTGAACTGAGTGAAATTCGAGATAGAGTGCTCGGGCAAGTTCCGAAACCAAATCTGGGCGGACTCTGTAAGAGTCTGTGGGAAAATTTTGCATAGGGCACTATCATCGGTTGTGAAGACGAGCATAGTGTGATGAAACTGATCTAGGTGAGCTCGGGGATCCGTGCTACCATTGTATTTAAGCAGACTGGGTAGGCGAATATTTGGGAAAGGAGTTTCCAAAATTGTTCTGCAGAGGGGCGAGCGGAAGTTACTGTGGTATTGGAGGGTGTTTCGGTTCTGGTATCTTTGCATTCGCTCTTCAAAGAGCTTTTCGAATTGCTCGGTTGCGAGAGTTATTGTGGATCCGGGAGTTATCGCTGGTAAAGGAGCCGGGGTATTTTGAGTGACTTGTGGAGCAGGGGGAGTGTAATGCCCTGGGGGCGTGGTATGAATTGGCGGTGCCTGGGCTGCTACTGCAGCCAGAGTGGCAAGGAGGGCCTGAGCAGTTTGGGGAGTCAAGCTTGGAATATTGGAAAAATGGGAAGTTTGGGGAGGTTGTATTGGTTGCCCGAATAGCTGGAAAGGGATTTGTTGGGAGAGTGGGGGAGGAGTTTGAGATGGGCTTGGAGGTGCCGCAGTAGTGTTCAGGTCAGGAAAAAGATCCATGAGAATGCTATGATTCCACGCTCACCGCACCAAATGATGACCGAGCGAATTTTCCGGGCAAGCTGGGAAGGATGTTCCGAGCTTCTTCTGAGCTACGTCCGGGCAATCACCTGAAAATAAGATTCCGGCGGGTTTCCGACAAGGGAGACTCCGACGGTCAAGTCAGTAATTTTGGAAAATCAAGTATGATAAAGAGAGAGTTTCTGAAATTTGAGAAAAAAGAAGAAGATGTACCTTATGAGGTGTTGTGCTTCTTTTATAAGTCCATTACTCATGATGACCATTTGGGGCCCGGTTACTTTAATTGATAGGCAATGAGTGTGAACAACGGTTACCTTAACGGCTAGTTCACTGTATAACGGGTATGACAGCTGTTTTGTCGAACCGATCTATCTTTGGAGTTACCGAGCTCTACGATGGACCGGGCTCAGTATTTAGGCGACTATGAGAGCTTTCCGAGTTATATGACAGAGTACCTGTAGTCAGGTGAACCGAGTACCTTACCGAGTTAGATGCTTTGTTCTTGTATCATTGAACTAAGGCCGGGCACTATCCGGAGGCATATTCCGAGCCATGAGTATCAAGTACATAATTAATTAACTAATGATATATATTCGTTAGTTGGACAAATCATTAAAACTAACAAACTGCTAATGATACCTTAATTGAGGGCTTAATCACAAACTTACAAGTTCACAAAATGGTGATTAATTATGGATAATCATTAATCAAGTGTGACCGACTTTTGACTTAAAGTTTTGACGCTGGTGATAGCTAGGTGGTGGTCAGTATCGTGCATCACAAGTGATCAATTGATCAATGGTACGTTAGCACCATAATACATGGAATCAAAATATTTTCAAAGAATCAAACCCTAATTGCCAGCTATGTACGATCCTTAATTTTTAATACCGTTGGGTTAGTAGTAAGTGGTAGCTTTGTTTTTTTCTTTTCCTTTTTATCATGTAATAATTATAATTAATTAATAATAATGGTCAACCGCTAATAACCGATGCTCCATAACGCACCAAATGATGATAGTTTTTTTCCATCTCATGAAATTGAAAAGATTGAATTTCATCTCTGCTGGTGAGGCTTTTTCCATTTATATATTTTATCTTATCGTTTATTAAAAGTCAAACATTAAATAAATAAATAGCTATTGACTACTTTTAACATGAAAGATTAACTCGCTGTAGAATGTTTTGCCAAACGTTGCTGGTCATAGAATTGGAAAGCCTTTCTATAGTCCAGCTAATTTATCAATTAATACGTTTGAATCCTGCTCATTTACATAAAAATATGAATGAGTACACGTGTACGAGTATATGTACTATTCGAACCCTACATCAACTGATTTTTAAAATATAGTATGGTTTATAAGGATTAATTTCATCTATGATCATATAAACGACTTGATAAAAAAAATACTTTACAAAAATACTTTAACTTTTAAAATATTACGGTTAAAATTACTATAATCAGAAAATTATAAATCCAACACTGAAATATTAATGTAGCAAGGAATATTAATTTAAAATATTTCAAAAATACCACATAAAACCTTTTAGAATATACCATCAGTAGTGTATAATTGTGTAGATATCCAATCATATAAATTTCACGCTTCAATTTTTTGCATGTATTCAACCTTGCTAATCTCACTAACATAATTTAAACAAATGTATAATTTCCTGGGCAAAATCTATTAAAAGAAAAGAAAGACAATTTATTTTTTATTTTTTATCGCTAACTTTTTATATCCAGTTTGAAAATAACAATGAGATTGAGAGTACTGGCGGATCTACATATGCATGGTGGAGAAGGGGGCAATTGCTCCCTTATATTTTCAAAAATAATTTTTTTCTTTAATTTTTTAATAAATTTTATATTTATTTTTTTAATTTTTACCATTTGACCAGTTTAATATTGATTTTAATCAAATTTATTCTTTTTAATATTTATTTCCACCAAATTTGACCCATTGAATATTAGTTTTAATCAAATTTATCCATTTTGATATCGATTTTAACTAAATTTGCCTCCCTTTATTATAACATTCTAAATCCACCCCTAAAAGAGAGAAGTGGGATTTAACTTGTACGAAAGATTTGAATAGCTTATAACAAATTAAGGATTGATTGACGTAATAATTACAATGAACAAGCAATTTTGATATATTCATATATGAAACTCATATATAGAACAAATCAAAGAGTTGTAACAGAAATCTAACATAGCATATATAACCATATCGAAGGCTAATGATCAATATATATACCAATTAAGCAGATACATTGGATGATACAATAAGGTCTAGACCATAGTAGTTTGAACAGACAATTAATGAGCTATATAAGAGACTAAATTAAAAATTAAAAAGTTAGAAAAGTTTTGAAAAAAAAAAATAAGAAGCAAAGGAATGGGCATTGATTCTAGGTATCATTTGACCATATAAACTAATGATAATTAAAAAATGAATTTATGATCTTTTAATTATATTATTTTATGGTTTATTTTTATAATTTTTATATACTAAATTGGATCAATTTTATATGTAATTAGTTTTTAATACTAAATGAAATAATTTTTACTACTCTAGTCTTTCGACAAGTTGAAATTCAAAATATAGAATTTATTTGCAAATAAATTCCATATAAAGTCAATTTCAAATGGATTTTCATGTTTGAAATTCAAAAATTTAAAATATATATTTAAATTGATTTTTTTTATTTTGTTTGGAACAAATCTAAAACTAAAATTCAATTGACATTATTTTCTTAAATATCCTTAATACTTTAAATTAAACAATTATTTGAATATGACTTAATAAATTAAAATCCACCACCAAAATAAACACAAATTAAATTCAAAAAGCTAAAGAATTCCTTTTATAAATACTTTTCTTTGATATTAAAAAAAAAAAAAAAAACTATTCTAGATTTTAAGTAGGAGAAAATGAGAAAGGAGAGAAAAAGAGAGAGAGAGATGGGAGAAGAAGTAGAAAGAAAGATGGATGGAAAAGAGAGAAATAGGAGGAGGATGAGAAGGGTGTGGGTGCGTCCCGATATATTTGGGTGCAAGTTTTGTGCAATTTTTTTATAAATTTCACCTATTTTAATTAGTTGTATTTAAAATAATTATGTTCAATTATCTATAATTTAAATATATTTTTTTAAATGAATAATATTTACAAATTTTTTTTAAATTCATTTGTTTCAAACATACTATTAAATTTTATTCTAATTAATGTGATTTTTTTATAGCATATTTTATTATTTAATTAACTTTATAAAGTTTATGATTATTCAATCCGAGAGCATGTAAATCTGATTTTATATAACCCGTCTGGAAAGAGATTGGATGGAGAGAATTTAAACTAAATAAAGACCCATTTTAACATCCCTACTCAGAACCTAAGGTAGCCCAACTCGTTGGCAGAAGTAGAGAGGACACACAGCCTTACAGGGCAACATTGTAGTTCTAGGCCTTTTCCGACGCATAGGCCGGTGTTTTGAATTAAGCTTTGGGCACATAGTTATGGTCGCCATAGCCTTAGGCTTGGCGAAACAACCACTTTCTTTTTCTTTTTTAAATTGACACACAAGTTATCCGCAGCAAACAACATGGCCAAACCTAATTCTAACCAAAGGGATATCATATCGCACACATGTCATGTCCGGAATTTGTACATTATCCCCATAAGAAAATGCATATATGGCAACTCCACAATGGCATATACGTCACTTACATTGTAATAATAATCACATTTAAAGATTTTTCTTCAAATAATGTTACAACTTTTTTATTTTATTTGAAAGGACTCGACTGAAATTAAATTCAGAAATCTTACCGTCTGATGACAAAAGATATCTTTTAGAGCGTCTCTTTTATTAAGTCACCTGTAATCACAAACAAACCGACGAATTTCCGACAAAAGATACTCCGACGATCAAGTTAATAATTTGCATAAGATGAATTAGTTGTAAAAAATATGTATCATCTTGAAACGTATCTTTCTTTTTCTTTTTATAACCTTTCTCTTGATTCATAACGATTGACTTTATGATAAGACTTTATTGGGTAACGGCTGCCTTCATGACGAGACTTTATTGTGTAATGGCTGCCTTCATGGCGAGTTTTTATTGCGTAACGGCTGTTTTTATGACGAGATTTTATTGAATAACGGCTAGTTTTATGACGGGAGCCAAGCTATCAACATTTTTCAAGCCGTTGTTGAGAGATTTCCGGACACCTCGGCAACCGGACTCAAAAGCATGGTGATAACCGAACTCGTTGGACGGTTGCTCAGCTATCACCGCCATTATATAAAACCAATACTTATTGATTATAAATTAGTACAAAAAAAGTATGAATCAGTTAATGGCATCTCCCCTAAAACATTATAATGTACTTAAACGCGGCCAATACTAAGTTAATGGAAGAAAGAAAGAGTTGCTTGTGAACAAAGAATTGTTGTGCTGTTTAACATTTCAATAGGGCAATTATTGTAGTTTGGAATGATGGTTTTCAGGGTAAAATTAATGTAGAAAAATGCACTTCAATTGTGGATACGTGCACTCTTGGTATCCTGTTCACATTTTAAGTTATAATTTTCTTTCGAATAGCTTGGAAATTAAGCGCATAGTGGAGGAGTAATGAACTGTCCAAATGCTAATAAAATTCCTAGCTATCAACCAAGTTTGCCCATTAATTACCAAAACTATATGCATTATTGAAAGATAGCACTTGACCTAACAATTACCGGATTATTTCCCAAACTTTTTAGGGCTTAATGGAATATACATTACACACACAACAATGCCTATTTTAAAGGCTCTTTGATATTTTGGATAACTTGGTATAAATCACACGATTGAAAACGAGACATTATGAATTTATTTTTAATTGTTTCATTTCATTTCAGGGAGATAGATGAGAAGTTGAAGTAGAAGGTACCCATCACTTCTCTAATTCTTATACCAAACAACGACAATTTCAAAGTTGGATATTGTGGGATGAGGTTATATAAAGGATCATTAAAAAAAATTGTCACTTGTCAAGACAGATTAAATCTAGAGCACATTGACCTTACATTCTTTTTTTTTTTCAATTTTTACACGCTAATGGTGCGAGCACATCACATATAACTCAAAGATAAGAATCAAGATAGGAGTAATTGGTGTAGTTTTATCAAATTAAAATGTATAATAATACACTCAGAAAAAAAAAATGAGTGCGTAACATTTTTTTGCACTGCATCATGAGGTAGCATGATCTTATTTTCCACCATAAGAATATAGGGTTTGAAATTAGTTAGGCAGAATTGCAATTCAGCCATAGGCATGAAGTCTGATCATGCCCCATATATATATATATATATATATATATATATATATAGGAATTTAGAATCCGACAAAACAAAGAAGTGACGTATCCCAATTCCCAAAGTAGAAACGTATACATCAGTACGGAGTAAACATATTCTGATATATCATAAACCAAATAGTCTATCTTAGGGATTAATTAACCAACATCAACATCTTCAACATTAAAAAAATATATAACAGGCTGTTTGTGTGCTCGCTTATTTTGCTTTCTATTTGTTAAGGCAGTTTTCCTTTGACCAAAACATAATAATTAAAAGAAAAATAGTTCATTTATTAGGGACATGTTTGATTGAACCTCACTTCCTTTGTTGCAGGGCACTGAGCAGAGTATATATTGCTTTTGAAGAGCATTTGGCATCTTTAATATTGTTGTTGTAATACACAAAAAAACAGAACGTATAAGACAAAGCTTGTACGCATTGAGACACAAAGTATTCATCATTTATATTGATAGATATTCTGTATCCAATATCTGCTCCTTATCCCTTTCATTTTCTGTCATCAATCTGACAAATGAAACTTATCCTGATTAATTATGGCTAAACCAGAATAATAATTTAGCTCGAGTTAGTAGGGTAAAATCCAATATGGTCGATAGCTCTCCTCTTGTCATGGACCGGCCCATTGGACTTCAAGCTGCCTCTATTCAGTTATAAACATAATAGAAGAGATAGATATACAAATTGTAAGCAAGCTGAAGGCATTTCCATAACAAATTTACCAAAATCCAGTGACTATTACCATTGTATATATTTTACGAGAACCTAATCCTCCAAACAACGTTGAAAAGAACATAGAAAAAAGGCATAGCTTTACATTGCATAGAGAGCTTGTATGAGTTTTCTTAGCCTGTGTTCCTCATGCCAGCTGCAATGCCATTGATGGTAATAAGCAGGGCATCTCTGAGCTTATTATTGTCATCATCTCTTCTCAGCCTCTTTAAAATCTCTACCTGCAACATGTTCATTGGATTCAGATAAGGAAGTCTGCTCTCTATAAGCCTCCTGAGGCTGCGGTTGTTTTCAGATAATTTCTCGTGCCCACTAACCACCAACACATACTTCTCTGTTGTTAACAGTTCCCTCCTGAGCTCAGCACCTAGCTCTCGCCTGCTGTCAGATACAAGAACTTCATCATAGTGCTTCGCTATAGGAATGTCTGCCTTTCCTAAAACCATTTCTATGAGGTCAATAGTAGATTGGAAAAAAGGCCACTCTTTGTACATTGCTTTCAACTCTTCAGTATATCCTTTCTCACAAGCGCCTTTTAGACCGGCTCCAACTCCTAGCCAAGCAGGAAGAACAAATCTGGTTTGAGTCCAGGCAAACACCCATGGAATGGCACGAAGATGTCCAATAGCATTTGAGCTCTTTCGTCTTGTGGGGCGGCTTCCTATGTTAAGGAAGCCAAGCTCTGCCTGAGGAGTAGCCTCGTGGAAGTACGCTAGGAATTCAGGATTTTCATAAACCGTGCTCCTGTAATTCTGACAACTGATTTTTGAAATCTCCTCCATGACATTGCGCCATTTTTCTTCTCGAGGTGGATGTGGCGGGCGTAGAGTTGCTAGCAGCACTGCAGTCGTGTATATCTCTAGCTGTCTGATGGCAGTGTGAGGTAGCCCAAACTTGGCCTGCACCATTTCTCCTTGCTCGGTTGACCTGAGAGTACCCTGTCAATTGAATCCGCATTCCAAGATGAATATCAGTTTTTTTTTTTGGGCACTAATCATTTGACTTAGGCACTTATCTCAGGAAATTAACAATATTCAATAAGTTCGGTAAAGGAAAACTGCAGTGCAGGATTTGAAACAACAGTTGTCATGATGAAAATCTTATTTACTATAAAACGACATATTTATTGATCTAGGAAAACACTGCAGCATGGGAAGACCAAGCCACCTAACCAAAGGTAACCATGCATAACTCACCATCACTGAGCCAGGTGGTTGGGATTGAATGGCAAGATATGTGGGACCACCACCACGACCAATACTACCTCCACGACCATGGAAAAGAGTTACTTTAATACCAAATTCATTGCATGCTGCTACAACATCCTCTTGGGCTTTGTAAAGTTCCCATGCAGCAGTGAACCGCCCAGCATCTTTACCAGAATCAGAATATCCAACCATTACCTGTCCACAAGCATTTTTGTGTAGTTAGCTACAGCAAAATTAGAGGGGAACTCTACCAAAATCAATTTTGAAAATGGCCTCATAAGATAAATACCTCCTGATGCCCATTATGGTTCTTGATAATGTGTTCTCGATACCAATCAATTGATAACAACTTTCTGATCACACAACCTGCCCCTCGCAGGTCTTTCACAGTTTCAAACAATGGAACTACACGCAACCTGTTTCAATATATACCTCGTGAGGATATAAGCTATAAGATGCAATCAAATTAAGCAGAGGCATTTCTCTGTTTATATCATCTCAGGTAGTTTTAGGACAAGAAAATAACCTCTTAGGTTATAATCAGTAAACCAAAATAGTTTCTATCCAAAAATCCAATTTCATGATGAGAATGTCACAAACAGAGATATATCTAATATTAATGCAGATGATGTATCAGCAAGGTGGAGTTTCAAATGCAATACGATAGTCGTTTTCCTGCAGTGTGTGTTCAAGGTAGTTGTGAACTGGGTTTCAACAAATTCCAAAAGCACAAAACACTTGAAATAATAGTAGGAAATTACTTTATTTCAATTGCAGAATAGTGATCGAGTACACAGCATAACTTTAAATGGCACAAATAAAACACAGTTGACACTTCTGGGTTCTAAAAAACATGCACTGGTAAGGATATGACAGAACACAACTGACAGACATTTGCTCAGAGCTCCACAAACTATGAATAATAAACTCACATTCTACCATTTTCAAATACACAATAATGATTGGACACATAGCACTACTTCAAATGACACAAGAAATACAAATGCATGGCTTTTAACAAAACATACATTTAAGGATATAACAGAACACAGTTAAAACACATTTACTCGTAGCTCCATAATTTTTTTTTTTTTTTAAAATAAAAAGAAAAACTCACGTTCCACCAGGACATGGTCTTCCCAACTCTCCACTAACAGCTAGCCGGGCATCCTTCTGCATAAGTTCCACGGCTAGGACATCACTTGCCTGCCGAACATCAAGTTCAAGTCAATAGTTATGATTAGAGATTAATTGGAAGAAAATCTGATATTGAATACACCACCAAAAAAAAAAAATCTTTTGCCTAAGGGAGAAATGGGAATTGTTTGATAAGAATCAGTAACAGCAAAGGAACCTACATTGGATGCCATGGAAATCACATAAGCTCCCAGTGAATCACTCCCAAGCTCAGCAGCAACACGGAAAGTATCCAGAACTTCTTGGACATCAGGAGCAACCTGCAAAATACCTGATTAATAGACAGCAGATATATTCATGAAAACAAATGATAGGAAGACAACAGCAAACCACATAAGAAATAAACCAAATGTGATATAGAAGCCTTTGCAATGCCCTGCCAGATCCAGTATTCCATTATCTATTCTAACATATTTCTATTAATGCTCATTTCAACTAGTAAGCAGGTCAAAATATTCCAACAACTCCAAGCACTGATTGCAAAAGCATCAGCACCAAAAAGTTTAGTCAAAACTGGTTTTGCTACAGAATTCCAGTTGCACATGCACATACACAAGGTCGATCTACTTTGTAGATTTCTATCCAGTAACTGGTTTGTTCCATCCAAGCAACTCCAATAATAAAAGCTAATTGTAATTTTAAGTTTAAAGCACACTGTATATAAAGAACAAATATGAGGAAACGAAGAAACCCTGCAGTTTTGAGCTATCTAACGAAGGCACATGATTGCGAACCTAGAGAAAAGAAATATATGTATGTGTGTGTATGTAGGTTCTATAATGTAACAGATGATAAGAATATCCCTTGCAAAGTAAAAGGAAAAGATGGTTGAAATGGAGAAGTCCAATCTGAGTGCAATATAATCATGATAACCCTATTAAGTTGAAAAATAAACTTCGAAGAACCACCATCTTTGACCAATAAAGCACCAGACACAAAACAATCTCTCAGATTACCACTGCTGAAACAAGAGTTCTGCAATGTAAAACAACAGATAAACAAAAATTGCATCCAAAAGTGAAAGCAGTACAACACACATAAAAGAATAACCTAACGATAGTTTGGCCATGGCCAAACTGTACCTATAGGTAATTAGATAAAATCAAGGGGAAATGATTTAAGTTTGCAGGTACTTGACTAAATAAAAATAGAATCACATAACAAATAATGTAGTTTGAATGGTGAAAATGAGAAGTGTAAATAATATTTCAAAAGAATTTGCCCCCCAACCAAAATGAAGAAAGAGCATTCATGAAACTAGCCTTAGCTAGTATAGAACTAGAATATAGTGCATAACTCTCAGTATTAGAACATTAAAATATTTATATTCTAAATTGCCACAAGCTGGCATGTACTTAGATAATCTGGATGCTCAAGAATCCAATAGAATTGATACCTCAAAGTATCTGTAAAGTTCCCCACAAAAAGAAAGAAAAATGAAAAATTAAGTTCAAGCCATATGAGCTGTAATCTAATCAGGATAAACCTCCTTTTCTACCTCCTAACCTGTAGCTATGATATGTTAACGATATAGAGACTCAAATAGCCACATAACCATGCAAGATTGTTAGTGCATATACAATATATGGAAAGACAACAGAATTGGGAAAACAACAAAAAAAGAGAGAGTGAGGAGTGCTTTCCATAGTTCCACTACTTTTTTCATTACAAAATTTAGTGCTCCAGCTGTATCACTTAGGACCAGAAGCCTAGAGACCATGGGCCTTCTGCATTTATCCATGAAATTAATGTGCTCAAGCCTCAGATCTTCAACCTTTTTTAATTGCAAGACCTAGACTTTTACCAATTCACTTTTGCACTAGACAATCAACCTTAAAGAATTTCTTGTTTTGATTTCAAATTTCAGATTAATGGTCACAAAAATGCTTTCTAAACATGTTTACCTCTATGGTAGGAGGAACCAGTGGCCTCTTCCCTTTCAGTTCTTTTGTTAGAAATTCCAGTTTTTTTTCTTCGTCCCACTCACTATAAGTGCCCATATCCAAATAATTGGTAATTGCATCTAGTGTTTCAGCATGTCTACCAGATTCCTGTTGCACCAAAAGTTTTAGCAAAACTAAAAATTGTAAAAAAAAAAGGAAGAGAATACCTAAGCACATATTTACACCAGAAAACCTAAAAGATGATGCACCTGGCGCAAGTCTAGCTTCATTAGTACCATCCCAAAGATAGCAACTCTTCTAATCAAGTCAGCCAGCCGACCATCAGCTAGAACCCCAGCTCCACATGATTGCTGCAAAAATTGATCATTGAACATTAGTTTCATCTAAAACCACAAGCACTTGCCCTTTATTTAGAGAAGAGAGCTGTTATGAGAATGCATAAGATACTACCAGTGATTCATAGCATAGAAGCAGTGGTTCCAACAATTGATCTGTAGTCTCGTAGTAATCCCAAGAATCATATTCGCAAGGGAGACCCTCCAGAAGAAGTTCCAAGCGTCTCCTTGACTTCATAAGCTGATAACAAACAAAAAATCACTATCTTAAAGTGAAGAAAGAAAATTGAATCAATGATCAAAAAACCATGAATCATATTCAACAAGAACTACAGTTAATGAAACATTGAAAATAAACATATTAATAAAACGTCTCCCATGAAATTTATCTTAAATCTTCTAGCAGTTAGTTTTATCCTTCACTTTTGAAGCCTTCCCAGTGTTGTCAGTCCTTTACCACTTCAACCATTTAAAGCTTTCCCCAAAATACAGCCCTTTGATATCATTAGTTCAATCAAACGTATATTTTTAGCCGATGGCTTCTCAATGGATACCATGCTTGATCTTGTCTAGAAATTTGAAAATGCTCAGAAAACCTGATATCTGGCCTAGAACTCAATTACACATCCAGGCAGCACTAAATGATTTAAAAGCCAGAACATCAAACCTCCAAAATGAGCTGTAAAAAAGTATTTATGATTTATTCTTGAATTTATTTATTTATAATCAGCATTTCCTCAAATTTTGAACAATTAAGTTAATTCCCAGTCAGAGTTTTAACTCTGCCTGAGCAGTCCAGCTTATTGAATAAGAAATAAGAAAAAATAAAAAATAAATAAAAAAAATCAGACATTAGAGAAGTTTTACTTCATTTGTTTATCTGCACTAGTTTTGATGTCCAAACAAACTTCAATTTTTGCAAAAATGATCTTATTTTTTATTAATGGGGATATCCAGTGAAAAGAGTTTATTGCAAAAAATAAATAAATAAAAAAAATTGTTGTGTTTTCAACTCTTTTCTTGACAGCACATAATGATGACTAGAAATTACTATATCTTAATAAATTGTTTCCAGATCAAACTGAAACTTTTACAAAGGATCGACATTGATCAACTATATGACCTTATACTCAAGGAGACACCTCTATGCACAAGTCAAGAATTTCTAATTCTAGCCTCAGCATCTACTAATTAGTATAAATTTTCAAACTTAACGAATCGACATCTGTAGCATCTACTTAACTTTGAAGGAGCAGGAGGAAGGAATACCTTATCTTTTACGTTGCCAAGAACAATTCGATAAGGAGCAAGTCCAGGACGTTCTGGCAGGCTTGGCTCTAGAAGTTTGTGGAAGCTGGATCTTCCTATCTTGGACTCGGCAAATAGTTTCCTCTGAGCAAGCAATTGACTGGAGAAAGATCCCCGTGGTGTTCCACCCGAAGGAGAAGTACTAGAATTAGCAACACTTCCATTCGGAAATGTTTTACTTGAACCATTCCCAGAATTCTGGCCGGAAGATTCTGCATCTGAAGGATCCTGAGCATCCTATAATGAAATAAAAAGAAAGATTAAAATTGTTTCTATAACCACTAGCAGTCAATGATTTTTTTATAGAAAATAAATGTAATTGCTGTATTAAATCAAGGCCAGAGAGCTTGTTTCACCTGGAGACTCAAGGGCATGTATTCAGTCCCTGGAAGTTCTAGCTGAGGATATTGAGATCCACCATCATTACATTCTGAGCAAAGACATAAGTGCAATAGGTAATCATCAAACATGTGAATTTCTGACTGGCAATTGCATCACATATTAGATAAAACAAATAACTGGTAAATGGTTGTAGGATCATTCAACACAGAAAGTACCAGTAGGGATGGAATTATATAGACAATGTGGCATGATGGGTAAATAATTAATGTCCTGGACAAATTTCAACATTACCTTAAATCATTTAAGTGTGGAAAGAAGATAACATGCACTCAAGTACATTGGAAATTAATCATTGTGATATAACAAATTCTAACAGCTGCTATGTGGACATTCTTGAAATTGACTAGCATCAATTAGAAAATGAAACACAAAGGAAAATGGTGAAACTGATTCCATTCAAGGCTTAATTGCTAACAAATTTGACTTTGTTCAGATCTAAAACCAGTGTTCCTTACCAGTGCAAGCAGGAAGATCAGCTCCAGCAGGAAGTTGCGTAGGGAGAGATGGAACATGGCTATGATACTTTGTTTGACTTCTAGTCACTGGTTGATTCCAGATCTCATGCCGATCGTCTGATGAAGTTTCTGTATAGAATATTAAACCACAGCGAGATTTTACAAGAAGAATATAAACTGCAAATGGAGCTTCATCAAAATCAACAAAGGCCTTTCCATGAATAATCTACATGGAAGACAGTGATATCAAAAATTATCAGACCGTAAATTACTCACAATATACTGAAAAGGTATATGGACAAATGTTAACAAAAGAGGTCTTTAAACATAAAATAATCTGCAACCGCAGTTAGTTTATTCAGATTAGCAACATGTAGTCCCAACCAAAACGTAATAAGGATAACCATTTAGACGTATATCCTTAGTCCTGTTAAGGCAGAACAATTTGCGAAGCTTGTGCTATAAAAAATAAATAAATAAAAAGTAAATCATAAAAATTTGTAGGAAGGATGTTAAAGCATCTTCAACAAGTCACTGTTTAGGTACATTTGTCTGAACATAGACGGAATATATGAAGAGAGATTGAAATCTAAGATACATTCCTAATCTAACAATGGCCAGAAAAATGGCATATTAAGCCTATTGAATCAGTTTCTTTTCAGATCATATAGTTTATATAACTAATTAAAATATAAAAAGAAAATTGCAGATAGAAGTTTCAACAACTTACCGATCATAAGGAATGCCTAGAAAGAGGAAAGGGAGAATAAATGAAAACTTTCCAAATTTCATCATAACATAAAAAATGTTACTAAATACTATTCATTTTTTAACTTACAAAAATGATAAGAAAAAATAAAAGACATAAAATGTAAAACAAAGAACAGAAACGAATTTCTTTATCTTTTCATCTTATTGAAGCAAAACTATCATAAAAAAGCTAAGATGAGGAAAATATTTCACATGTTATAATTCCTAGAGGTCCACAAAAAAAAAAGGGTCCTAACCACAAACAAAATGTTATCGTACAACATAAAACAAACACTAACAATCGTGGCAGTTGACAAGCGTACACCCATTCAAGCATAATCTCTCAATAATAATTTACCGTTTATAATCTACATCCATTAGTGGTCATATGTCAAGATGGGCCTCCGTTTCACCACTATTACTCAAGCTATTAGATTCTAAAATCAAATGCTTCAGGATGATATCTCCTGGGAGCACCTTAATATGTTTTTTGAGTTTTTGCTAATAAAAAGTGCACCTAACAGTACTTCCTCTATCGCTTTACATCAAACACTTTCCTGGGGCCCAGTTTATTTGATATTAATTTATTCAATTTTTATTTCTTTGTAGGTAGGAGAATCCATCACAAATTCCTATTGAATTCCTTTAGATCTTATAATTAACTTGAAATTCAAACAGGCCAAACCTTCAACTAGAATGTCATTTGCCACTTTTAACAGCCTATCACTGCACTGATTCATCGATAGTTCAAATCTGAGGCTATCAACTTCTCGAATGTAAAGGTCAACAGCCATCCACCTAGATAAAAGAGAAACATCTCTTGTGACCTGAAAAAATTAAAAAAATAATAATAAAAAAAGATAAATTACACATTAAACTATGCAATTCAAAGGAATAGTAGATTCTGAAAGTAACTCACACTGCACACACATGGAATCAGAGAACACAGTATACTCCAAGATAAATTTCTTTGGGGTATGAAAAAAAAAGGGGATTCATTGATTTCAACAGTTTAATGGACAAACAAAGCAGTCAATGCATCGTGCATGCCACACATTTCATTTTTCAGTTAATTTTCATTAAGACAAAACTGTATTATAGAAGTCCATATTTCTGTCATAAGGAATAAATGCAGGTAGTTCATAATTAATTCTATTTCAATGCTAGTTTCAACTACTGTGCTTAACTGATCTCTGCTTATTAGAGAGAGAGAGAGAGAGATTATTGCATAATTAAATCTGAACAACATTGCATGAAAGATAGGAGAAAAAAAAAAAAGAAAAGACATTCTAAACTACTAATCCCCTTTTCATTTAACTATGATCAGACAATGCAAGCTCAACACTATCTATCAATTTAAGCAATGAACCATTCGCAGCAGATATTGCTACCGAAAGAAAAGATGTTGCTAATTTCATTTATGGAAGATATGACGTTGACTAATAAGCCAAGGAAAATAACTTTTGACACCTCACCTTTGCTGTTACACTGGGATTTCCATCTCTATCACCTCCCATCCAAGAACCAAACTTGATAGGAGTGCCAGTTAATGGAAGTGGTTTTCCTGTAAGCTGTAAAATAACATTAAACAAAAGGGAGAAGCATGGCAGCAGTGAGAATAATGCATACACCACAGCAAATAATCAAGTCACAACAAACCTTCTTCAAAGCATTGCTGACACGGCGTAAATAATGAGGTACAGCTTTCCATAGTGACTGCTCAACAATGTTCAAGCCTGAAAGGATTAAGCACTAAAAATAATAAATTTTCTCACAAAATGAGAATGATATTTCTAGAAAGCATCAAAATCTGCAATCAGGTCAAACTTAAAAATAAAAAATTATTTACCAGCTCTAGCTTCATCTACTGGAGTAGGTTTATGACGCCTAAGCTCATCTGTCTGCCATATCGAAGTAATCTCTCTCACCTACAAAAGCAAGAGTGAACTGTAAACCAAAAGAAAGTCAGAAAAATGACTTCCCCATTTTAACATACACCCCTGTAATCCTCTAAGGCAGCTTTACTGGGATAAGTATTTGTTAGGGGGGTGAAGTATACCAGATCTTCAATCAGCATTTCTCGGTCTTCATGAGTCAAATCAGGCCGATCATTATATTCTAAAAGATGCTGCAACATAGACAAATTATCACATTCAAATACATGGTTGATAATTGATATTTATGCAATGAAAAACTTACAGCAATTCTGATGTGCTTATATTGCAAGGTACGACGATTAATTTGAGTAGGATGTGCAGTAAGAACAATTTCAAGCTCCTGCAACGACAATAAACTGACTAGTAAATTACATGATCAAGAATTCATAACAAGGACACATTGAAACCCTCGATTGCATTAATATGCTTTATGTAAAAGTTGCAAAGATTTGGAAAGCCTAGGAATCTATAAGGTATCATTTCCTTGAAATTCCCATATACAGAATTTGCATCAAATGAAATCTAAAAAAAAAAAATTATTTCAGCAGAGATGAGGTACTCTGCGAAATTTCTGGAAATATGGACTTAATATTATTTAGAAAAAGCATCTGTTGTATTAGTTTTCAGCAAAGTAGACAACAAAAGGAGAAAAGAATGATCATATGCAGAGAATTCAAACATAGAAATACAAGTGAACAAACCTGCTTGCAAACAGTGTCATATAGCTCCTCTGCAGAGACTCCACCCTGCAACAACTGATTAAAAATGTCATCACAAGATTTTGATAGATGTGACATATTCCGTGCCTTACGAACCCTGCAGAATAAATCATTTATCATAAGTCATCAAGAAAGTTTTCTGTAAATAAAACAAACAGAAAGCAACAAATGGAACTTAAAACGATATTTTATCTCATCATTAACCAACTTCAAGCAGTCCATCATGGAGGAAAGAAGGAGAATGCAAGTGAATGCAAAAAAACCTTAGCTCCTTGTGCCTTAATGCATATTGAGGAAGAAAAGAAATTGAAGCCTATAAATATAGCATTACATTCCCCAGAGATTGCAAAACACTTAAAAGCATATTGCACTCCCAGTAATTTAATTTGTTGCTTCAAACCAAATTATCAACACTTCCAATGAATTGAGCAGCAAATTATCAGCACATTACAATAAATGAATAAATTGATTGAATAGGTTAATGTATGAATCACCATAGTACAACAAGCTACCTATGATGTGTCTCAGCAATTCCCATCAAGTTAAGGTAATGGCTAAATGCACGAGCAAGAGTCAGGGCTTCCTCTAATGTCATCTTTGATATCTCCAATGCAAGCTGTTTCTCCAGCAGTTCAGCAGTATCCTCTATCCCCGCCAGTCTCATATTACAAGCAGACTGTAATAAAGGAAAACCCCACACAAATTTTTAATCAATACCTGTATATTTGTCCTCTTTTAGTGCAAGAAAAAAAGTAGTGCTTGCCATTATATGGGTTTAGTTGGAAAACATGGAAAAATATTGAGTCTGTAATAGTTATCTTGATTATGATGATAATCCATTCATATGAAATCGCTCTTCGTCTCAGACCTCAGTAACATAAAGAAACCATGTTGGAAAGAAACAAATGGAATCGATGGACTGAAATCTAACTAAAAACTTGAAATATATTGGTATCAAATTAAAAATAACAATTTAGCTTCCTCTGTTTCTTGAAGGGGAAAATAAAAAGACAAGTTCTACAAATAGTTTTGTTCTTTCTCTGTTTTCTCTCTATCCAAACAGGCAACAATTGTCTCAGCATCCAAACAGAAAACACCAAAAAAAAAAGCCCGAAAATGATACACTTATAATAAGAAATATGAGGCGATATTCATCGTAGAAAATATTTACAAAGGGTAAAAACAGAGTAGACAGTTAGTTAGTTCATTAAATTTTAGCTTTACATTTTCCAGAAAAACATCACAAAAGTCAAGACCCGTATCATATTTCCGTTTCACGGTATTTCCTCTCCTTTCTCAGCAACCAAACAAAACCATGCAAAACAAAATCATGAAAATAAACAGATAGAAACCCGAAAAAGATAGAAAGATTTTAAAGTTCTCAAAAGTAAAAATAAACAGCCTTTTAATTCTCAACCCAACTAAATCCAAAAATACAAAAATAAATTTAAAAAAAAATAAATAAAACCTGAGCAAGGATCCGGTTCCTTTCAAGTTTCTCCATGAATTGGCATCCAACTTCTCTCTGCAACACATCGTTAAGAAGATTCCCAAGAAGCTTACAATCGTCTTCGAAGCTTTGAAAGGAGATTTCCTCCGCTATATCATCTGTCGTGTCCGTCATTGTAACACTCAACAATTAAACAGACCACCAATACAGTATTTTACACAGCAGAAACGATTTTACACAATAAAACAGAGAAAGCTCGAAAAAAAAAATCCGTTTTTCTATTTTTAACTTTCTTCTCCCTCTGATTTTAACTGCTCACACAGAGGACGTGAACTGGATGTTGTGAAGAATCAAAAATGGAGAGAAGACTGAGAGAGAGTGAGAGAGAGAAGGACAATTTTTTTTTGGTATTTTGTTTGTACGAAAAGATCTGTTGAATGCGGGGCCCGGTGTTATATTAAGGTAAAAAAAGTGAAGGCCAGGGATTCAAGGACACGTGGCCATTGGTGGGACGACATTTTTTTTTTAAAGAAAATTCATGAGGTTTCATGGCGGTACTGAAACTTTGGAAGATTGTGATACCCAGTAGTTTTCGGGAATTGTTTTCTCGCTCTTTATAATTTAATTTTCCCGGAAAATGTGATGCTCTAGTTACTTGTACAATCTCTGTGAGTTTATTTCTACTGTTTGGCATACTGGAAAATAGTAATGGAATCATTCTAGGAGATTCTTTGGAGGAAAAAGAAGATTCCTTAAAGTGTACAGGAAGATCGAAATATTTCGTTTTTTTCTTTCCTAATATAATATATATCCCCCCTTTGTTATTATCTGCTGCTTTAAAAAAAAATTAAATTTTATTTATAGGTTACTTTCGAATTTTCAATATAATTTAATTTTTTTTAATATAAATTAATCAATTAAATTTAAATTTATTTATAAATACTTAATTTTATTTTAAATTTAAAGTTAATTAATACTTTTTAATGTTTGTGAAAATAATAAAAATGACTGTTATTTATGAACGGGTGGAGTATATATATAAACTAAATATAATATATATATATATATAAACACAATTTGCTAAAATCACAATTTAATTAGCTATTTGCAACGTAATTTCAGTAATTAAAATTTCTACAACTCAATAATTATGACATTATTAGTATAAAATGATTATTACGTTATTTTATTCATACAAATCGATTTCATTCAATTAAATAAGTTATAATTATATCCAATTCTGATGGCACTCACAAATCCAATCCTTATCATCCATGATATTTTTCTAAAATTTGAATTAATTTTTAAGTGATTAACTGATATAAGATATTCTAAAGAAAAACTCATATAAGATATAACTTAAAAGAATTTAAGTTCTTTCAAACAAAAATTAAGTTAGGTCAAGGTCAATTCATATCGACCAAAATGTCTGACTCGGATGTCAAATTGTATTATGCGGGGACGAAGGGTTATAAAGAAACTTAGTCGATGTAGGCCACAGCCTGTGGCGATTTAGCTAATTTTATCATGTCTGGAAATATACAAGTAAATTTGACTTAAATAAAATAATATAAAAGCAAAATGGATCAAAATAGTAGACATTCAAATTCATTTAATCTGTTTTATGATCATTTTTTTATATATATTTACGATATGATCCAATTTATTTATAATTAATAATTTTAAATAATTGAAGGTTTATATATTAAATAAAATTAGATAAAAATTATTTTGAATATTTAAAAAATGTACTATAATCGACATATCTGACTTGATATAGTTGAGCTATTTTTTTAAAAAACAATTACTCCATCTTAGTTTTTTTTTTTAAAAGAAAAAACAATTACTCTATTTTATAAAGTTAAGAGATAAAATAGTTGGCATGTGTCATTTTTTTATTAGTTTTTATTACTTCCGTCTGACAAGCAGACATTCCATCTTAGATTTTTGCTCTATTTTGGCAATTTTAAAGACCATTTTCACAAAAAAAAAAAAAAAGTTTTATTTCATAAAAATTGAGGGCAAAAATAATTTATAGCCCTTAAAAAATTAGAGAAATGGCGGTATAGTTGTTGGACAAACTTGACAATGTAAACATAAGTCTCCATGAATTAATGTTGTTAAACTTAAGAGAGAGATACAAAATAAAAGCAAACAACTATGGATGAATTATATGACATAAGAAAGAGAATATAGAAAATGAATGTGAGAATGTTTGATGAAAGGAAAATATAAATAAAAAGTTGAGAATATGTTAAAATCCAAGTGTCCAACTAACATAACTACAAAACTAGTGGGGTAGAGTTTTTGTTTAATTTTTTATATAAAAAAATAAATATTAGGAGAAAAATTCAAGTGGCTTGATCGGGGACATTATTAAAATAAATATTAGAAAATTTTCGTATGTTTAATGTACTGAAAAAAAATAAATATTAGTACATATTTATTAATATATAATATTTTTTACATACAAATAAATAATAGCTAAATATGATTTGATGAGTGCACGTAGGTGATCGATCGAATTATTACTAATAATAATCGGTTGATGATAATGTTAAAAATGAAAAAGTTGCAACAATTTTATAATGGAAATGATAGATAGCATATCATATGAGACAAGGTAGGACTCACTAGGATTAGGGGGGTGAGGATAGAGCAATGGTCCCAATACTTTCATTTTTACATAACTAAATCTGCCGAGATTAGATGTCACCATCTCTTTCAAAATTCATTGCCTAAACCCCATTGTCCCCTTTTTTGGTTGCTTTTAAATTATGCTATTATGAGAACAATGTATCTCATAATTTGGACCTACATCATCAATACTCTTAATTTTTTCATTACATTAAAATTAATGCGAAAAATGAGGAATTAAACAAATATTAGGTACCACTAAATCAAATTCTGGTGATTTATTGAAAAAACAAATGTTTAATAAATACATGCTAATACATCTATATAAATATAATGTTACCTTTCAATAAAATTGCTGCTCATATTTTTTATTCTTTTGAAATTTTGTCTCGCATTTTTTTTAAGTATATATTTGGTAATCGGTACAATATATACATACCGTAGGTTAATGAATATAAACCATTAAATTTAAACAATATATTTTTATATTTTTCATTAAACGATTCATATTTAATACATTCAGTATATCCTACGTGTCAAATCGCCTCTCATATTTTGTTTGTTTAATTTTGAAATAACTGTAATATATAATTTGGTGGTCTTTTAGGTTGCTTGCTTGTAGAGCCATTTTATATATGTGGTATAGCCTTCACTGAATTGTTGGCTATCTATAATTTGGATTGGCTTCTCCTCATATGGATAAAACATTTATGGTGCACATCACAAATTAGTATGGTGTATTTTTATCACATATTAGCAACATTAAACTTCTGAATTAAATGTTTTTTTGGGGGGGATTTTCATGAAACGACCACATATACATGTGCATGTGTACATATACATATTAAATTTTCTCAAACTTGTTTGAACCGATTTAGTTAGCATATACATTAGGGGTGTACACGGGTCTGGATCTTTCTGTACCGAACCGAAATTCCGAAGAAAAAGATCCAGAACCGAATTGTACCGTTGACTTTTTTTACTAGAACCGAACCGAATTGTACCGTTGACTTTTTGACTAGGACCGAACCGAATTGTACTGGAACCGGACTGAGAACCGTATTGAACAGTACCGAACTGTTTTGGAACCGAATTGGACCGAAAGAACCGATATTTATTACTTATTATATATAATACTAGCAATTTATATATAAATATTATTTATAATTTATATTATATATTTATTATATAAATTTTGTTTCATAATTATTTGTATTAAATATTTTAATGCATTAAATTAATATAATAAATAGTTAATAAATTAAAATAGATATTTTAATTATTAATTTGATAAATTTAATTACTATATATATATGAATATGCAATTAATTTTATTTACTTTTAGTGTCACTCAACTAATATTTATCTATTTTCGTCACAATTTTTCTATGTGTATGTAAATTAAAAATCTATTTATAAATAAGCATGTATTAAAAATGAAATTTTACCAATTGATGTAAATGTATGGGTATATAATATTAATCACCTTATCAATAATTCAATTTATTTTTAGCATCACTCAACCAATACTCATCTATTTTTGGGATAATATTTATATGAGTAATTGATTATGTATTTTAATAGTATAATTATATACAATTATTGTATCAATGAAATTTTACCAATTAATATAAATATATAAGAATATAATAATCTTACGAATAATTTAATTAGCTTAGTAATTAGTACTATAAAAATGTTGGTTTTTCATTATCACAATATTTTATTTTTTATGAAAATTGTTCTATATATGGATAATTTAATAAAAGAAAATTAAGAAATAAAGTAATTGTTCAATTTTCAATATGTATTATTAATTATATATTATATTAAACTACAAAACCTATAAAAAGATGGTTGCATTTCACATTCACCCTTATAATATAACTATTGACTATAATAGCAATTAACAATCTCTTAACTGTTAAGCCAAATTTAATGAAATTGAATATAATAATTGAGTCAAGATAATAAATGTGAATAAATCCTAAACATAATCATAGTTCATAAAACTATCTTCTATTCTCTAAATATAACTAGCTAAAGCTATATATATAACTAATTATATGAGTATGTAATTTTCTTATTAATTAATTTGATTTATATTTAATATCACTCAACTAATACCCATTTATATCTAGCACAACATCTAATTATCTATATGAGTAATTGAACACGGATAAAATATTATATTTAGTCAAAAACTCTTATATTTAATATATATGTCAAAATTATAAACATAGTACACATTTTATATATAGTTTAAAGTCTCTATATATCCAAAAAAATAACTAGAATTTACTTCTACTACTATAATATGAATTAATATATGTCAAAACTTTTGCCATTACTATTAAATTTTTATTTTATTTTACTACGCACTTTTTGGTTGACATAATGAAATGTATAAATAATCTACCTCAAGTGTTTCTATATAAATTGCAAACAAAACCAATTTATTTTTATAAATTCATATATTATTGAAGATAATAGAAACTTAATTAATATATGATTAACACACCAATCATCATCAAGGATTATTAAAAATAATGTCAATAATATTTTAGTTGTAAAGCAATATTATTAAGAATAAAATTTGAAAATTTTATTTTGAGTTTTTGGAGTGAATTAAAATTTAAATTTAAAGAATTGATAATTTTTAAAATATTTAAAAAAACAAATTATTAAAATTATCCGAAATACCGTATTGTATTGTATTGTTTTGTTTTGTACCGAAAGAACCGAAAAACCGAACTGAACTGTACCGAAAATTAAAAAAACCGTACCGAATTGTACCGAAATTTATAAGAACCGAATTGTACCGAAATTTTTAGGAACCGAAATTTCAATACAATACGGAGATTTGGAAATCCCCGAATTGTACCGAACCGTGTACACCCCTAATATACATGTGTACATATACATATTAAATTTTTTTATCTGAACCGGTTAATTTGTGATAAATGAAACCTAAACTTAATTTATGATAAACTAATTAAACCAATATTTGAGTGGAATGTATAACCAATAATATATGGGTATAAATTATGACATAAAAATACGTGTACTGAAAATCATAGACTTGCCCACTATATGATATGATTTTATGATTTATTACTTTTTCTTTTCTAACAAATCAGCAATTTTTTTCTTTTTCTTTTTTTTTTGTCAATAAATCAGCAAAATTGGAAAGTGCTTACATTACAATAATTAATAACCAACCTAAATTTGGCCAAAAAAGTTTATCAACCTAACACTTATATATATATATATATATATATATATATATATCTTTTAATTCAAAAAAGAAAAAACTTATATGTATCTAAGACTAAAAGCATCTGTCATCAGGTGCCTCATATCTTCCATTCATATGATTTTTTTTTTATCGTACTGATAGAGTTGGGATACGCCCATGACTCTATAAAGGATTGAGTTCCTATCAAGATTAAATTGAGTTATTTAATCTAAATTAAATTACCAAATATTATCTCAGAAAGAGTCTGAGTTAAACTAGAGTTAGGTCTCTAGCCATTAGGACCTCTATAAATAGAGGTGAGGTCCTCATAATTTGGTAACGAGAAAACGTATACGCCGCAAGGCTGCTCGTTCCCACTCACAGTTTTCTTTCTTATTTTCAGGGGCATTTAGATTGTAATCTAGCTGCTCTTACCCCGAGTGGGTAAAAGCCAGACCAGTGACCAAAACAAACGAGATCTTGGTAGACGCTTCCGCAACTAGTTTCTGCGCTACAAGAGGTAGGTACATTTATTTAATGTTACCTCCGCATGTTAAATTATATTTGTTATAATTTTTCCCAACATTGGTATCAGAGCCGCGATTTTTGTGTCCTGGCATGTAGCTAAATAGATCTAAAAATTTTATGTGTAAAATTATTAGATCTGGGATGCATTAATCACAACAATTTTTTTTTTTTTTTTTTTTTTTTTTGTGTGAAAAATATATATGCGTGTATATTTCGGCTCGATTTCGTGTATGTGTACACCGAAACCCGAGGGGACGAACATGAGTGTTCTAAACGACTAACTAGAAGTCGGGATTTTTTATTTTTGACCTCACCATTGGATTCACAGACCCTGAAAACCCCCCACCGGCCGGAACCGGAGAGTCAGAAGCGGTCGGCAAGGCGGCGTGTGGACAACACGCGCCAAAACTCGTTCGGTGCGTGCGCGTGGGCGGTGGCCCACACGCGCGTGCCACGTGTCAGCAGTATTGCGTCACTGCTGACACGTGGCCCAATGGTCGAGCGCCACGTGGATGGCAGCGGCCATGCCACGTGGCACAACGTGGGATGGACACGTGGGCAAATCAGAGGACGACACGTGGCTGACCGAGGTCATGCCACGTGTCATAGAGCTGACACGTGGCCCAATCGAGGATAGACACGTGGACCAATGAGGCGGTGCCACGTGTCATGCCATGTGTCATTGATGACGTGGCATCAATGACACGTGGCCCAATCAAGGGTCGCCACGTGTCAGACCGAGGTCTGCCACGTGGCAAAGCTGACGTGTCATGCGTGACACGTGGACCAATGAGACACCGACACGTGGCACCAGCTGGACCAATGGCATTCGGACACGTGGCGTGACTGGATTCGGACACGTGGCACGCTGTGGATGTGACACGTGTCTAGCCAAGTGGGAGGACGCGCGTGTAGCGCGTGGAGGTGCGTGAGCGCGTCTCCCTCCCTCTGTTCGGCGCGTGTGGGCGCGTGCGGTGCCGTCCGACCACCTTTTCAGCTCCGATTTTTGTCAAATAATTTTTTAAAATTATTTCTGATTTTTTGGTCATGTTTTAAAAAATTTTTAATGACCAGAAAATATATTTTGTAATTTTTGAAATTTAAATGTGTTTTAA
Source organism: Excoecaria cochinchinensis (assembly GCA_947683425.1). NCBI lineage: Eukaryota > Viridiplantae > Streptophyta > Magnoliopsida > Malpighiales > Euphorbiaceae > Excoecaria > Excoecaria cochinchinensis. The sequence goes on from CANTUQ010000263.1 coordinate 1,387,840, forward strand.
TTTCAAAATAAAATATTAAAATTTGTAGAAAATGTGTTTTCTGCTTTCGAAATTTTTTTAAAAATATTTTGAAAATTTTTTGAGGTGCTGTCCTTATTTATTGATTGAAATGTGTTTCAATTATGTGTATTTATACATGAGTGTATAAATTTTACCTGTAATATGTTACAGAAAAGTTAAATAAGGGTACTGATACTTTCTTATGAAACGCATAGGTTATTTTAAGAATTGTAAGAGTGCAATCAATAAGTAACATGAAAATGCGAAAGAAGTTTTGAGCTGATGACATTGATGCAACAGTGCATCATAAATTACATGTGTGAGAACAAATGCAAGAGTGCATTTGAACTGGTGGTCTGAGTATGAAAATAAAATTTTGGTTCGAGTTACCAAAAGGGCAAGTGTTGAAAAGTAACACTAAAATTCTGTGATGGTGTTAAGAAATGGACAGAGCGTGCATTGTCCATGACTTCATCAATGGACTTATGAGTCACTTGATGAATTGATTAAATCGGTCAAAGATATAATCATAATAACTAAAAAGATTTTATGAAATCTGGTCTTCTAAAATAGTTGACATAAGTGTCAATTTGAGTTAGCATTTATTTTTGTTAAATAGGATTTATGTTTCCTATTAATATTTGACATGAGTGTCTTATTTTGGGATTATTGGATTTTTGGTTAAATAAATGTGTTTATTTACTTATCATGATGGCATTTAACTTTATAATAAATGAGTTTATTTTAATTGTTAATTGCCTTGCGATATTTTATGTGTAAAATAATTGCATGTTTATTAAGTAAAGGCTTAATAAAGATCCCCTCATAAGTTTGAGAACTTGATAATCTAATAATTCTGATTTATTATGCATGAAATTTTAACCTATAAGGTTGGAAATTAGGACTTAGAGGGTAATTGGATACTATAAGTAGCCTTTTCGAATTTGAACCTAATAGAAAATTTTACTAGGTTACTATTTCAGGTGCATAATAAATTGCATGTGTTGCCTTATCTCCCGTAAATATGTGCAATATTGTTCCATTTGAGATCAGAGGATCTTAATGGATAATGCTTCCAAGTCAATTGTCGCCCTTAATATAGATATTAAGATGAATGTTGACAATTATGAAATCTGGAATACAAAGATCCAGTATGTGCTTAAAGAGCAAGAGGCTCTTAAATCCTCAAGTTCGGTTATGGTTGAACCTGAGGATGACACTATAAACCAGCATAAGCAGGACCGGGATGCCTATGATGCATCACATCACTAAGCAATATCGCAAGTATCAAATTGCAATAGATCTGTGGATCGGTTTGCAGGAGAAATTCAGAGATGTGACTCTGAATAAGCTCCGATCATTGACGATCAAATTTGATACATATTAGAAAACTCTGATTATTCGATGTGAAAACGTCTGATAAAGATGGAAAGGAAAAGTGAGCTTAGTGAACTTAGTCATAAGTGACTGATGAGCAGAAAGGTCCAAACCGTTATCCGTTCTTTACCCAAGAGTTGGTAGCATGTGAGGATGCAACTAATTTACATGGATAGGCATATAGACATTTGAGGATGTTGCTTGTCATTTGAAGCTTAAAAGGGACCGGCTGACAATGATTAAGGTCAATGTCATTGTGTATATGGCACAGTCCTGTTCTAATAGAATGAGTTCTCATTAGAACAAGATAATAAGCTTCATTAATAGGGATAAAGAAAAGGCTTGAGAGCCTGAAAAGTAAAAGGAATAGAATCATGAAAGGTCCAAAGGCAAATGGGTGGTAAACAATTCAAGAGTGAAATGTTTCAATTGCCTAAAAGGATACTATGCAAAGAGACAGCATTGTGTCTTTAAAAATACACTATTTTGACTCAAGAGTGAGCAAAAATTTATGTATCTAGTTCTGAATTTTATCCTTTGTGGGTGGTAAATTTAGAACCAATGGACCTTATAACAAGGGATTGAGATAACTTTGTTATGAAATTTAGATTCTGTTCTTTCTTTATTGAAGTTTGTTTTTCAATTTACATTTTGAGGATAACAGTGTATACTTATGCTTGAATGATTTTATTGTTATGGATGTGGACCATAACTATTTAAGTAAAACTAATTTTTCCTTTAATTGATTCTTATTCTTCACATAGTTATGAGAACAATGTGAAATTAAGGCATGCTATAATAAACCATATTGGACAAAACCGAATGAGTTGGTTAGTCAAATAAGGTTTAGTAGGCGATTTAAATAAGGTTGAATTACCTACATTTAAGCATTGCTTAAAGGAAAAACTAGTTAGAAAATCATTCGGATAAGGAACTAAAGCGAATTTCCATTGCAGTTAGTCTATTCTGACGAATGTGGTCAAATGAATGTGAGGGTAAGGCATGAGGCCTACTATTTCATCACATATGACTGTACTAGGTATGGTCATGTCTATTTGATTTCTCACAAGTCAGAAGTATTGTGTTGCTTCACGACTTATATGAGTATAGCTGAGAATCAATTAGATAAAAAGATCAAAACTTTAAGAACTGACAGAGGTCAGTAATATCTTACAGATAAACTTAAAGTTTCATGTGATGAAAGAGGATTGAATATCAGTTGTTCATTCCTTGAAATCCACAACAAAACGGTGTTGAGGAAAGGAGAAATAAGACTCTCCTACATATGGTTAGATCTATGATGGCAGAGACAAATTTGCTCATCTCCTATTGGGGAGATGCATTATTGACTACCACATATGTTCTGAACTATATGCCCTCCAAATCTGTCATTACCACAACTTATGAGTTGTGAAATAGTCGACAAGTTGACCTAAGCCATTTATAACTTTTGGGTTATAATGCTTACGTCCATGATACCTCAATTTGGTAAATATGAGACCAAGAGGCAGAAGAGTATCTATGTGAGATATTCTGAAGTATCAAGAGGATACATTTTCGTGGGTAAGTAAGAAAATGGCATAATGACAGAATTTGAATCACTAGACGTTATATTCTTAAGAGAATACATTTTCTAAGTTGGGCGAAGTGAATTGAGATTTCACTTTCTATTAATTTCAGGTAGAGGAACGATCAGGATCACTCCATCCGAGTGGGAGGGAGTTAGAGGAAGAAGGTTAAGACCTTTATCCTCCAAACGATTCGGATGTTCGAGACCTGATTCGAGTGAGAGCATTCTTAACTCCAGTGGGAGACAAAGAATGAAGTATTCCTGACTCCAGTGGGAGTATGGAACATGGTCCCAGTGGGAGCATTATGAATCACGATAAATACATGAGACATGTTTATCAAGATTCAGAACTGCAAAAATCTAAAAGGATAAGTGTTTCATGCCGACAATTTAAAATTGAAAGCCTGAACGAAGCCCTTTTGGTTATCCCACAAGACTAGAAAGAGCATAAAACCTATTCAAAAAGCTCTTTCATGCCCATTTAAGAGAAAAATGGACTAAAGCAATGGAAAAGGAAATTGGCATCCATAGATCAAACCATGTTTGAGAACTAGTTGATCTACTGGAAGGACACAAATTGAGAATAAATGTATTCTCAAAGTAAAGTGAAAGGCTGAAAGAGGTATCGAAAGATATAAGGCTCGGCTAGTCGCTATGGGGTTCATACAATAGGAAGAGATTGACTATGAGTAGACTTTCTCATCTATTGTAAAATTTACGTGCATAAGGTTCATTCTAGCCACAGTGGCGAGTTTGAAAGTAGAGCTTCATCAAGTAGATGAAAAGACTGTTTTTCTCAATGGAGAAATGGATGAAACAATCTACACGTTTCATCGGAAAAGGCAGCAAACATAAGGTTTGCTGATGGATGTGTTCAATCTATTGCCTTAAACAGTCTACAATACAATAGTGCTTGAGACTTCATCATAAAACCATGTCGAATGTGTTCAACATGATTGATGAAGATCATTGTGTTTAAAGTAAAAGCTCTAAAAATGAATTCATCATTTTGGCATTGTATGTAGACGACATACTTAAAGCTGAAAATGATAAATGGTACGTAAATAATATCAAAGATTGGTTATCGTCCAACTTTGAGACAAAGAATATGAGTTGTGCATATTACATTCTTGAAGTTAAGATTTCAAGAGATCATTCAAGAAGATTGTTGTCTATTTCTTGAGAGAAATATATCAACAAAGACCTTGAGCGATTTAATATGCAAAACTGCAAACTCATAGATTACCCCATTGCCAAGAATAAGTTTCTTAGCAAAGATGTGTGTCCTATGAAGTCAGAAAAATTGAACGTATGAGGAGCGTTCTATATATGACAGTGCCTTGGGTAGTCTTATGTATACAGTGTTGTATACAAGACATGATATATACTATGCAGTGAGCATGGTTAATAAATATCAATTTAACCCAGGCAAAGCACATTGGAAGCAATTAAAAGGATACTTAGATACCTTAGAGGTACTGCAGCCTATTCTCTCTATTATTAAGAAAATGATCTGCATTGAGAGAATACAGAGACGTTGATTGGGCAGGAGATGTGGATGAGAAGGCATCCACCTCAGGTTTAAATTCTTGTTTGGCAAGAGTGCCATCTCGAGGAGTAACAAGAATTAAATCCGTGTAGCCCTATCAATAGTGGAAGTTGAATTTGTCACTTCCTCAATTGCAGTATAGGAGACAGTTTGGCTGAAATGGTTTATGAGCCATTTAAAAGTAACTGTCTTAGAGGTATTAATGACAGTCTTTAGTGACAGTCAGTCGTTGATAGCTTATAGTGGAGCTAAGCGTATCGACATTAAGTATCAATACGCGAGAGATATTGTTGCACAAGGAGAGATGTGAACTTACAGTACGTTTCTACGCACGCAGATCCGTTGAGTAAACCTATGACGAGAGATGTGTTTTGAGAGACACATTAGATCTCGAGGTTTGCGTAGAATTTAATTGGTACTGTTATACTTAATATAATCCCTTAACGTTATTATTTGTGAATAATAACTAAAGTTCATTGTTGGCAATACATGAGTGTGAATGTTTATGTGTAAACATTTACTGTTATTGATATGAGATTGAGCATGTTGGACAGAGAAGTAGCCCACTCACAAGGGTGTTTACCTTAGTTTTGTCAATGAGTTGGCAAAGTCTAAGATGAGGCGATTTTTGAACATATGAGATTGCTCGAGAGCCTGTTCAAAATAAAAGTGCCGTCTTGCAAAAATTATAAGATGTGTCTTATTAAGGTGCGAGATAAAGACATACATAAAGTTGTATGCTTTGGATTGAGATCCAAATAAGGATTGTGTGGAATCCGATGGTAAGTTATATGTAACTACCATGTTCTGTCTGAAAAGCCAGAAGTAGTCCTTAAGTAAGCGGACTAAAGTTGGGTGCTTCGGTGCATCGCAACCTTACGCTTCTGTATGGTGTTTAATATACACATTATCAAAATGTGAGACATGCGCTCCTTTAAGGGAAGGAAAGAACACCATAACACATGTTTTATACCGTGTGTGCTTATGTGACCACAGGGATGGGAATTTAATAATATTGCTGATCTCAACTTTCCCTATTGTGAGACCTTATTTATATTTCGACCCTCAGAACCCTTAACTTATCCCTGAAGTATGGTTCAATGTGGCTAGCTTAGTTAGTTTTCAAGAGGTCCGGGAAAAATTTAGGCCTGGCGGATCTAACTAGAAAAGTGAGTTGAATCATGATGGATGGCATACAGTAAGAGGGGAAGATAGCCTTCTGATCACTTTCATAAGGTTTCGTGGTTCACTGACCGGTCTATTATAGTTTTTATGAGTAGAAATATAATAGTGAACACGAAAATTGTTTTATGAGATCATGAGTTAAAACAGTGAATGTGAGAAGGCAATCTAGGGTTAGGCATACGTGAAGAAGAGGATCTTGTTTTCCGAGACGCTATATATCCCTAACAGGTGTATAGCACTAGTGCTCTCGAGGTATGCTGGTCACACAATCTATTTGCCAGTATAACTGAAAATTAAGACTGGAATGCGTTCCGTCATGTGCGAGTGGGAGATGATAGAGTTGGGATACGCCCATGACTCTATAAAGGATTGAGTTCCTATCAAGATTAAATTGAGTTATTTAATCTAAATTAAATTACCAAATATTATCTCAGAAAGAGTCTGAGTTAAACTAGAGTTAGGTCTCTAGCCATTAGGACCTCTATAAATAGAGGTGAGGTCCTCATAATTTGGTAACGAGAAAACGTATACGCCGCAAGGCTGCTCGTTCCCACTCACAGTTTTCTTTCTTATTTTCAGGGGCATTTAGATTGTGATCTAGCTGCTCTTACCCCGAGTGGGTAAAAGCCAGACCAGTGACCAAAACAAACGAGATCTTGGTAGACGCTTCCGCAACTAGTTTCTGCGCTACAAGAGGTAGGTACATTTATTTAATGTTACCTCCGCATGTTAAATTATATTTGTTATAATTTTTCCCAACATGTACTTTGTTCTAAACAATTTTAATCGAAAATTTTCATATTATAATTAAATTAAACACAATATAGTTTTTTAATTAATACAAAAGATCTTTGGACCAATATATTTAACAATTACAATGTAATTATTAAATTAATTTAATATCTTTAAATTTATTGAAGATAATAATGGCATATAAGGAATCGGCTATAATTCAAATAATTAAGAGTCTTGCTATTTTTAAAATTTTAATCCTACACTTTTTAAAATTATAAAAAATAATGACATGTAAATCATTAATTGTTTTTTATTGCAAATATTTAATAATTTCAAAGACTTTTATTACTTTTTATTGTATTTTTCAAAAAAAAAAAGAAATGGAGAAACAAATTGAAATATAAAGATGGAAAATTTTTTATTTTATTATGCAAAAATATTTTGTCTGCCAAGATTTAAAAAGAACTTTATGAATTATTTAGCTTTGTAGCATTTATCTGTTAAAAAAAAAAAAGCTTTATAGTCTTTCAATATGTCTATCCACATGATACGTGGACTTAACTCGCTGACTCAATCCGATAACTTCATATAAAGTTGATATGCGTTTAATTTATGAGTGAGTATAGACCGATTAATTTATTTATGAGCAAAAAAAATTAGTCCATTAATATCAATTTTTTTAAAATACTAATTATTAACCAGTCCGTTATTATCCGTTAGCCAGTCCATCGGTTTCGGATTTTCAAACCGGTTACCCAATATTTTTCGATTAACTACTATAATTATAAAATGTATTCATAAATAAAATTAAAATGATCAAATTACTTAAAAATTAAAATTTTTTCACTATAATATAATATTATTGTTGTTAAAATTAAATATTTGGTGGATATAAGCAAATTTATTTTTAAAAATTAATATTTAATAAATAAATAAATTAACTGGTGTATAATTACTTTTAATTAGATAAATTATTATATTTACTAATAACCAATTAAAAAAACTTAAAAACTTTAAAATAATTAGTATAATGAAAAAAAATACATGATCACCTTTAATTAGGATAAATTGTTATATAAATTTTTGAATATATTCTGATTTTCATTATTGAAAATTTGATAAATCAATAAATAATAAAAAATAAAAAATATGGATATATTAAATAATTAATAAATTAACTAAAAATTTGATTTTTGTTCGGTTAACCGGTCACATGAATCAAAAACCATTAACCTGTCCATTATAATCGGTTAAACAGTCCATCGGTTCGGTTTCGGATTTTTTTTTTCGGTTAACCAATTCCATCAGTTTTTTTGCTCACCCCTAGTTTAATCTAACTCAAAAAGACAATTTCTTGATTCATATTCCAATTCAAATGACTTGAAAAATTAACTCAATCAACTCAATTTATTTATAATATGTTTCTAATGTTTGTGATTTTTATGAAATGCATATATGCAACTATTTTTTTTATATATTATATAAAATAATCTCGTTTATAAGTCAATTCTTTTTATATTATATAAAATAATCTTTATTACACATCAATCCATTTATGATTCATATGCCATTGCCTCATAATTTATGATGATTTATTTACAATCCACGAATCAATCACTTATTATAATTCAATTTGTCATTGCATGATGATCCGATCTAAACCTCAATCCTACCCATTTTTCAACTATAACTAACATCACGTTCTGAAGTCATATATATATATATATATATATATATATATATAGCTAATATCTAATTTTGAAGTGGTTGATCTGATTATGCACAAGCAAATTCTTGAGCAATTTTTTTTTTTTTTTCAAAAAGAGATGGAAGCTATTCTGAAAGTTCCAATTAGCCTTCCAGACTCACATGATAGTCTAGTTTGGCACTGCATGATGCAAGAGGTAAGTTTAGTGTTCGATTTGCATACAAAATGTTGGTTTGGGAGTAGCTCTTCGAATGAGCACGAACTGTGCGTTCTTCTTCAAATTCCTACTTCTGTACAGGGGTGAGTAAATTTCGGTTCAAACCGAAAAATCGAACCAAATCGACTAATTTTTTTTAATTTAGTTCGGTTTTTCGATTTTTCGGTTTCAAATGTAAGATAATTTCGGTTCGGTTCGGTTTTGAAAGGCAAAAACCGAAAAAAAAAACCGAACCGGTCGAACTTGTATTAATATATGTTTTTTTTTCATTTTTACAAAAATAAACTTTATTTTTGTATTTTTTAATTCAATATAAAGGGGTTTAACTCAAATTAAATATATTTATATTTTAAATTTGAATTTTTTTATTTTAATTTTATGATTTGTAATTTTATATAATTTTTAGATAATTTTTTTAATTATAATTTTAAAATTTCGGTTTTATCGGTTAACCGAACCAAACCGACTGAAATATCGGCTCGATTTGAGTTCGGTTATCACATAATTACAGTTCGGTTTCGTAAAATCTTGTAATTTCAGTTCCGAACCGACCGTTGCACACCCCTACTTCTATAGCTAGCGAGATATCCGGAATACACAACTTTCACTTGATAATCGAACCACTAAAGTACCATTTCCTAAATTCAGACAATCAAACTATACGAATATTATATTGGAGTATATTGGGTATCTTTGTAGTTATGTCAATTTGTATCTCTGTAATTATATCAAATCTCTTAGATTAAGAATTTAACTATATTTCGAATACTTGTTTAGGTCATTAACTCTTTTTATATTTATACCTCATGTTTATTCAATAATAATTAGGCCATTATTTCTCTACATTTATATGGTATCAGAGCACTATGTTGTCTACCTAACTTTTCCCTCTTCGTTTTTAACCTCCATGGCTTCAGTAGACATTTCTGCCTCCTCCACCGCTCACATCACCATCCAAAACACCCAAGAACCAAACAATCCTCTTGTTACCATCACCACCAAGATTACTAAACTAAACACCACCAACTACATCACATAGAACCTTCAAATTAGAAGTTTACTTGAAGGTTATGATCTATATGGCTTTCTCAATGGCTCTGATCCAAGTCCCGCACCAACTCTCATTACTAATGGTGAGTCAACTCCAAATCCAGCCTACACCATATGGAAGCACCAGGATCGGCTTCTTTTCAGTGCATTTCTTAGCGTTGTTTCTCTACCTATCCGACCAATTCTTGCCCCTAACTCCACTTCTCAAAATGCCTGGAACACCTTGGCTACTACCTTTGCTAAACCATCCCGTGGTCACATCAAACAGATCAAGGACTAGTTGAAGAACTGTGTCAAAGGCTCCAAACCAATCACTGAGTACATGCAGTTTATCAAGAGTAGGGCTGATGAACTTGCTCTTCTTGGAAAACCTATTGATAAAGAAGATCTCATTGATAAAATTCTTGATGGACTTGGTGAGGAATATAAGGGAATTGTCGATGCGGTTAATGCACGTGAAACGCCATTTTCCTTTACTGAAATTCATGAAAAACTCATCAATAAGGAGGTATCTCTACAACAATCAATTGCACCATCCTTATTCCTTCCAGTCACTGCTAATCCTGCCCACCAACACAATAATCAATCATGGCGTCCTCCTACAAACTTCCCCATTGCTCAAGGACGACAGTTCAATGCTCCTCATAATGATCGATCTTCTCGACATCTTTATCTTGGGTGTTACTAAGGCTTTTAAGGACACACTGTCAAAAAGTGTTCTCTTTATTGCCTTGTTGACAACCAATTCTCATTGGCAACTCGTCCACAGGCTCCTTGACCTCCTTCTCCATTGCAACTAACGTGCACACTTCACAACTCTTAATACCACAGAAACACCTACGTGGTTACTTGATAGTAGGGCGGCACACCATGTCACCATGGATCTGAATAATCTCTCACTTCATACTTCTTATGCAGGGTCTGATGATGTTATGATTGGCGATGACTCGGGTATTCATATTACTCACACTAGTTCTACAATTCTTCCTACCCCTACTCATACCTTTAATTTACATAATATACTTTGTGTACCTAACATAAACAAGAACCTTATCTCTAGCGCTAGTCCACTCTACTCTTCTTATACTTCTTTACCACTATCTTTAGCTTCTCCACCTTCAGACCCACCCATCAACACTCATACCATGACCACTCATGCCAAAAATAACATTCTTAAACCCATTCAAAAACTTAATCTTTCTGCTACCCTCACCTCAACCCATTGACCTGAATTGCACACATTGACCCAAGCCTTCAAAGATCCTCAATGGCGTCAGGTTATGTCTAAGGAGTATGATGCTCTTGTGCAAAATGGAACTTGGGATCTTGTTTCTCCTTCTCCATAAAAAAATCATGTTGGTTGTAAATGGATTTTTCGGATTAAATATTTACATGATGGCTCTATTGATAGGTATAAAGCAAGACTGGTTGTTAAGGAATTTCATCAATGTCCTGGCATTGATTATCGTGACACATTCAGTCTAGTTGTCAAACCTCTAACTATTCGCCTGGTTCTAAGTCTTACTGTTAGTAGAAAGTGGATTCTTCATTTGTAACAATCCGATTTGGACCTTATAAGGAATCTGAAGTGTATGGTTTAGAAAAGGGTATAAGTGTAATTGGACAAGTATGAAATTGGGTTAAGAAAGGGTATAATTAAAAGAGAATATAGATTTTAGAAGAAAAGAATTTACTTTAATGAGCATTTAGATGTTTGCCAAGGATCTATTGGAGTTTTGTCAAGGATTTAAAAGTTGGACCAATTGAGAAGAGACCCTAAGCAAGAGTAGTTGGGAGCATTTAATGAAAAAAAGAAAAGAAAGAAAGGAAGAGAGAGGGAAAATCAGATTTCTCTTTCCCGTTCTCCTCTTCCTGCGTGAGCTGTTCCCGTTTCTTCTTCTTCTTTTTCTTCTTCTTCTTCTTCTTCTTCTTGCTTCTTCTCATTTGTTGTTTTTTCAAGAGTTTGATTTGGATTTGTAAGGTAAATGATTGGATTTTTGGGTTTTCAGTCTTCAGCTCCTTCTTCCTTTCTGTTTTATTTTAGTAGCTGGGTTGGATTAAGTGTTTTATTTGATTTTATTGCAAGAATCCGGTGACAAGAGGAAAGATAAAGGGAATGAGAAGGTTGGACCTTGAAGAGAAGAGTGGGTTGAGCTACATTTTTGAGGTTTGGGAGTTTTGTCCCATTGTTGTGTTTTGGTTTTAAGTTTTGAGTTCTGGAATTTTGATATGTGAAGCATGTTTATATGTGTGTCGAGTGGCTTTTTGGCTAAATTTTGAGTGTTAAAGGAAGTGGTATTAGTACTGCATGTGGGTTTAGTTCTATGTGGTTATAGTTAATGTGAGTGTGATTTATGTTTAATTATTTATCTTGTTCAATTATTAATGAATTGCTTGTAATGAGTGTATTATGTTATTGGCATGAGAGATAGCATGTTTTGGAATGCAATTGTTATTTGGATGGAATTGTATGCTTGATTGCATGATTTTGGTGAGTTAGGGAGAGAGAGGAGCTGGTAAGTTCGGAATAGAGTGTGAGAATCACGAATTTATCGTGAGCGCGGCAGAGTGCGTGTTTGCCAAACTTCAGCTGAGGTATTCTCTGTCGTGAGCGCGACAGAGAGCTCGGTAAGCGAGCGTTTGCCGGCTATTCTTTGTTGCGAGCGCGCATGCGCATCGGGGACCTACCCACCTTCTATCACGAGCGTGACAGAGGCCTGCCAAGGGAGCGCGACTTTGGGCGAGTTTCGCCTCTATCGCGGGCGCGGCGGGTTATCACGAGCATGACCCTCTCCTGTTCTTCAAATATGTTTTATTTGTTGCACTTTGCATGGTTTCTCACTTTGATTGGTATTTGAATTGAGCTATAGTATTGTACTCTAAATATGCCTTAATAGATGTAGTTGTGTGTGAGATATTTTGAATATTCGATTATAGCAAAGTTTGAGTGTTATGGATAGAGTGTATATGTATAAGCCTGAATGGTTATAATGGTGGATAGATAAGTATGCTTAAAATGGGCTAGTAATTGCAGCTGCTAGTGTTGACCTTGTTTGGGTCTAGTATAGGCCCCGTTTGGGTCTAGTGTTTGATACCTTCAGGTATCTAAAAGTTTTCAAAGCGTTTTAAAACTTCGGTTTCCAGTGTTTGATACTGCTAGTCGGTATCCAGTGCACCCGTATCCACCACTGATATAAATTCAGGCTATTATTTTGTGATTATAGTGAGAATATGCAATGATATGTATTTATGTACATGAATGTTTGCAAGATGTAAAGTTTTGCCTTGGCACTTTATTTATGATAATAGTTAAGATCAAGTGAGTTTGTGTATGTTAGTGCATGTAAAGTTATAAGAAGGATTGTGTAGTTAATGCTTATGATTTTCGCATGCTTGTGTTATAGTATTTATGAGTAAATGATTTGTGTGATGTATATTCTATTATGTTATTCGTACTTGATTTTCTTGTGACTTCGTTAGAAGTCTTTTTGCTTGTCTTTCTCCCCACCGAGCCTTCGCTCAGCACGGGTGTTTCCCGTGTAGGTTGCAGGTTCAGTTTTGGGAGTGGGGCATCTGCAGGTCTTGGCCACTAGGTGTTGGAGCTTGTCAAGAGTTCTTTTTGCTTTTGTTATGTATATCTCGGGTTATGTAAAAAGAATGCTTTTGTATTTTAGAATGATCATGTAATATAAGTATGACAATATTTGTATTATGTACAGTTTCTAGATATATATATATATATATATATATATATATATATGAGTAGTATGTTTGATTTTAGAATTGTTCTATATCTTTCTATAGTAATGTATGTATGTGTTTACGTATTTGCGAGTGCGTAGCGACCCGATATCCTCCCAAGGGGTATTGGCGTGTTACATCATTAGCCTGATGTAAACAATACTTTTTTACAAAGCCATTTTTCGAAGATGTTTTTATGGCACAACCACCTGGCTTTATTGATCGTGATAATCCTACACATGTCTACAGGTTGCGGAAGGCTATATATGGTCTTAAACAGGCATTGCGGCCCAAATACCATGAGCTCCAACAATTTTTAGTTGCCTCTGGGTTTGTTAATTCTCATGCAGACATGTCCCTTTTTGTCTTCAACAGCAACAGTAATCTTATCTATCTTTTTATGTATGTTAATGACATAATTATCACTGGATGTAATGCCACTACAATTCAAAAGTTTATTAATCTTATTAGCCAAAGATTTTCCATCAAAGATCTTGGTGATTTAACTTATTTTCTGGGTATTGAAGTTGCTCCAACCTTTATTAGTTTATTTCTCTCTCGGAGAAAATACATCCATTATCTTCTTGCTCTCACCAACATGACATGAGCCAAATCTGTTGCCATTCCACTTACAACCGAGCAGTTCTTTTCTAGACAACCTTAATAGATCCTTTTGAATATAGAACAGTTGTTGGGAGTCTCCAATATTTATGCCTCACTCGTCTTGACATTGCATATGCTATTAATAAGTTGTCCCAATTCATGCACCACCTACTACTGAACATTAGAATGTTGTTAAGCACTTGTTTCGCTATCTCTTAGGTACAACTGATCATGGTGTTGCCTTACATCATCACATATATCTCTCTCGTCATGCCTTCTCCAATGCTGATTGGGTTGGTAATAAGGATGGCTATACCCCCACTAATGCTTATATTGTGTATCTTGGTTGCAATCCGATATCCTGGTCTTCTAAGAAACAATGCACGGTTGCATGCTCCTCTACTGAAGCAGAATATCGTGCTGTTATTTGTACAACTGTTGAGTTACATTGGATGTGTTCTCTTCTAGCTGAACTTGGCATTGGTCTTATCACTGCACCGGTTATTTATTGTGAGAATGTTAGTTCCATCTATCTTTATGTCAATCCTGTATTCCATTCACACATGAAGCATGTTGCAATAGATTATAATTTTATTTGGGATCAAGTACAAAGTGGAGCCTTATGTGTCTCTCATATACCCTCTGAAGATCAATTAGCTGATGTCTTGATAAAGCCACTTCCTCGCACTTGTTTTCAGACTTTGAAGATCAAGATTGGACTCTCATCTTGAGTTCCATCTTGAAAGGGCATATTAGAGAATATGTGTTTCTTTGTAATTATGTCAATCTGTATCTCTGTAATTATATCAAATCTCTTAAATTAGGAATTTAACTATATTTAGGTCATTAGCTCTTTTTGTAGTTATACCTCATCTTTATTCAATAATAATTAAGCCATTATTTCCCTATATCTATACATTATTAGCATTCATGAAGAGTTAACATTAGTTGTTAAATATTTAATGTTTAACCATTATGATTGTTACCTGACATTTATAGCTCAATATATTAACGGCAGGCGTAATACACTATAAGAGGGTATAAAATTCTCAAGGTGTGGCTTTCTAAATTCTCTCTCTCTTTTTTTCTATCACAAATTTCACTATCGGATTGTTTCTATTGAAAATCCATCAAAAGCTCTATTTTTCATGTGACCCATGAGTTTGGCAAAACCAGAATGTTATCACTACCAAAAATTGCATCATTTTTATGGAGGTCTCTCTTAAATATAGTTGTAATTAAAGAGAATTTGTAACTGACTCTTAAGGATGACGGTTGTGGTTTCACCATCAAATCATGTGTATATTTTTCAAAGTTAAAAAAAAAATTAAAAATAAAGAAAAATGCATCCTAAGATTCCTGAACTATTATGTTTTTGTATATTGGATCCTTGAACTTTACAAGGTGCACATTGAATCACTGAACTTCTCGGATTGATTATTTTAGGTCCTTTTTGTTTGGGACTGACGAGAGGGATCGTAACACGCTTTTAAAAGCGCATTGGGTCAAACTTAAATTGCCATGAGTCTCATTACTTAATAAAAAAACTCATAAAAATACACTCTCTCTTATTTCCTTCTTTTTCCACCCCACTAATTCTATCTCATCTCTTGTGAAGAAAAATACATAATAAAGAAAGAAACCAGGTAATTAAAAAGTAAGCAAATTAAAGAATATGAATTTTGAAATTAGAATTGAATAAGATGGATGATTACAACTAGAAGTTGCTCTTGTCGTGGAGGATTCAATATTCCTATATAATTTGGTTTTCTCTCTCTTAATTGGTTTCCTTTAAAAACTAAAATTTTCTTTCATAAATTCCTTAATGTAGTAGAGGTTACAGTTGACCCATCACCTGCATATTTATCAAAAATTTTAGAAATTCTAGTTAGCCCATTCTCATGGGACAGTGCATTTGTTTCTTGCACTGCTAATTGTGTAGAAGTTGTAGAAATTCTAATAACAAATAAGCATAACTTTATGATAAATTAGTTGATTCTCTGTAACCAACAATCAATTATCAAATACGAATTGAAATTACTTATAAGATCAACTAATCAATTACAAGAAAAGGGCGGATCAGCATTGGGCAGCACTGGTCATCGGGATGGAAGTGGCGGCAACCATTTTGTGGCCAGATCGAAATTTATGAAGGTGAGGAGGAATAAGAAAGAGAGGAAAGATGGGGTATGGAGATTAGTGTGGTGGAAAAAAATTAATTTTAATACTTTGATGGGTCCCTCATCTCATTTAAATCTGGTAGGAAGCACTTCCATAACACACCACCAAATAAAGATGTGAAGCTTAAGAGGAATAGGTAAATTCCATAGAACGTGCCACGGAAAACCAGAATTCAGCAAAGGGGAGGCTGAACCTTGAAGGAGACACTAGGCACTTTTCACCGAATAATGCCCACTAGTTTCAGCAGGCCAATAAACTGAATTTGAAGGAGCACATAGATCAAGAGGAATAAGTAAAATTTGAGAGATGTTCTGCTATTAAAATTCTCCTGCAGAAATTCTCATTAGTATCGTCAAATTTGAATCCAGACTTAGACTCCGATTGGAATAAATGAATCTAAATTTTATAATTCATTTACAAATGAATTCCTATATTTGAAATAAAATTACTAAAATATAGAATTAAAAATGAATTTCTTATTTTTATGCTTGGAATAAATGAATAAATAAATTCGTATCTATTTTATTTATTGAAATATCCTCAATGCCAATTTTGATTCATTCTTCCAATTATTTACAGTAAAAAAAAATTTAACAACCATTAATAATTATTTTAAAATTTTCGATAAATACTGAATCAATGATAACATAATTTTTTTTAAAAAAATTATATATATATTAACATTCAGTATATAATAGTGGTAGAAGAGAGAGAAAAACAGTCGTGAGCGAAAAAGAAGAACAGACTACGTTAACTGTATAAAAATAATTTATTTTTAACAAATAATCAAGAGGATATTATAGTATTTTTAAATTTAACTCTTAAAAATGTGGAATTTATTTACAAATTACACATATTTTTGTGGAATTTGGTGAACGCATAATGAATTCCATGGAATAGAATTTTATAAATTCAATTTTTATTTTTTTTTTATTCCAAGTATAAAAAATAGAAATTAAAAATAAATTGTATAAAATTTTATACAATTTATTTGTTTCTAGCGGAGCGTTAATGTGCACTTTTTACAATTTAGAGAGCCAATGCATAAAAACTTAATGGTGTAGAACCCATGGATGGCTTTGCCTAAAAATAAAAGCCAAATTAATTATGAGTCCGAAGTTAGTGGGCTTTGAAATAAATAATAGGCCCATCTCAATGAAATGTGGAGGGGGCATATTCTTTCAGCTTGGAATTCTTTTTCTTGACATTATTTACATTTGAATTGCATACATGGCAACTGATCGCAACATGATTAAATTGTATTTAAAAAAAAAAAAAAAAGAATATTGTGATGCACAAAAGTTGATCTTGTAACGTGGCTCAACAATAACAAGAAATTAATTTAAATGGAATAATCTAGCCACTTCCAAAACATTAGAGATATATCATTTTAAATTAATGATTTTCTTTTGTCAAGTTAGGCAGGCAGCCAAGTATTACTTTCACTACACAATCCGTCAAAACTCGTTTGCTTGTACCAAAACAATAATTAAAAAAGGAATCCATTCACTACATTCATTATATGCACAAAACACACTCACTTAATAATTTTTTATTTACTTATGTCATCTTATTTTGTAATTTTGAGATATGAAATAAGGACACTCTTTGTAATTTATTACAAAGTAATGTCAAAAGAAACACTTTAACAAATTGCTATTTTAAAAAAAAAAAAAAATTTATTCTACTAAATTATAATTTCGATAAATTCAATGTAATATTTAATATATATTTTTCAACTTTATTCTTTATATAATATCAATAAATATTTAATAATTAATTAATGTTTCTCTTATTCTGTGAGTTTTATTATGATAAATTAAAAAATAGTATATTTTAATTTTTTCAATATAATTTTTCATAAAAATTAACAAAACTAATTATTATTTAATATTATAATTTATATAAAATCTAACAATTTGGTGGATATAGTATAATTTGATTCTCCTAATAAATAACCATCATATTTAAAAAAATTGAAACCATTTATATTTAATCTAAAAATTAAGTTAATTTCACTATAAAATTCCCCTCACGTGCGAATGAAAGAATACCACACTGGTAAAGTGTTCAACTCGACGACGTGGATTTGTTTGATTGGACAGAAGGAGAAATATCCAAGAATGCGCAATGGCACAAGATCCCTCCTCCTGATCCGTGGCGGGAAAGGCTGAACAGACTTAAAGGGCGCGGGG
Organism: Excoecaria cochinchinensis; assembly: GCA_947683425.1. Classification (NCBI taxonomy): domain Eukaryota; kingdom Viridiplantae; phylum Streptophyta; class Magnoliopsida; order Malpighiales; family Euphorbiaceae; genus Excoecaria; species Excoecaria cochinchinensis. The sequence continues at coordinate 1,405,951 of CANTUQ010000263.1, forward strand.
CAAGTACGCCGTTCCAAGACACTGCAGAAATTAAAGAGAAAGAAAGAGGGAAACGGAGATGGAAAATGGAGAGAAAACGGCGGAGAAACCCGAGCCCAGAGTAGCCGTGGTAGTATTCTTGTTGAAAGGGAAATCAGTGTTGCTAGGTCGGCGCCGATCTTCCGTCGGCGACTCTACCTTCGCCCTCCCCGGCGGCCACCTCGAATTCGGTCAGTAATTTAATTTAATGTGATAATCCCTAAATCTATTCAGCAACACTGAAAATTGAATCGCCTTTAAAAAAAATATTCAGGTGAGAGTTTTGATGAATGCGGGGCAAGAGAGATGAAGGAGGAGACTGGTTTGGATATTACCCAAATTGAGCTGCTAACGGTAACGAACAACGTGTACCTGGAGAATCCGAAACCATATCACTATGTCACCATATTTCTTCGAGCAGTTCTGGCGGATCCTAATCAAGTACCTGTAAATCTTGAGCCTGAGAAATGTTATGGTTGGGATTGGTATGATTGGGATAATTTACCTAATCCTTTGTTTTCTCCTTTGGAAAAAATGGTCCATAGTGGCTTCAATCCTTTCCCTACTGCTACTCAGCATTAGCCTATGTTTCCTATCTTTGGTTGAACCAAATGTGAGCCTCTTATTTAAGTATTTCTTTGTTTTCGAAATTCTGCACAAGTTTAATCTATGGTTAGCTAAGTCCACCATGGAAAATGAGGGTTGAATATCTTCAAATTAAGAATAAGTTTAATTTGCTATGAGGTTGTTTGGTTCAGGGAAGTGGACCGTGAATATAGAGATGATGGTTTACTACAGGAAACGGAGTCAGTCCTTGTTCTTCAGTGAACAGAGCACTATGATCCAAGCTACAAAGCAACGCAGAAGGAGCTCTGAAGTGTCACTGTCTGATAAAGACGCGATGCTCCTTCTTCACCTCATATAAATTTTCATTGTCTCACCCAATTTTGGATCCTTAGTTTCCCCACCATGATTTTGTATCTTTGTCGATTGAATTAGCAAAACAAATTAAAAATGCATTAAATTGGTATGCGAATAAATTTATACACCTGATTTGAGTAAGCATTGTTGGTTTAAGCTTTAAGATCAGACCAAATAAATTCTCTTCTTAATTTTTCTTTAATCTGTCAATGAACATAATGTCATGGTTGGTTATCTATGTTGTTAAATCTTTGTTAGCAGTGGTTGGTTTTTTACTTTCATATCGAGCTAACCATGATTAAGTATAACTAAGTACATTTAAAATATATTTAGTTAGATTTCCGAAGTTGTTGGTTACAGATCATGGTTTGTTCATCTATGGCTATAGTCGGTCCCATGAAATTTTATTAGAAAAAGCTAATCATATGATTCTCACAAGGTTCCATGTGGATTCACGGATTTAAAACTAATCACAAACCATGAAAATTCAACAAGATATTCTTGAAGCACATGTGGAGCATATGCAATAATGCAAATTTCTGTGGGACAAAATTCTCAGTTTGTCTTTTACTCTGGACTTGGGGATCTCCTGCACAATATAATTCAATATAATATATCTAATCATATAACCCATTAGCCGCCCTATCAAGTATCAACCACTTTCTCTTACAGGCCTACGTTTATTGGCTCAACGGCTAATACCCATCATGACTTCATGAATCTAATGCTTAATAATGATCTTGGTGTGAGCCATTAATCATCATGTGATGGCACTTGCTTAATTCTAATTGGACCTTGAATTATTGCCACTTAGAATTTGTTCTATTAGGAAATTAAGGAATCATACTAATTTAACGCAACACTGGAAACAGAAACTTCTTTATCAATCAATCCTTGTTCCCATTGTAGCTTGCAGCTATCAGACTCTAATCATTATCCAAAAAAAAACAGAGATTATGATACGAAACACTAAGGTGGCTAGTGGTGGCTTATGGGTATACGTGAATTGGTGCTTCTGGAGCAATGGTGGTAGTAGCTTAGGGGCATGAAAGGACTAAAGGGCAGTGTTTTGTTGGGATAGCAGTGGTGGGTAATGGTTGGTGCGGCCTTAACCTGCTCTTAACTGTTTCCAATGCAAGTCAGAGCACTCAAGTCAAGCTTTTTTTTTCCTCAATTTCTCTCCCTTTACTCACATACATACCCTTTTGCATATCCTTGTTCACAGCTTCTGCCCCCCTCCACTCATTGATTGAGAAATAACACAAAGAATGGTCTCCTCAGATTCCACTATTGCTTCTTTTGTTTCAAAATCTGCTCTGTTGTCCATTTCCATCTGCCTCTTTTCTCTCTGTTTTTGTCTTTAAGCTCAAAAATTCTTTGTTTTTGTGTTTAGTTAGGTGGGGCTGTTCACCTTCCTTTTGTCAGGATTCTCTTTTGCTAGGCCCCCTTCAGTCCCACACGGCTGACAAAAAAGGTTACAAGTAATGAATAAAATCACCCTCACCCTTCTCATAACCACCAAGTAGAAGCAAACATACCCAAAGTTCCAATCTTTTTCACTTTTATCCCTTCTTGGAAGAATTCAGATGCAGACAATAATGGCCAAGACCCCTCATGACTCTTCTTTCTCTTTTTCCAGAAGATACTTCAACTGGAAAAAGAAAATTGTTGAAGATGAAGATGATGAGGAAGAAGTCTTGACTTTCCACTCTTCCTCCCATTTTACGGGAGGGGAAGAGTTGAAAGACGAAGAGCTTAGAAATGTAGTACCCTCTCAAGGGAGACTGCATAGGAAACAGCTTCCTATTGTGGCAGTTTCTAAGCTCCGATCTGCCTTTACCCTTCTAAGTAAGGGCAGATGGGGATATCATCATTCTGGTTTGGGAACCAGATTAATGATAGGCACCCTTTTCGGGTACCGCAGAGGTCATGTTCACTTTGCATTTCAAGAGGATGCAAAACTGAACCCAGTTTTCTTGATCGAGCTAGCGACACCGACGAGTGTATTGGTAAGGGAAATGGCATCTGGGTTAGTAAGAATTGCACTAGAATGCGAAAAGAAGCAGCAGAAAAAAGGAGGGAAACTGGTGGAGGAGAGTGTATGGAGGACATATTGCAATGGGAAAAAATGTGGGTATGCGTTGAAACGTGAATGTGGTCCTGAAGAATGGAAAGTGTTGAAGGCTGTAGAGCCAATTTCAATGGGAGCGGGTGTATTGCCGGGGAATGGAGCTGGGTCCGAAGGCGAACTCATGTATATGAGAGCCAGATTTGAGAGAGTTGTTGGATCAAAAGACTCAGAAGCTTTTTATATGATGAATCCTGATGGGTCTTCAGGTCCTGAACTCAGTGTTTATTTGCTCAGAGTTTAGGTTCTTAGCAATATTAACTTGTTTTGTGCTTATGGTGTTTTAGTTTGAAGTTTTCTTTTGCCTGTTTTAATTTCATTATAATTATATTGAGGTGCAGCAGTTATGTGGTAGGGAGATGGGTGATGGGGTATATTGTATGTATAGGGCACGTTATAACTCTTTTTGGTACTGGTGGAAATGGTTTTGGATTCATGAAAATGCATGATATTCCACTTCAGGCAAATGGTAATAGAAGATCAAATCCATAAGTTTGTCTTGTGAATTTTGAGGCGTACAAGAAAACATTGCATAGAGCAAAGTAACATAATTGTCTAATTAATTGTTTACACGTTAATTTATAGATATGTGAATTTCAATGTTAGAAACCTAATTTTACCAATTCAATCCAAAACTAAACCATCTACTTGCTTTGAAAGTAGCAAATAAAGTTTTGGATATACAAGAATAAAAAATAAAATTTGAAATTTTTTTGTTATAGCAGTCATTTTTAAACTCATATTACGTTCAAATAAAATTTCGTTCGAGCCGTCGAGCCGTCTTTTGCGTAAAATTTGAAAATTGATGTGCACATGAGTTCTAATAATATATTTTTTAATTACAACTTTATAATAAGTAACTCCTAATACATCAACGTAAAACATCTCAGTATATATAAAATATATCCAATTAATTTGTAACCAATTAGATTAATGTTACTACATAAATAACTTTCATGACTTATTGCACATTTACAATTGAAAATGTTTTCTAAAAATTATAATCGAATTTTTTAAATGACACTACAGCACAAGTTTATAATTAGTCAAATGCCATTTTTTAAATATTTATTAGGATAATATCACTTTTGCCAACTATCAACTCAAATAATAAGTATATTAAAATAACTATATATGCATGTCCTATAACTACTATATTCATATAATCCATTGCCAGCAAATTATTCAATTATATGGTGCTATTTTTAATGGACATCAATGTACATAATAACTGTATTTCTTCGTTATTTTTCTGAATATAATATTATTCGACAAGCACATAAGTTGTTGCTTTGTAAATAAAGAAAATAGCTTATACAATCAAAATTGTATTTATAAGGTAATAATTATTAATTTCATGCAACTATTTAATTTGATTCGTGAATATATCTATTTTGTTATTAAAAATTTTATAGTTAAAGATTAATTGGTGCGTGATAGAAAAATAGAGAAGAATTAAGTAGAAAATCTAGGCTTTTTTAGAAAAGCCAAAACCCAAGAACACATCAATTAATGAAAACTAATTAACAATTCATTTATTTTATTATATATGAAACATTTATTTATTTTTAAATAGTTAATGATTTTTTTTATTCCCTCTTCAAAGCATTAGATAAGACAAAGCATCCTAAATATTGAAAGCCATTTAAAGCCCTATCGAAACCCAACAATTTAAGCCCATTGAAAGCCATGCTAGCTACCCTAACTTGCTTCATAAATTCTAAAACTAAACCATGTTTAATTGTTGATGCATCTTTTATTTTTTACTTTTATTTTGCAAAAATAAAATTAATGTATATACTGCTTTATGCTATTTTGTTATTCACTCTATTTCTAAATAAAAAAATAAATTAAAAACCCAACTAAATAAAATTTATTACTAAAAAGGGAAAGAAATGAGCTATACATGCATGCATGCATGAAAAGAGTAGTGGAGGATCCAATTTGATAATTCCGGTAATACGTACTATGCCCTAAGTACTAGGTTATATACCCACATAAACACTTTTCCTTGTAATTTTTAATCGAAAATCAACACTAACAAATCATATAAAAAGTTTATTACCGAACACAAATGACATTTACGAGAGAGCTTCAATATTAACAACACATCAAAGTTATCAAATGTATTAGTTCAGCAAAGTTAATTTTACATAATAAATTTATAGTTTTCTGTGCATTTTCTCTTTAAGCATTTTAACTCTTCCATTACACTGGCTAGCTTCATGTTTAATAAAGAAAATAAAATATTAGAATAAATAAATAAATTGTAAAATCAAAACATATTATTGTATTTAAAAACTGATTAGCCTCCTTAATTAAAACCCTGCCTAATTAAGCTAGAGATGTAGGTTCATACATTCAACCTAATTTGATTAAAAATGTCAATGATGTGTGGTGGTGTTTAATTAACTCGATCGATCATGGCTCATGAGAAACATGAAAATGTAGTTTTTGTTTTTTAAATTATTTTTAATAATTGTTTAGAGTAATAAGAAACATATTCATGCACATCATAGACAAGTTAACGAACAATGTGGCTTTTATTTTCAAAATTTTCTGGTTATGTCGACTCTCTATGTCAATAATTTGAGCCTAAATCAGCTCTGATTTTCTCTTTTTATATTAAAGTATATTATTTATAGTCCAATAAGACCCACGTGAGGAACAAAAAGTCTATATTGTTAATGCTAATGAAATCCTCATCGTTGCTACACATTGGCGTGAATATCATTGCACCGCCACATCAATCTATGTACTTGCAATACAAAAGAAAACAAGGAAAGTCTTAGTCAAATGATAATGGTGAGACATGTAATTACCAAACTTTAGTAATATGTTGGATTATTTTTTACTTTTCCTTTAGTTTTTTACACGGATCAATAAAATTATTAATTAATTCGATTTTATAAAATATTTATTATAATTTATTAAAATATCATTTTACTAATTCTTTACACCGCTATTACTTATTTCTTATATATATATATATATATATATAAAGATAAAAAAAATACATAATTAATATTTTTTGAAATAAATGAATTTCGTAAAATTTTATGAAATTCATTTGTAATTTTTATTTTTCATGCTTGAAATACAAAATGATTTCACCAAATTCCACCAAAATATGTAGTATTTACAAATGAATTTCATATCATATTTTTAAAAGTTAAATTTAAAATGATTATAATATTTTCTTGATCATTTGTTAAAAATAAATTACTCTTTTACAGCTAACCTAGTATGTTTTTCTTCCTCTCCCACTACTGTTATTCTCTATCTACTACCATTGTTTTTCTCTCACTCAAAGTAACCATCACCGGATTTTGACTCGCTTCCGTTGAATTTTTACCGACTAGTTTCATTAATTGTCAGTATGTATGACTTTTTTTTCGTTTTATTTTCTATTTTTTCTAAATTATGATGGAAAAAGCCGCCATATTAGTTTTTATGGTTTTCATTTGTTCTATTTTTTATTCATCTTTTGTTGAATTTCATTGTATCTTCAATAAATTTATCAATAATCTTTCATGATAGAGTTGGGATACGCCCATGACTCTATAAAGGATTGAGTTCCTATCAAGATTAAATTGAGTTATTTAATCTAAATTAAATTACCAAATATTATCTCAGAAAGAGTCTGAGTTAAACTAGAGTTAGGTCTCTAGCCATTAGGACCTCTATAAATAGAGGTGAGGTCCTCATAATTTGGTAACGAGAAAACGTACATGCCGCAAGGCTGCTCGTTCCCACTCACAGTTTTCTGTCTTATTTTCAGGGGCATTTAGATTGTGAACAAGTTGCTCTTATCCCGAGTGGGTAAAAGCCAGACCGGTGACCAAAAATAAATGAGATCCTTATAGACGCTTCCGCAATGAGATTCTGCGCTACAAGAGGTAGGTACCATTTTTAATGTTACCTCCGCATTTAATTATATTTGTTATAATTATTATCCTTCATTTCATTAATCTGAATTGATTCTTGTTGCATTTTGCATAATTTTGGTTGGAAGGTTTTTTTGCTTGTGATGCTGATATCAAACTTGATTGGCTAAGAAAAAAGATTGAATCATGAATTAGAATAGTTAATTAGTGTTTTATTTGGTACAATTTTTATAGACATAATATTATATTGGTTGTATGCACTGAATGTTAATATAGATATATATTTTTTTAAAAATTATGTTATCATTGATTCAGTATTTGTCAAAAATTTTAAAATGATGATTAATGGTTGTTAAAATTGGCATTGAGCATATGGGATTCATTTGTAAATGAATTTTATAATTTAAATTTATTTATTTCAAGCGGAGTCTAAATAAAACAAAAAAATCTCTAAAAATTTGTTTGAGTGGGATGGAATGAGTACTAGATATTATTTCCTTTCTTTCACTTTAAATGTCCCATTTAATTTTTTTATTTCACTTTAAATGTCACTTTTTATAATTGAGAAATTTATTTTTTCTTTTTTATCTTTATTTTAGTATTCTAAATGCATTTATATATATTTTTTGTCATATTTTTCTATATTAATTAATTAAAAAAATAATTTAGTCAATTACTAATATTTTCAAAATATTAAAATCGATCTTTTAATTATTTTTCTAATATGTAATCAAAAAGATTAAATGGAACACTTTAAAGACGACGAAGAGTAACAAATTATATGCTTATCACCTTAACATATATGTAAAACTCAATTCTCTTAGATAATCATAAATTCTGTTTTTATAATCGTGATTCTTTCACTCCGATGACATGTCTGTGACTTTTGTGCCACATAAACATTGACAGTGGCATGGCATGGGTATACAAAAGTACATTGAAGTACATAAAAGAAAAAAACATTCTTAATCCCATTTTAAGTGTATTTTAAAGATTGGAGAATGCATCAATTTGCTTTTAATAAACTCTAATTTACTGTTAGAGCAAAAACATATTTCTATTTTTATTGAAATTAGTGTTCAAATGACCTTATAAGAATTGAATATAATTAATACAATATTTAAAACCTTTTTAAAAAAATTTCTTATTAGTTTCTCCCCGTTTCATAATATCTGTCACTTTTAAATAAAATTTAAATTCTACTTATCTGTCACTTTTAATACAAATTAATTTTTTTTTTTCAATTTAATTTCCTTTTTAAATGAAAATTAACCAATTAGATTTAAATTTATATATTGAATCACTTAATTTTATCTTAAATTTAAATCTAATTAATATCTAAAATTTTTGTTAAGATTTAGTTCTTTTTAATTAAAGTTGTATGCAATTTAAATTTTTATAATGAAAGTTTGTTCTCCAAATTTGGAGGTTGTTGCCTTCTTTTATGGAAATTTAGTTGTTTTCCGTTATAAAAGTTTGGTTGTCTTTTTTTATGTAAGTTTTCTTTTAAACAACAGATAGATTGAGTTTCCCGCTGAAAGTCAGATTGCGCACTGCATGTTACCATTATCCACTGTTTTCATCGAAAAAATTCAGAAATATAATTAAGTAATTTTATTTATTTCATACATTTTATATATTTTTAACTTTCGTAAGTTTATTTGTACTCTCCAAATGTATTTTTTATTATATTAATGAAAGTTTAATTTGCATTAAAAAAATACTGTTTAATGCTAGTAAAAATAATAAAAGTGACATATATTATGAAATAAAAAGAGTATGTAAGAATTTAAAATTATACTGCTATTTAATTAATATTAGTATGAAATCAAACTGGTTATTATGATAAGACATTCCCAATATAGTGTTAATGCACAAATGTGGACTTCAAAGTTTGGGACAACAAATCCATCTCCTCAGGAAGAGGTATATAATAATTAAGATTGTTTGAGATATGGATTTTGCTTCAATGCTGTAAAGTGCACAAATCCCATGGTCACAAATTTCATTACATACAAATATAAAATCAATTGCATCTATTGGTTTATTTTTTTTTTTATTTTTTTTCTTAAAAAAAAATGGCTATTCTTAGTTTTAATAGGCAGGACGTGTAGCTGCCCCTAGTTGAGTGGGGTCAATTGACCCTACCCAATTAAAAAAATGTTAAAAAAATATTTTAATTTTATTTTTTTATAAAATTGACCCTATTAAATTAAGAAAAAAATTAAAAAAATACCCTTATAATCTTAATTTTTTTGAAATTGGTCTCACTAAAATATTTAAATAATTTATTTTTATGTTTTTATCCCACCATACTAATTTTCTGACTATGTCTATGTTGTTAATAGTAATAATTATAATTTGAGCTTATACTACAATCTGGCAACAGCTTTGCAATAGTATTATTGAGGATGGTCTTGATTGCCCCTCGAGAATCAATTGTACTTAGTTGTCTCCAAGTAATTATTATTATTATTAAACACAATTCTCTAAGAAAATCATAAATTATATATTCAATAACAGAAAATCACAAATTATTTTATATAGTTCAGTGTGGGTGATTAAAAAAAAAAAAAGAAATAAGGGCCAAATGTATTTCTAATATATTGAAAATACTACAAATCTATCTTTAAATTTGATTTTATTTTAAAAAAAAATCATTTGAAGTATTAAAAATTATACATATTTATCTCTATTCAATGCTTTGAGAAGCAAATATATACTATTTTTAATTTTTTAAGGCAAATATGAACCAATTTTCATATTTGTCGTCAATAAAACGATTCGTATATATTTACTTTCAAAGTATTGAAAATGGTACATACTCGTTAATCATAAGGATAAATCTAATATTTTCAATATTTTATGAGTATTTAAAAAAATAAATTTCAAAAATTAATTTACATTATTTTCAATATTTTAGAATCATTCTTTAAAAAAAAATGGTAAGAAGAAAGTGAAAATTATTTAACATATATATATATATATAGGTCTACTTGTGGTGGAAAGTTGAATATTCTTGGAAGCTAATACGTATCATCCAATGCAAGTGAAAAAATGAATGTATCTTATTATATTTATATTCGTAGGGATACGCGTATAAACACCTGTAGTTATGCAACTGAAAAGGAGATCAGGGCAACCAAAAATATAAATATGGGGAGCAGAGCAGGGGACCGAATCTAAGTCTCCAAAAGCACACCCTTATTGAAACACTATTTGGTAAGCTTGGAGACTTTCCTGTCTATAGTAATCAGGGAGCTGGTCTTTCTTTTTTCTTTGAAGTATTTTGTGGTTTCTTGCTTCATTGGAAAAGGGAAAAAGATTTTAAGTTGGCTGTTTGAATATGTATTGATAGAGTTCTGCAATTTGGCTTATGGAAGTATGTTAACTAGGAGCCATGGTGAAGCTTTTGTTTGTCCTTTGTTTGCTTCCTTCATTCTCAAATGAATCAATTACATTCTGATTTTGCTGCTTCCTTAATCCTCATTCTGTAACAAAATTGTTCTTTGTGCATGGTATGAATCAATTAATTATTATGGAATATAAGTTTTAAGAATTTTATAATTTTTAGTTTATGGTAGTTTTTATATGTTTCATGATGGTGAAATGTTATATTAGTTTAATAGGATTTTAAATTTTATGCTATTTAATGTAATTTTTATGTTAATTAACTTTAATTATATTATATTTTATTATATATATATTTATATATACCAATTCGGGTTTTTCGGGTCGGTGCCCGACAAATCTCGGTTTGGTCGGTTCGGGTCCCTACTCTTAAACAAGGTCGGGTCGGGGGGCATTTGGTGGCTTCCTCGGGTTTCGGGTCAGGTTGACTCGAACCCGACCGTTGCACAACCCTACTTAGTTGTCTACAAGTAATTATTATTATTATTATTACACATAATTCTCTAAGAAAATCATAAATTATATATTCAATAACAGAAAATCACAAATTGTTTTATATAGTTCAGTGTGGGTGATTAAAAAAAAAAAAGAAATAAGGGCCAAATTTATTTCTAATATATTGAAAATAATACAATCTATCTTTAAATTTGATTTTATTTTAAAAAAATTCATTTGAAGTATTAAAAATTATACATATTTATCTCTATTCAATGCTTTGAGAAGCAAATATATACTATTTTTAATTTTTTAAGGCAAATATGAACCAATTTTCATATTTGTCGTCAATAAAACGATTCGTATATATTTACTTTCAAAGTATTGAAAATGGTACATACTCGTCATCATAAGGATAAATCTAATATTTTCAATATTTTATGAGTATTTAAAAAAATAAATTTCAAAAATTAATTTACATTATTTTCAATATTTTAGAATCATTCTTTAAAAAAAATGGTAAGAAGAAAGTGAAAATTATTTAACATATATATATATATATATATATATATATATATATATATAGGTCTACTTGTGGTGGAAAGTTGAATATTCTTGGAAGCTAGTACGTATCATCCAATGCAAGGCATTGAAAAGTTCATTGTGCTTGAGTTTGGGCATTAATTTTTTAGAGAATGATATAAATCAGCCAACTAAATTTCTGCTGTAGTGAAAATTAGTAATTACTATTTATTTTTATGGTCATTTATATCTTTATTCTCTTCTCTGAAACTTGATGGCAAAATCCAATTTTAATAAATTTTTCACAAACGGTTACACGTTTAAAAGATTTGTGTGTTTTCAGAAATTATGACATTAAATAAGGGTTTACGTGGACATGCATGTGAACATGTTTATATAATATTTTTATAATATTTTTCTCCTTTAAGACTATGCTAAACTTGCTTTGTGGAACTTTGCTAAGTATGGCATTCCGTACTATTTTCTTTATTTCTTTTTCTTTTTTTTGGCATATGATATCCTTGTTTTAATAAGAATTGGTTAGAAACATTAATTAATAAATATATATATATATATGCTTGTGGAAAATATCAATATTTCTTAAGATTGAGACACAGAGGAATTATCGGATTAGATTGAAGAAATTAAAATTTGAGATGAACATGCCTTGCACGAGACATTTTCTATTTTTATATTAATTCAAAGTTCTTGAGACGCAAAATTTCCATTTGCATGACTAAAAATACTCTTTTCCTAATTGCTATTGTCATCCACGGAAAATGATTCTTCTTTTCTTTATATATATATATATATATATATAATTCCTTTTATTTATTTAGTGCTTAATTCAAATTCTTTAACTGCTACTTTCTTTAGAATTGCAACCAAAACCCCCTACATGCAGATTTATTTAGCCAAAACTAAACATATATGGATTGGTTTGGGTTGAATCAAATTGGATCATGCATGATCCTAAAGGCAAATTCTATATATTTAATCAAATTATTTATTTAATTATATATAATTTTTTTTATTAATAAATTTTATATCGTTATTTTATAAAAAAAATGAATGTATTTTATATTTATATTCGTAGGGATACGCATATAAACACCTGTAGTTATGCAACTGAAAAGGAGAGAGCAACCAAAAATATAAATATGGGGAGCAGAGCAGGGGACCGAATCTAAGTCTCCAAAAGCACACCCTTATTGAAACACTATTTCGTAAGCTTGGAGACTTTCCTGTCTATAGTAATCTAATAATCCAATCAAAAATAATTAATACTTGATTTTTATTATATCACCAAAGTCAAATTTCAGAAAAGAGGAATATCACATCACCATAATCCAAACCTAACATGTGCTAATTAAATAATAATGTTTTAACTAAGAAATTAATACTTACTTACCAAAAGAAGCAAGTTCAAACGTATTAACATCAAAATGGATTGTTTCAATTTTGACCATTACAAAATTAAAAAAAAAAAAAAGAAAAGTATACAATATTTCATTCATATTTGAATGATTTACTATATCTTTGAAAAAGGAAAATTCTTCTTCTGTTGAATATTTACAGTAACAATGAAAGCTGATAAAAAATTAAAAAAAAAAAAAAACAAAAATGATTTTTTTTCTTATAACCAGACCTCACCATCCTTCATTAGTTGAAGAATTTCAAGAACCAAAAAAAAACTGATCAAATTGAATAAAATAACCACATAAAGAAGATGAATGTGGTTAATTATTATTATTCAATTCTGAACAGAGTTATGCCTCTTTGATGGACCTGAAGGTGGAATTGGAACACCTTTTGGCAAGAAGTTGAACATCTGATTCCTATAAAAGAAACCGGTATCGTACAATTTCCGGTGACCCGACTCCGATTGCATCAATACCCTGTTATCCACCATGCGAGAGATACCTGGTCTAGTACCCAAACAAGAGCTGAAAACAAGGAAAAACAAGAAGAGAAAAGAAATGATATTGTTTCTGAAAGAAGCCATGAATTAGAAGAAGAAGAAGAGAGAAATTACAGAGAATTAAGAAGAAGGTGAGATTTATATATGTAAATATAAAGAGTTTAAAGTTTAATAAAATATATATATAAATGCATGGAAGGAGAAAGGTTTTAAGGAAAGTGATAGTATGTAAAGGGCAAGGAAAGAGAGGCAAAAGATGAGTGAAACGCACGCTAATGACTCTTGCAATTTTGCGTTTTGATATTTTATTTATTTATTTTACTGTCAACGGTTTTGATATAATTTTATTGTTTTAATACTTGGTGCCGGCATAGACTTTTTTCCTCATCTATGGACAAAAACTATGGCATTATATAATTTTTTAATTATTATTTTTTTTTATTTTTCTCCTCCTTCGCTTTTTAAAGGTCAAAGCTTTTATTTATTTATAGGATCTTGAATATTAATTATATTTTAATTTCCGATTTCTTATTCTTTTTTTTTTATAGTATCTATTTACAGATTTAATTTTCCCATATGGCGTAGAAAGTGTTTCTTTTCTTTGGGTGCATGGCATACGTACACAAAGGGTTTTTTTTTTTTTTTTTTTTTTTTGAAATCTACACAAAGGGTTTTTAAATCTAAGCTTTTGTTAATTAAAACCCTACTAATTACTTTTACCTATATCAGATTTATCATTAATATATCTAATCGTATTTTCCATATGCATAAACAAGTTAGAATTTGCATTAGGTCTGTCCATGAGAACTTATTGATGTGAAAATATAAATCTTGAGATTATTTATCCGTCAATTACCAATAAAAATAACAGTTCCCTTGAAATATTTTCGATTCATGGTACTTAATTCATAATTCACTCATTATCATTTTTAAACCATTAAATTTATAGTTTACCATATTTTTATATTATTACTATACCCTCGTTTGGTTTTTAAAACTCACACTATCCAAAATTAATAATATAATATTAATTTTAGTTCTCCGCCTTATCAAAAAGTTTTTTTTTTAATTAAAAAGTTAATAAATCATATTATATCATACCATCCAAATATATTACTAATTATTAATATATTGTATATCATGTCACACCATATATATTATGCCTCTTCCAAATAAGGTGTTAATGGTTTTTAATTCCTTCTAATAATGGCCGCCTAGCTATGGTATTAATTAATTAGCATTGAACATAATAATCCCTTTTTCAATCTAATGGTGTTTTGGCCAAAGATTTCAATTATAACCTAACATATCACTAGCAATTTGTGGAAGGCAATGCCAGAAACTGATAGTAGGTGAATTTAATCCTTAATCTTATAAGATTCAGAAAACAAATTAATACAAATAATATATATTTAGGCATGCTTATAATAATAGATATATAAATTCATGATCATGAATGCTATTAATTCCCACAAATTTCCATATATATTATTTATTAGTTGACTGTGGCCTTATTATTAAAAAAACAAAAAAGGAGGATGCAAACTGAGAAGAGAGGCTTTTTTAATTTACTTTTCTAAATTCTATGCTTAATTAGGCACATAAATTGATTAATTAATTAATTAATCACTTCATTGTAATTTGCATTCTAAGTGAGAACATGCAAGTCACTTTTCACTTGCTTAAAAGGCTAGCTAGACTGTGTAGCTTCTAAGGTTAATTTCTTCTTGTAATTAAGATTTAAACTATAAAATTGGTAAATATATATATATATTAATTGAAAGTTGAAATTCTATTTTTTCTAAGAATTTATCAGTCTCTTTCATGGAAAGCTGGACCGATGAGATTGATTTTTTAAAATTTTTTAATAGTTTAAATTTCATGAATATATTCATCTAATTAAGGATAATAAAATAGAAATGTTTTGCGTGGACAGCTTCCTCAAGAAAACTAGCTTAATGGGCCCACTATTATTCTAATTCTTATCATAACAAAATCTAATTTCATTGATGGACATCTGTAATTGATGTCAAATCTCATTACTAATTACATTGTTTTTTCCTCAATCTATTTAATTAATTAACTTTTCTACAATAATACTGCTACTAATAATAATGATAAAAATAAAATAAAGAATGTAATTGAGCAACTCAACTTGTCTTCTGTTAACTTGTATTGACCAAAATATATATATATTCCTGAATTAGCTAGTTAAATACTTAGGGGAACAAAAGTATGAAAATAACCCAAAATTGATGACAAGTCATGACTTTGGACCAAGTATTGCGTGTTGAACATATGGGGTGATGTGGTCAAGTTGGTAGGTACTGAGGTGTACATTTTCCAAATGTCAACGAGTTTCGGATGATGATCTCAACCGTCAGATTAATATATACTTAATTATGTATGCTGTGAGAAGAGAACATTATAATTTGGCATAAAATACTTGACCCATTGAGACCCACATTTAAGAGCAGGTACGCATTAAATTAGGCCAAAACTTGCTGTTATGGAATAGAGTTGTTGTATATTGAAATGGTCTCACTCTCACCATAATATCTTTCTTGTTTGTATCATCACAGCTTCACAACTGAAAAATTAATTAATTAAACCAAATCTGTTAATCAAAACCAAATAAATTATTTGAATAATTAAACCAAATCAATTTAGTTTTGGACTAAAATCGAGCTGCGCTTATTCATAGCTTCTGTTTAGACATTATAAAAATGTTATAATTTTATATAGCATGATATTAAATGCTTAAATGCACGAGATATAATAATAATAATAATAAAAACTAAAATTTCACTAAATTAAAAGGCAATATATGGGAAATAAAAAGGTGGGTTCCTGTGAATTTCTTAAACCAATTGATACAAGAAGATTAAGCGTGTCTTTAAGGGAGCAGTAACAGACACGGACCATGGTCCATATCAAAGACTTAGGTTTTAGGTCACAGTGTCAATATATATAATGTCCTAATCTTTGTTTCAAGATTTTTTGGTCTTAATTTAGAATTTTCCATCAACTCGATCGATCTTTTTATGAATTGGGAATTGGGTTAATTTCTTTGTTCGTTCATCCGTTTTTCCATTTCTTGACTTAATTATATGGACTCCTTGCATAGAAATTTCAGTGCAACCAGAAATAGTGTTATCTAATATTACTAAAATTTCAAAAATGAGAGCCAAATTGATGTGGATATCTTCTTGGAATTTTTTTTCCTTCTCTTTTTGAGTCATTATAAGGCTGCAGGAATTTTTGTCATTGGTTGTCTTTGAAGGATTGGACCGAATTAGAACAATCACATTCTAATTGGCAAACAAATTCCTGTAGTAAGTAAAATTGTTGTTTGTGTAAAATAAATGAAGACTTTTAGCAAAATAATATATATTTAGGATATGTGTGACACTAAGAAAAATAATGAAAATAAATTTGAAATACGGATATATATAATTTAATGTTAAATGATTCGAAAAAGCACGATCAGAATAATTGTAGTTGATGCTCTATGTGCTACTATCGCTACTTAAAACCATATACCTTCTAGGATCTAATTATCTTATTAAAGTTACCGAATCAATTCATTTAAATATATTAATTAGGTGTGCGAGTAATAAAAAAAAATACACAAAAATAATGTACGAACACCTACAGAATACCATATGTATTTATCTATATCATGTATGTACTCGTGCCTGTTATATATCCAATACGAATACCCCGCTTAAATAAAAGTATTTAGCAAAATAGCTATTTTTTCTTTTACTTTATTTTTGAGATAAAAAAACTCTACAATATTTATTAAGGTACCAAATTAATTCAATTTTCTTATGCATAATTAAATAAAACATAAAAGAAAGAATGCTATAAACAAAAACCCTTTTAAAAAATGAATCCCTTTAGTCATAAAATTGCGAAATTCAAATGTTAGACTATATTATAATTAATACCAAGATAATAGAGTCCTAACTCAATTACATTTTGATTGTATCAAAATACTTTAATTAATTATATTTATTAATAGTCTTTTTCTTTCCTATTATAAACTCTTAATTTGGCTATTTTTGTTAATGAAAATTGTGAAATTATTACTGTTTAAAAAAATCTAGTGTGCTTGCCACTTTTATTTTTATATAAAACCATCATTGGCTTCAGGAAACAGCATAGACTAGACTAACTTTCTGCCTGGTTGTCAAAATATATGTATAGGTCTTTGATATGAAAAGAAAAGAAGAACTAAAGATACAAAATATAGTTAAATTTCCAACTAAAAATTAACCAACAAATATAAAGTGTTTGCAATGCCTAGACAGAACAAAGTATTCTTGTTCAACAAAAGTAGGAATGTATTAAATCTATATAAATTAACTTTTTATTTTATTGGAAGGTATATACACGTGTGCACATTTTGCACACTTATTTTTGGTGGCTGCCATATTTATATGTCAGCATCTAATCTAAGCTGTTGATAATTTATATAGTCATTAATGAGCCCTATATTTTTTCCTAGATAATAAAAATAATTTCGTATGTTCCTTTTCAAACAATTTGATAATTAATTTCAATGTATTTTATCTATTCGATTATTTAGATTTGGTTCAATTTTTAAAATTATATATATAAATTAAGTATAATTGCTTAGTTATAATTATATAAAATGCATAATTATTTTATTAGAATTTATGCATATAATATTTAAAAGTTGCATTAGAATTTTAAATATGTTGTATGATGATTCTTCAATTGGAATTTTGATGTTCAAAATGTACATAGAATAGCATAAAAAATTTAAAAAAAAATAAAAGCTTAAAAGCCACTTGGATTTGTTAGGTTTTTAGTACGCATGAAACGAGAGCCTGCTACTTGAACTTCAATGTTTCTCCCCTCGTTTGTTCCAAACCTCTCTCGAGAAATTCTTAAATGGTTGGTAGAAAGCAAAGCATAATGTTGTTGTTGGGCCATTAAGGCATAAATTGAACATATATAGGAAGTTCAGTGCCCATAAATAATTAATTTCCAAAAACATTCAATCTCTTTCAACAGACAGCCAAACCATATTAATGTCCTAAGGAAAGGACACAACACAACCCAACCAATAGAAGAAACAAACGTTGAACCAAGAGAACCCTATCCTATTATGGAGTACTAGATTAGCTGCCACCACTGTTATCTTTCTTTTTTTTTTTGTTTTTCATATTTTATTTTCAGCCACAGAACCTACAACTCTGCCCTTAACTCACACTACGCAGCCTATGCCTCTCGCTTTCGATATATTAATTTTGATTCTGATAATATTGTGATTATTGATAATAATAAAATAAAACTATAATTGTTTAGTAACACCAAAATAAAATAAAAATTTCATTTCAATGGACGAGTCAGTATTACAGCTCATGCTAGATGCCACGTCAGTAGATGGATAAAAGAATTACAAAAAAATAAAAAATCATTTTCTCTCTCAACTTTCAACATCTGCTCTGCTCATCCCCTCTCTACTTCTACAGTTCTATTCTTTTACTTTTTACTCACGCAAGACTCATTTTACAGTGAAGGAGAAAGAGAGGGAAATTTCCCCCTTAACTCTCTCTCAGGGAAAAAAAAAACAAAAAATTCTCATTTAATATGGGATTTTTGGTGGAGGCACAGGCGAGGATGAGTTGCCGGAGAAACTCATGGGCACGTTTAGAGTTTGCCAGATAGAAATGCAATCAGCCATTGTCGTTGACGCGCCGAACCCGACGATGACGGGCGGGATAGGGTCAGCTAAAATTAAACACCATGATTCCGTCGTCAACGACACCGATGAAACTGATGAAAAGCTAATGTTGTTTAATTTTCTCCCCCCTAATCAAATTTAATCTTGATTGCGAGCTTATATCTCTTTATTTATGGGGATTGATTTTAGATAATAAAAAAATTAACCACACATTCTTAAATTTATATAAAAAAAATTCTTAATAATTAATTTTTGCAACCAATTTTATTTTTTTATAATTTTATTTTTGAGGTTGAAATGGAAATTAAATATCGAACTTAAATTACACATAATTTCAAGTAATTTTATTTCTTCAAACTTTATTAAAAATAAATCTCTTATCTATCCACATTTTGCAATTAAAAATTTTATTTTAAAAAAATTTAAGGTGGTAAAAACTCAGCTAGTAAAATATGGATTAATAAATAAGTTTTTCAGAAATTTTATATTTTAGTATACCATACAGTTATTTTAAATTGATTTCACATTAAATTAACAAACAGTACGTTTTAACTCCACCAATTTTATTTAAATTTAATATAATATGAGTGATATGAAAAATAAAAATATTCAAATATTAACTTTTTAAAATACAAAAATTTAATATTAAAAAGATTAAAGTTTAAAAATTTTAAAATGCATGTTTGCTAAAAAATTATTGTTTTTACTTTCACATTATATATTAAAAATTATGAAATCACAAATCAAATATACTAACGAATTAAATTGAATTGAATCACATCCAATAGGATTAATTGAATTAATCACATAAGCCATCCTACCCTCACTAGTACAAATTCCCAAATATTCTTAGTTGGAGTGGTTTTGCTCCACCTACTTTGTTACATTAATATTTTAGTTTCTATATTTTTATAAAATAAACAATTGAAGAATTGAAACTCTGATGTTTGATTGTAGATTGAGATTTCAGAAATGAAGTAATTGGATCATGTGCCATGTGATAGGCCAGTGAGCAGTACTGCCAGCAAGATTTTTCTTCAATCTCAAATGACTATTATAGTTAACCACCCACATTAACTCATTAGGCATAGCTCACTTGACAATTGAATGTGAAAGATTTGTCATTTGTATCAAAGACATAACCAACTAGCTGCACACTAACCAGACGAAGGAAAATCAACTAAACGTTACACTACAATTAAATTATTTATCCTCTAATATGCTTGTAATAAACTACCCAATATCAGAAGGATTATAAATATCTGTACTTTAAGAACCCTTCTTAATCCATCATTACCATAGCTTGAGAATCCCAAAGAGACCATGGAATTGGAATTCTGGGTTAATTTTCCACTGTACAACTTGGAGTCAGAATTGGATTGAAGCAATGTGAGCTGTTGGTGCTGGCATGGTTTTACCCCAAATGGAACATTGCTTGCTGAGATTAATCCAACAGGGAAACACAGATTGGGATTATTCCAAGCCCCAAAACGCCTGCCCATTTTCTTATAGAACACTTCAGGGAATTGAAGCTCTCCTGTCAGATTGTTTCCATTGACGTATAAAGCACTGATACAAGGCAAAGTTGCAAGCTTTGGTGAGAGATTGCCTGTGAGATTGTTGCCACTAAGACCCAAAAATCTTAACTTTTTCAAATTGCCAATGGTAAGAGGAATTACACCTGTCAATCCCATGTTTGAGAGATCTAATATGGCTAAATTCTCTAAGTTTTCCCAATATGTGGCCTGGAGGCCTCCACCCATTGGGTTGTTTGATAGGGCCAATTCTTCCAGGGAAGATATTTCCTGGATTGATTTTGTCAATCCACCTGAGAATTTGTTGTCTCTTACATCCAAAATTGTCAAATTCTTTAAGTCACCAATCTCTTTAGGTAGCTTCCCCTCTAGCTGATTGTTGCTTAAATCAAGTTTTAACAGTGAAGTCATACCTCCAAAAGTGTAAGGCAAAGACCCAGAGAGTGAATTCCTGCTCAAATCCAAGATCAAAAGCTGACTTAACCCACCAAAACTATCTGGAATTCTGCCATAAAACCAACTTCCGGCCAGGACTAGCTTCTTCAAGTTGGCTAATTTACCGAGATTACTTGGCAATTCACCTGCCAAACCATTTTCTAGGAGCACAAGTGATTGAAGCTTAATTAGGCTGCCAAAGCTAGCAGGAACTTGTCCAAGAAGACCTGGGTTGGATCTAAACTCTAATTTCTCCAAGCTGGCAGCAAGTTTTTCCCAGTTTTTGGTAGGGATAGTAATTGGATGCTTGAAGGGTGACATAAAGCAGCTGAAGAAGGATAGAGATTTCAGGTGCTTAAGCTCAAAAAGTTGTGGCCTAAATTCAGCATTTGGGACACAGTCAAGAGAATTGTCATGAATATGCCCAATGCTCAAGTCAGTCACATACCAAAACCCGTCAAAGATATCACAAGAAACTCCCTGTCAGAAAAAAGGAAAAAAAAAAAAAACCTTTAAATCACTGAGTAAGATATTATAAAAATAAATCAGAACACTTTTATTTCTTTTCCCTAAAGCAATGTTACTAATTCAAGCAAAATTTAGGTATGGAACTAATTCTTGTTATTATTTGACCTTTGATACAAAGGAGATAGGTAGGGCAAGGATATTTTCTTTTCAAAGTTTTTTAATCATTTTTATTTGAAGACGAAATTACTCAAATGATATGGGCAGAGGAACAGCAGCAAATGGGGCAAAAAAGAAAAAAAGAAGTTACGGTTGTTATCCTTCGGATAAAATGCGATGAAACAGTAAAGCAATAAAAGATTGTTAGGTGGGTAAAGTACTTGAATAGGAGTCCATCCACAAGGGTCTGGATAGAGATCTGAGCCATTCCACCATTTACCAACGAAGCCTTGTATGGCAGAGTACAAAGCTGTTTGCTCCCCTTTCTCCATTGAAGCTGCATCATTTTCTGCTTGACCAGAGCACCAAACACTCAAACCCAAAAGCCATAACACCAAAATCACATTACTAGATATGAAACTCTTCATGGGTTTGACGAAAAAATATCAAAAGCTACGTTCTTGAAGATTAAGAAGCAACCACAAGTAGTTTAAATCTCATTCAGGAGTAAACAGAGGAAAGGGAAACAGAGAGAATGCCCATGGCTTGAACCCAGATGAACATTGTGGTCAATGAAAAAGATATGAGCTTTAAAATGGATTCACTAGAATGCTATAAAAACAGAAAATGTATGCATAAGAAGAGAAAAAAGAAAACCAGAATGAAAATAGAAATCCCAAGAATTGAGTGAGAGTAGAAGTGAAGAGAAAACAGAAGAAGAGCAAAGAAAAGTAAAACTCGAGAACTTGATTTTGTAGCTTAAGCTTAAAGAAGAAAAAGAAAGGAAAGTAATATAATAGCACAGAGAAGAGAACACAAGATGTAATGTAAGCAGCACGCTTACCAAAGCAATGGAAGTAATAATAACAATAGCAGTAAATTCATATATATATGATCAGAAGAGGAATAGTAAGTGGAGGAGATTTTGTGTTCTTTTTGAGAAGGGGATGATAATGAAGTATGAACCTTCCTTTAATACACTTTTTGTGAATTGAAAGTTCATCATCCAATAATAAATTTCATTAAATAACTAACTAGAAATGGAGTAGAGGGATGGATTTTGGTTGGGGGAGGGAGGTAATTAGTTAGGGTTATGGGTTAAAAAGAGAAAGATACAGGGGTGAGGGGGGACCATTCAGCAATGTCAAAATACAGAAAGTGATGCATGTAAATGCATGCAAGACAAATTTTGGTTTTGGTGGTTACTTTTCTGTTCTTTCTTTCTGGGCTATTAAATTAGGGATCTTTCTTAACAAACTTGTATCAGAAGTGAGACATAGTAAAAGACAAAACAGCATTGAGGTTATAAAAAGTGGAGACTGCAAAATAGGTTTGGATTTTGGGGATTTGGTTGGTGTGGGAATAGAAATCATAGAATTGAGTTTCTTGATGGTCGTCTTTTTAACCCAACAAATCCATATCCCAACTTTTTACCTCAACTCTTTTTCACTTTTTACTGTTTCTCTGATTGCCATTGTTGCATGCAATGTAGATCTAAAATTAGTAGTTAACAAAACTGAAATTCAAAGTTAACGGATTTTAGTCAACATTATGAAGTAGACTCAAATAATAGTCCATGGATTAGTTAAACTTAAATGGTTTTATGAATATTCCTACTAATTTGGCAACAAGCTAGTTTGGATATTTGATACTGAAATAATTAATTTTTGTTAGATGAAACAGATTAAAAGAAATGGAAAGGACATGGACATGGGTGAAGCAACACAACCCAAAATGCAAAGTTGTTAAAGGTGTTCAAAATGAAAAGAGAACCAAAGATTTGTATAAGGAAAAAACAGAACAGGAGAGCACAAACACGAGAACCAAAGCAACAGTAATTGTCCTTGTAGCCTTTCTGGTCTTGTAAGAAGTAATGATCTAAATGGACCACTCTACCCATTTAGAGTTAAGAAGAAGGCATTAGCCCACACTCACTCTAGACCCTACTAAAATTATAAAACCCAGGCTTATTGCAGTCTGAAATGTCCTTTTCTTTATTACTTTTTTGGGGAAGTTAGCTGAGCAGTGAAAAGCTATTTAATTTTAAGCTTTCATATTACTACCTTATCTCTTTGATTTAGTGTTGGGTTTTTTCTTTGGTTACTTGATTCTTGTTTTTCTTTATGTCTTTAACTTAATATGTACTAGAATAACAAGTTGTTTCACTAATAATACCCATCATCATGCAGTTGGTTGTACGTTTCAAACTATATTTCTAAGACATCATGTGTAAGAGGCCTTGTCAAGGCTATATTTCTTGCACTTGCAAGGTTATTATGATGCATTGAGTTGTTAGGTTAAGGAGGAAGAGAGAAGATTTATTAATTTTTTTAAGTAGGGGAAAAAAGAACGAAATTGAAAGAGAAATTCATATACAATGGACATGGGTAATTTAGTAAATTTTTATTATATTTTTTTTATAATTACATGTGTGAGGTAAAAGTCATAAAATTTAAATGTTAATTAATTGAAAAAATAGTCAAATTTTCACTCGTTACAATTGTAGATAATTTTCAATATTTTATTATTTGACTGTTTTAAAATGTCTAAAATCTAAACCCTTAGTTAATCCGAAATTTGGCATTCCAATCACAAGTTCGTCAATTAAAGCATGTCTAATTGTGAGTTTCAAGTCCCATTTTTAGCAAGTAATATTGGAGTGAAAAGTATTTCTTTTAATTTCTAATGTTGGAGCAACAATTGAATGAGAGATCGGTCTCTCTAATAAGAGATGCCAGTCTCTCAATGCCACATGCCAGCATTAGAAAAAAAAGAAGGTAAAAACTTACAGTTATATATGTTAACCGATAGAATAACAACAGCTAATTTTTTAGCCATATTATTATTCATTAATTTAAATAATTTTTTCATATTTTATTAATTATATTTTATTTAATTAACGTTAATTATTATTATTATTAATATATATCATTTATATATAATTTAAATAATTAATTAATTTTAGTAGTGTGTGGATTCTCATGTAAGACTTAAAAGAGTGACAACCCTTGGAGTAAAAAGAATTTCTTTTAATTTCGAATGACATAACGCCTATGTGACAGCTTGAACGTACCTCTTAGCAGAGATGGTCTAAGCCCCTTCAATGGAGACAGCAAAAGAAGACTGCCCCATTTTGTACCAAATTGAGACTGGAGCCGAAAAAAAAGTCCCATTATTGATAATCTTATCAATCACTTGATATTTTTGTACAATGAGATGCCCATTTTATTGTAATTTATTGCTAATTAATTGCTTAATTTTATTTATCCTCGACTCTGTCGAGGACTGTTTCTGGCCTTACAAATTGATACATCGGAAATCTAATATTAAAAAAATTGAAACTCAATAATACTAATAATAATAAACACCAAAGTTAGCTATGCAATGAAATTAGAACGACAAATTAAAAAGTAACGTTGAACTAACGGATTGATCCGAGTGAAAAGCGATTTGATTCCGCTTAAACAAGATCTCGGGTTCGAGACTCAATGTACACAGAAAATTCCCATTGAAAGACCTTTCCACCTACAATCCCGGTACGCAACGCGGATCGAATTCGGATATAGTCGGCGCAAAGCCCCGGTGAACCCAGTGCGGCATTAAAAAAAAAAAAAAGTGACTTTGAGATTCCAGGAAGAGAGAAATATATCAAACCTCCAGACTGGAATAAACCATATCACGTAAAATGAAGATATACATAACCTATGTAATTGAAAACAGATTAAGGAACCCTCTTGCCTCCTCTCTTTATGGGACAAGAACCATTTTTATTAATTCAAAGTTAGCAAACGAGACCCATTTGACAGAAATCTATTAGCGCAAATGAAATTAGGACCCCATCTTTTTTTGAACAGATGAAAGACCATCTTCAAATGCGTTATATGTATATACACAACCAAATCTCTCTTAAATGTTTTGATCAAGTCCTACAACTTCTTATCTCTCTTAAATGTTTGATCAAGTCCTACAACTTCTTATCTCTCTTAAATGTTTGATCAAGTCCTACAACTTCTTTTGCTTCGCCAGAAATATTAGCAAGTAATCAACATTTGCCAAACATTTCCCATCACCAAGTAAACTATTTTTTGTGCCATTAGTAAAGCTTAGTTATCTAACTTCAACATGCAAATGGAGGGAGTAAGACAGCACATCAAATGGTGTTTGCCCCTAACAGTGCTTCTCCAAGCCGCAATTACAGACAAAGTTGATTCCGCCTCAGAACTTGTAGATACTACAAGGATAAATAAAGGCATCAATTATCTGAAAACAATAACCAAACGCATACCAATCAAAACAAAATAAAAAAACATTCAATACTAAATCAAAGTGATAATAATTCTCCCAATTACCTAATTTAAATGTAGTTGAACACCTTCCCTCTCTTGGTTTCTCCATCACCACATTAACAACAGTTTACTCATAGTATAAAAGAGAACGCAATACAGCATGCTATGCACAAAGGTGGAGGAAGCGAACCAATTATGAAGTAAAGAAGTTCCATATCTTTTTCCCAATTGAAACTTCACCAGGGTGATCCAACTCATCATAGTCCTCCTCTTGATCTTCCTGATGGACTGTACTGCCATTACCATCTTCATCTCCATGTCCTGTTGTGCCATTTACTTCCTCATTCAACTCAGTAATCTCAACTGATCTTACTTTATCAGCTTGTTCATTAATCATTAAAGAGTTTAACTGTATTGTAACAATTATTCCAGAAGTTAGTACCAAAAACATGGCAGAAATTCAAGAATCATATTAAACCACCAGTGAGCACTTGTAAAAGTTCTAGAATGTTACCCCAACTTCTCTATCCTGAAAGATGTCCACATCTTTTAACGTTGTGACATTCACCAAGTCAGTAGATTTGCCAGTCTCACCAGCAACTCCAAATGACAGTGTGGATACAGTTTCAGGAATTGGTGCTGGTTCTGCTACAGCACTACCATCAGTCTCTTTCTCCTCAGTTCTCGTCAAGCTGGACAATGCTTGGTTGGCAGAGGTTATAGCTGCACTGATCACAATTGAGTAAAAAAAATTATAACATCAGAATACCACCCTTCCTTATGTCGTGCGCAATCACAATATCTGACAGATATCATATCTATCATACTATCTTCACAAAGCAATGCAGATGATAGTCAAATAAAATTCACCACATGCACAAAATTGAAAATCCAACATCATGATTAGGTGTGCAGTACTACATACTTTCTCATACCAAAAAAAAAAAAAAAAAAATCAAAGTTGTTTGGATGAATGGACTTGAACACAATCAATTGGAAAAGGCAAGGGACTAAAATGGAATCTAATCCTCTGATTTGGATGCAAAATGAAGGATGACGAGGACTAATTTTCTTCTCATATTTATATGGTGAAGGCATAAGTGATTATGATGGTAGCAGCAATGGCAACAACAATGACAGTAGCAAGGGTGTTAATTCTGATGGTGGTGAAAATGTTATGGCCATGGCAATGGTGGAAATACTGTAGTGACCACAATTTGTTGGTCAGGCAGGGGTGGAACCAGTGGCAGCAGCAGTGGTGAAAATTACAATCTCAGTACCAATAAAGTGTCCAGTGTTGAAGTTATTGAAGGTAGTAAAAAATAGAAATTGAACAATATAGTTCACATGACAGACACAAGGCATTGTAGTTTTGAGAAGCACAGTAACAACCTTTGCAACAATAAACATTATGACAATGATTAGATGCTATCAAGCATAGCCCTGATACTTACATCTTCTGTCGCCTAAGATTGTATCGCTTTTGCCTGGGAGTAACAGCTGAAGCTACCATTTGTCGCCTCTTCCTGCGTCCACCAGTTGTGACACTGTCAGAACATCCATCACTATTGCCAGCATCATGTTCACTTTCTTTTGGCACCCGTTCCCGCTTTCTTATAGTTTTGCTAGCCAGCTTCTCTCCACGAACAAGCATGTCCCGACTTTCATCACTTATATGATTATTATCATTAAGCTGTTGAATACCTTCTACCTTGTTTTCAGGCTCCTCTGAACCCTTCCCTAGAAAGAATTTTGCATCCTCAACAACTTGTTTTACTGACAGCGTTCTAGTATATCTGCTCCTCCCAGATTTACGCCGACCACTCTTCAGTTCTGATAATCCAGAATCTTCCTGCATACTTTCCATGTAACTGTGGTCATCAAAAGACATTGAATATCTATCTCCCTCTACTTTAATGCCATCGACCGCAGAATCATTTGCCGTCCCATAAGATCGCCGCGAATTATCCCAATCAACACTCCCTCTAGCTTCTTTACTGAGTGTACCAATTACCTCACGTTTTTCTTTGGTCAAAACAGAGGCCGAAACAGGCTCAATCTTTTTAGCAGGGGATATGTTAAAAATCTTTGAAGTGCATTTGCGGAACCAAGACATGCGTTCTTGAGATTTAGAATTAAGTTCATGATGAAATCTATCCGCATCATCAGAAGCATCCACAGCATCTTGATCATTCCCAAAAATTTTATCAGTTCGCTTCTGTAGGAGAGAGATCTCTTTGTCTTCTATGTCAGGTGGCAGAAGATCAGAAAGTATGAACTCCTGAGTGATGTCTCCACAGTCCTTACAACCCTTATGCTTCTCAACAAATGCAATGAAGTGATTCCTTTCTCTGATAATGTGTTCTCGTTGGTCCTGAAGCTTATTGCTAAGTATCACAAGCTCATTAATGTCTTTGCGCATCCCAAGTTGCTGCATCTCTAGCTTCTCCTTGTTTTTTGCAACTTCATGCTTTTCCTTCTCTATGGTGCGCTGTGCAGATCGTATTTCTTCCAATTCCTTCTGAGCAACATCCTTTAAGTGATTTAGATCCTGTCGTTCCCTCTCTCTCTGCATCTTGAATAAGCTCTGCTTTTCTTGCAGCTCTTTCTCCATTTCCTCACGTCTGCTTATTAGATCAGTCTTAAACTTGCAAGTTCGTGATTCAAAGTCTTTCACCAACTGATCATGCTCAGAGTGACTCTGCTCAGATAAAACCGATTGTTCCTGCTTCTTTCTTGATTCAAATGATTCTTTCTCCAGTCCAAGAGCCTCTAACTCCCTCTGAACGTACTCCTCCATTGCATGTTTCTCTTTCTTCAGCCTTTCCTCTTCAGCATACTGCAACTTCTCAAATTTCTCCCTCTCTTTAGTAATTTCCTTCAGCTCTTTACTAAGTTGACCTCTTTTCCCTTCCAGTACTTTTAATTCTTTCTCAAATTTCTCCCTCTCCTCTCTCAAATCTTCACCTTCTTTCAAAAGGAACTCCTCCTGACACCTGCATTTCTCCAATTCCTGTTTCAATTGTGACCGCAGGTGGAGGTGCTCCAATCTCTCATCATTAACAATTTTCAGACTTTCACTCTCTTCATCAATCAGCAGCTCCTGGTCAGCAATTTCAGATTTTATCTTCTCACATTCATTTTTGAAAATCAGCAAGTTCTCTCTATCAGCAAGCAATTTTCTTTGTTCAATATCCAGTTTCTTCTTCTCAACTTTCATTGATTTCTCATTCTCCTTAAGACTTTTCCATTTCAAATCAATGTCCTTTTCTTTCTCTTTAACTCTTTCTGACTTCTTATCCAAAGCTTGCTCTCTTTTCCTCAACTTCTCTTCCCTGTGAAGAAATTCAGCTTCACGCTGCCCCAATTCTGTCATCTTGCTTTTCAATTCTTCATCAAGATCTTTCTTCTTTTCCTCCAGCTCCAACTCAAGCTTCTGCACTTTAGCATCCAACATTAACCTGTGCTCATCAATGATCTCCTGAACCTCCATCTGCAGAAGATTCATAAAACCAAAATCAACTCAAGACCAGTTCAGGAAGACATTAGTTCCATCATCACTCTACATGAAGAATGTCCACTAACCATACAAACTAAAATGAGAAAAGGTATTGCTCCATCATCACTCTACATGAAAAACGTCCACTGACCAAACAAACCTAAACCATACTCTCCCTGACCAATCAGTAATCACTAACACAGATAGATTTGAAGAATATTTTTTTATATCAAATAATTGAGCATCGTGCTTTGCCATTATATTAAAAAATCAAAATGAAAAATTACTATAATTCATATGATCTTTCAGTGTTAACAGCAGCTCTAAAAGCTATAAAATTGGAGTTTTAACCATTTTTTAAAACAGCATCTCCGATTTTGTCGGCACAGTTCTGTCATGGGAATCTAAGCATATGGAACTTCACATTAACTTCATCAGGGTTCAATCTTTACGATCTGACTTCCATGTACTCCAGAAGTCCCATGTGCATCACTGAGTCTTAATAAATAAGAATTTGAGAAATTCCAAAGTTTGATGTCAATAATTGAGCATCGTGCTTTAACATTATATTAAAGAATCAAAATGAAAAATTACTGTAACTCATATGATCTTTCAGTGTCAACAGCATTCACTGTATTCGTCTTAACAATAGCTCTATAAGTTACAAAGGTAGAGTTTTAACCATTTTTCAAAACAGTATCTCCCATTTCGTTGGCACAGTTCTTTCATGGGAATCTAAGCATATGGAAATTCACATTAACTTCAATAGGGTTCAATCTTTGAGATCTGCCTTCCATGTACACCAGAAGTTCCATTTGCATCACTGAGTCTTAATAAAGTAGGATTTGAGAAAATCCCAAAGCCCAAATTCATGCCATTGAAATGGCATTTTGACCATCAGCTGGAAAGCATCACAAGGAAATCTAGCTCATGCAAGTGCAGACATGTGTGAATCATGAGCATCTATAGATGCCAAAAGTACCTACAGATCTCCATTAGACCAATGTTGATTTGACAAAAGAATAAGCCTTTAGGTTGCCTTGCTTAAACATGTTATAAATTGATCATGCATTCAAATTTTGAAGGACCAACAACACATATAGTAATATATCTAATAACAGATGTGTTGCAATTGGTTGGTAACCATCTTGCACTTGTGATTAGAATTTAAAAACTCACTTTTTCTCTAGCACTAAGCTTTTCTTCCAAAGCATGCAAGTCCCCCTCCTTCATCTCTAGGATGCTTCTGGCAGAGTCAGCTGTCTGAAACAACATGACAAAAGATAACAAGCTAAACAAAAAGGAAAAAAGACCAAAAAACTCTTAGATTAACTACTAAACTACTCATGAACTCCACCTTCTCCTTTACAACCAAATCAGGTATCTGATTGTTTATATCATCTTCTTTCTCCTTCAACTTTGCAAATGATAAATTAATATTCTTTTCAATCTCCGCCAGATCCTTTTCCTTTTGCTCAAGAATCCTTTCAGTTTCATTTGTCCTTTCCTCTTTCTGGTGGAGAGTTTTCTGAAGTTCACATGAACTTTCCTCCTTTTTCTGTAGTTTTCTCTCCCACTCAAGTAAATCTTCTCTCTGTTTGTACCAAGTTGCCTCGTGTGCTTCTCTCCTAAAATAATCAATAACAGATATTTGCATGATAATGACCCATATCTCTTGCAAGTAAAAATAGTAAGCAGATTTTAAACACGAGGGAGAAAGCAATACTCTGCAGCTAGGGATAGGCGATCCCTTTGAAGCACACTTTCAAGAGATTCCAGTTCTTGCAATTTCATATCCAACTCTGAGCATTTTCTGTTGATTTCAGCAAGTTTGGCCTCAGCAGCACACATTTTATTTTCTACCTTCAGAGATCTATCTTCAATTCCAACAGCTAAAGCTTTTGCATTTTCCAGTTTTGACTGAGTATCCTGCTTGATCTGTGCATGCTCCCCTTGCAAGTCGCGCAAAATCTTTTCAAGCTATGTTATGTGCAACACAAAGTCACAAGTTAATCAAGAGCAGAAAGAAGAAGCTCTGGATGCTCAGATTCCAGAAAACAAAAAGAAAATACCAACAAAAAGAAAAATTAGACAATGAATTATATAAATCTGTTTTCTTTAAGACTAGATAAATCCATCTATAAATCTATGCTCATGGCAAACATGGAAAAATATCACAATCTGTCTTCCAATAAACTGGAAAACCCAATGAATAAGAAAATGACGGATGCATAGCAAAAGGCACATGTAAGAAGTCAAAAAGCAAAATAATGTACAATCAAAAAAAAGGTAACATATTGACATATCATATATAACAGAAAGAGAAACAGAAGAGAATTGTACTTTTATACCAAGAACAAAAAAATAAAAACACGCAGGCAGTAACATTGCAGTAAGGATAGTGAATCCAATTTTCAAAACCGTATAAGAGTTATATGAAAGACAAAGACAAGTATCTATATAAAGGACAACCTTATAAAGATTACTTGATAAATCTTCCTCTTTCCCCCAATACCCTGGCCATTTTGAAGTGAGATTTGAAATTTTAAACTGAAACAGTCTCTTTGTTCTTTTACATTTCTCCATGTTTTCCACAATACCCACTCTTAAGGAGAACAGGATTTCTTATAATCATGTTTTAACTTCCCCAAAATTCACAAACAAAACAGAACTAATGCACACAGCAAATAGTAAATAGCAATAAACTTAAAAGGAGTAGTAAAATAGCAAGAAATAACATACATCAGTTGCACACTGCTTCTCAACACCCAAGGCTTTCCTTAAATTTTCTTCCCGTTTCTCAGCTTCTGAGTATGCAATCATGTGTGCTGCTTGCTCACGCCTGAGGATCTCCTGACCTTCTGCTAATGCTTGCCTTAGTTCATCATATTTTGAATTCCATTCTTTTCTTTCGATAAGGAGAAGCCCCATGTTATATTGATAATCAAAAAGCTGTGTAAAAGTTATAAAAAAAAAAGGAAAAAAATCACAAATAACAAATTTAAGTTCTAAGCTTCTCATCAACACTCAAGCTTACACCACATTGAAACACAAGAGAACACAAAAGATGAGAGATCGAATTTCCCCTCCAAATACTTTGCTTACACTCAGTTTTCTCTCCTAGAAAAGTATGTTAGCATGCCTAATGAATCTAGGCCTATGAAGACACACATATTATTTCTCCTCCATGACAAACAAATTAAAGCACCAAATGTGCAAAGAGCATCCAGTTGGATATTTAGTCCAACTTATGCCCCACATGCACACAAATGAAAAACCATAAATTCATCAATGAGTTGCGAATTAGAGGAGGAAGATGAAGAAGACAAAAAAAAAGGGACAAATAATTTATATAAAATAAAGTCTCAACCTCGCACTGCTATTAGTGTCCTTCCATAAATAATACTAATGAACACTCATCTTTAAGATTAGACTCCAAATTCCTCCAAATCATAGTTAACAGTAGAAACCAACTTCTCACAAAGGCAAATCAATGACACAAAGTAAGTAAATATACTCCTTTACAAAAACATATAAGCACGGAAACTAGGGCAATAAGCTAGTCTAATAACTTGCAAAATGTTGAATTCTGGTCTAACTTGGAATCTAGCCTACAACAAACAATATAGAACTTTTTTGTTTCCTTTTGTCCTTGATATAACCTTATTTTAATCTCAACCAAGTTACAAGCTGTCTATTTGGTATTTAGATTACTTCAGAATTCAGTTTCAAAGGGAATTAAAAAATTTACTGAACAGGCGGTGGAATTGTGCACATTTGTAATTTTGGAACCATAACCCCTATTGGTAATTCATTTTTGGTCTACATGGTTTTCACTGTCAAAGCAATTAGTTTTGCTTATTCCAAATTGTAAACCCTCACAAATACGGTTCATCTTTGTATTGCTATATGAGTAATAACATTAATTTAGACAGAGAGAAAACAAGGAAATTTAGGTATGACGACTACATTAATCTCAATTTTTGCGGTATACCTTCAAGATTCTCTGACCATATGTTGCAAGTAACTAATAAGTAACATTTTCATTTAAAAAAAAATGAAACTTAAAACAGTTAACCTTTCTATTTTCAATAGTTTCAGAGTTTTCAAGCCAAATCAGAGCAGCAAATTGTCTATTGTTGCACATTAATTAAAAAAGACAGTGAAAAAGATATCCTTCTTAGTCAGTACTTAGTGGATTGCAAGCTCATGTAAAAGAGGCTTACTTCAAAATGTGCTTAAGAACACGTAAGGGAAGAACGACAACAGCAGGCCAAAGGATTTGACAGCACATCAAGTAAATGAACACATGAGCATGCAAACTTGGGGACATCAATCTAAAAAGTAGAACTAACAAAATAATAATAATAATAATAATAATAATAATAATAAAGATCTTCTATTTAGACTAATGCTTTTATTAAATGTCAACAAATATTTAACCACATTGGGATAAACCCAATCACCAAAATGCACCAATTAATACACTAACCTCCTTTTCAAGCCTCGAGGCCTTCTCAAGAAGCGCCTGGCGGTCCTTTCTCTCCATAACCGCTTCGTCTAATAGACCCGCCTCCCTAAAACGCATCCAATCTTCCATGTCGTCGTTATCCAAGCCTGCAGCATTGCCACTTAGCGACTCGAGAGGCGGCGGTGGCGGCGCCGGAGCAGGCATGGGCCCATCAACAAAAGAAACCTCTTTACCTTTTACCGCAATGTTAGGGTTAGATGAAGCCACATGCGAGGCGCCACTCTTACGCACCTCATTGCGAGGAGTAAAAGTAATCGCCGACGATTGCCTCCTCTGAGGAGTGAACATGATGCAACCAGATTGATAAAACCCGAAAACAGCAACTATACAAAACCTTTCTCGTAAAACCAATAAACAGTCTGAACCCTAATTTCGGCTTCAGGCCATTCACTACGTTTATGGTTGGATTGGATTGTTAACATTCGTGTACGTTCAAAGAAAGCGACTAAGACTCGGGTCCTTCCATTTGCTCTGTATCATCGCACAAGTGTATTAATTTAGGAAGCAAAAACCGAAAATGAGAAATGGCACGCCGTACCATTGTTTTTTTTTTCTAAAAAAAAAGAGAACCAATTATTTTCAGGCAGGCTACGTTGCGTGCGTGTGTATGGTACGCAAATATATTCACCATACAAAAAGATGAAAAATAAAAATAAAAAAACAATAATTGTAAGATGTATAGGTGGCAAATGGGTAGGTTGGGTGGATTTGGGTTGGGTTATAAATGGGTTGGGTTATAAATGGATGGGTCATAAATGGGTCAAAAATATATGGGTCAATATCCAAATGAGTTGGGTGGATTTGGGTCGACCCATTTAATTTTTTTTTAATAAAAAATAATTATTGATATAATAACGGAATACTAAAAAAATTATTATAAAAAT
Organism: Excoecaria cochinchinensis; assembly: GCA_947683425.1. Classification (NCBI taxonomy): domain Eukaryota; kingdom Viridiplantae; phylum Streptophyta; class Magnoliopsida; order Malpighiales; family Euphorbiaceae; genus Excoecaria; species Excoecaria cochinchinensis. The sequence goes on from CANTUQ010000263.1 coordinate 1,440,707, forward strand.
GTTGGTTCAAATGGGTCGGTGAAAATCCAAACGGATCGGGATATCGGTTGAATTATAGCTGTCCAATTTACTATTCATTTGGTAAAAATTTTGGCATTATAATGGCTATTTATATAACATACCCTTCCTGCAATTCAAACAATCTACAGTCACACACAGGGGCACAACAACACAATAATTCATAAACCAAGTGACTCTTTTTTCATTTTTAAGCCAATTATGTAATCCTAAATTATTTCACTTACTTTCTAAGCTCAATTTCTCTCAAAATTAATTTTATAATTCTTAAAATATATAAATTAGTCTCCCTGCAAAATTTCAGCTTAAACAGAGTCCGTTTCTCAATTTTGTATATTTAAATCAGTCCGTTTCGATAATTTTCGGTGTTACCAAAAAATTAATTTTTTACTGTCAAAAATTTCTAAATATTAATTTAAGTCTATATATATCATTAAAACAATTTTTAGAGGTCATTTGCTATTTTTAGAGGTTTAATCAAACTTTAGTTAAACCAGCTACCCTTTAAAACGAGCCGGGGTTTTTTTTTATTTTTTACTTTTGGAGATTTATTTGGCCTCATTTTTTCTCCAAATTTTACCGTCGAGCTCCTTATAACTAGTATTTTCCGATAGTCAAATAAAATATTTTTTACCTCCGGGTGTAATTTTTGTTCCCAGTGCACTTCTACCATAAAAAAAAACTATTTACGACTAACCCGATAACTCGACAATTACAAATCTAACCAACAAAATATGCATACAGATTACACAATAATAATACAGCGATATAGTATAATCAAAAAATCTTGTTCATTAAGACAAAAATTTTTAATATTCAAGAAATAATGAAAAAAAAAACACCCATTGGGTCAAGGAAAAATGACCCAAATGGGTTGTATTTTATGTGGGTAGATTTTAGGTGGGTTTAAATGAGTCAATTTTTTAGTTGGGTTGGGTTTGGGTCAATTTTTCTTGGGTGGGTTTAGGTAAGTTGTTGGATTTGGGTTAATTTTGACATGTATACTAAGATGTGTACTAAGTGGCAATTTACTATTTTCAACAAGACATTCAAGTAATAAATTTAATTTAATACAATAAAAAATTTTAGATTCAAATCTCTTTTTTTTTTAGACATAGAATGATAACTGATTAAATAATTTAAAGTTTATTTTTTAAATTCAGTTAATTAATATAAATTTTTTAAAATTAAAATTAAAATTTAATTTATTAACAATCGATTAAATATTAAATTAAATTAGTTTAACCATTAATCATTGATTAGCTGTTAAAAAAATTAAACATGTACAGTTTTGATTCTTCTAAATTTCTTTGAAAAAACTTCCATCCATCAATCAAATTAAAATATAAATTATCCAAAAAAATTATGATAGATTATGAATACATATGAAAATTATCATTATATCCATAAATATGTATAAAATTATATATAATATAAGTCCAATTAACCAAATACTTAAGTCCATATTTATATTCAATTGGACTGATTAATTAATAAAGTCAGTTTAAACTTGATTTTCTAAATGGATTTTTTTATTCTTTATTTTTTACAGTCCTACCATATTCTATTCTCCCTATAAAAAAAATGATTTATTGATAATTACTGCCAATAATAACTGAGACAAATTTTTCTTTTTTTTTTAATTAACCATCAAATATGCATATTAAATTTATTTTTATAAATTAATATTTAATATTTTCAAAATAAAAAAAATGAATAGTAATATCATGTTAAATTAAAATTAATATGTTATACATTTTTTAGAATAAAAAAAATCTTTAAGAATGAAGAACGAAAAATCAAAGGGAAAAACATACTGATTAATTAGTTTGACATGATATATATAATAAAATTTAAATATTGTTATTGTCATAATAATACATGTCCTACTTTGGAAACATCCATAAGCGTACAAGAATTAACTGGGATTCAATTAGGGGTAAGTATGGTCGGTTAATCGGTTTACAAGTCCCAGTTCATTAACCAGTCTATTAATACCAGTTTTTTGAAATTTCAGTCCATTAACCAGTCCATTACCATCGGTTAACCAGTCCATCGGTTTCGGATCAGTTACCCAATATTTTCGGTTAACCACTATAATTATAAATATATTCATAAATAAAATTAAAATATTCAAGATATTTAAAAATTAAATTTTTTTCACTATAATATAACATTATTGTTGTTAAAATAAAAATATTTGGTGTATATAAGCAAATTTATTTTTAAAAATTAATATTTAATAAGTAAATATATTAACCGGTTCATAATCACTTTTAATTAGATAAATTGTTATATTTACTAATAGCCAATTAAAAAAACTTAAAAATTTTAAAATAATTAGTATAATGAAAAAAAATTAATAAATTAACTAAAAATTTGGTTTCGGTTTCGGTTAACCAGTCACATGAGTCAAAAACCATTAACCAGTCCATTAATATCGATTTTTTCAAAACACTAACCATTAATCAGTCTATTACAATCGATTCGGTTTCAAATTTTTTTTTCTGTTAACCGAGTAAATCGGTTTTTTTTGCTCATCTCTAGATACCATATATGAATGTTATATGCATCTATTAACATGCTTTGCTGCTTTCTTATATGGTTGAGTGAGATGTATGTTGTAGTTAAATAACTCGTGTAAGATGAGAGATAATATTTATAATTTAAATTGATTAAACATCTAAATTTAACTAAAATATATAAATAACAGTAAAGTTTTAAACCATATCTGGCGTGGCTTTGAAAGTTTTTTCCGATTGTTTTAGATGGTGACTTCTAAATAATTATCTTGTGGTTCCCATCGCAATTCAACTATTTATTAGAAATAAAATGAGATTCTCCAAAATGCTTTCTTATCTTTCAAGTTTGGAGTTGCTCATTTTATTGTTTTCAAATAAATTAGTTTGAATAGTAAATGCAAATAACTTTATTTATTTTGTGTAATTTGTTGTAATTATTTGGTTACATGCATCACATGCAAAATGCGGAATTTAAATTTTTTTACAAAATAAAATTTGATATTTGCCATGAAATTATATTTTTAATTCTAAAAAAATAAAAAATCATCTTAAAATTTGTTGGTCAATTGATTTTTTTCGAACCGAATTGTCGCAAATCACAGTGTTTAAATTTAAAATATTTATAAATTATTCACACCAGAAAAAGGAGAAAAACGAACCAAAAAGGGGATTACAGGGGCTGCCGAATTCCCTAGTGACTAGAGAGGAATTTTGGCTGGTAGGGAGGAAATGAAAGAGAAGTTATTCTTTTGTAATTTTATATCTTATCGCTATCATCTACTGTTTTAAATTAAAACACTTAAAACAGTTATATAATAGGATTAAAAATTTAAACGAGCTGAATTATCTTTATCAATTAATTAATTTAATTTGATTAATTCAATTTAGTCCGGGCCTCCACCATAAGATCCATGCGCAAAAGGCCGCAAATTGGATTTTTCTGCGCAGACTTGTATTTAATTAGCCAAATGAATTACAAATCTAATCAAATTAAATGTACAACGTTCATAATATTTATGAATTATATTTAACTTATTTTAACCCAATAGTTAGACCTTTAAGGCCTTCTATAGAGGCCCTGCGTAGAAGCCACTCGCAGAGTGCTTCTGCGCACAACTAATTCCATCTAGGCCTGAATTTAATTATTTATTTGATTCAAAAATATTATTTTAATCTTATAACACTTAGGCCATGTTTGCTTTCCTATATAGTACATGAGATAATATAAAATAATACCCTCTAATACATTTGAAGGTGTTTGGTTAATTCTTTTAAAAAATAATACATAGTTTAATTTTTGTCCTGCATAAATATAATAAAATAATACACACATCCTCCTGAGTTTATTTAATACAATATTTATCTTAATCTCCATTTTTTTCTCATTTTATATGAATTATATTTTATTGTTTTATTGTCATTTTTATTTTGTGAATATATATTTTGTGTGTCATATTAGTTTGTTAAATTTATTTAGTTTGAACATTATTATTATTATTTTATTTTTATTATTATTATTATTATTTGTTAATTTTTTTTTTGCATGGTTTTCTACTTATGGGCCACTGTTGCATATTGCAATATGTCCAAAATAATAATGATGAAATTTATTTATTTTGATTTGTTATTGCACAATGTATAAAATTATTAATTGTAGCACATTTGTTAATATATTTCAATTATATAATTGAATGTTATTAATTAAGTTGTTTGTTTGATTGTTAATTTATCTACTATTATATATTAATGTTTCGAGAAATTTGTACACTTTTTTTAAAAATTGTATTTTACAATCAGTTTTTTTTTTTAAATTGGTAATATTAAAAATAATTTAATTTTACATGTTTTTTAATTTTATTTAAAAATAATACAATACACTATTGTGCACAAAATACAACATAAAATATTACAAGCTAATATAATGTTATATCAAATACTATATACTATAATGCAGGCTAATACCATACAGATTAATACTATACAGTCTAATATGATACATGCTAATACTATACTTGCTAATACAATACAACGAACCAAATGTGCCCTTACAGTCTAATAATATTTTATTTTAAATCGAAACAGACCAACTTAATTTTATAGATCATTCACAAAAAAATTTGCAGACTATTTTGCGAATTTTTTTTTGTGCATGCATAATTAATTAAACTCATTTAATTAATTATTTTCTCTACCCATATGTGATTAGATCTCTAGGGCATATGTGGAACAAAATTTACTTGTAATATATTGTTTTTAACATGAATGAAGTGTGATATATTTTAATTGTGAAAATGTGTGAGGGAATAAATAAAATGTTAGGAACTAGGTGATAACACAGCAAATATCATTTGCACCAAAACCCAATTAGTCGGCCCTATAGACTGGCAAGGCCCAAAGCCCAATAGCATAGAGTAGCAGGCACGAGCTCCTAGGCAGCGCACATGCCCGATCGGATGATGTGACCGCCAGTCCCATTATCCGTCTGACACAAGACATCACCCATACCTTCCATCTGCTCCCTGTTAAATCGCCAAATACCTACTCTGACTGCCAGTAATCACTCCCTAGGCACTCAAGTGCCCCTCAACTATCTCATATAAATAGCCCAGCCAACGATGGCTCCAGGTATTGAACCTCTAGCATTCTATCTCTAAAAGCACTTTCTCTCTCTAAGCTATTAACTTAAGCTTCGGAATGCTTACACCTGGTCCGACTGGGCACTCTTTCTTGCAGGGTTTCTCTCGTCCGATTGGTCCCACCTCTCCTCTTCAAATAAAGACCTTTCTGGTTTTATCATTTGGTGCTTTCGGTGAGAGGAATGGCGAACTCACGATCAAATGAGAACACAACCCCCATGGATATTGATCACAACGGTAACACCCGTGCCAGATCAGGCACCTCGCGAAGGGAGCCCATCGGGTCCCCTGCAAGGACCAACCTCCTTCCCGCCTTCGATGATGCCACTTTGAGGCAATCTGAGGATACCCCCATCACCATTAAAGATATGCGTACCATCCTCAGCAATTTCACTAAGAGCATTGTCCAAACGCTCAAAAAGGGCAAAATGCCAAAAATTTCTGAAAGAGTTTATGAGGACTATCCAACGGACGAAGACTTCAGAAAAAGGAGAAATAGGGGAATCGTCATCAATGAGTCACGATCCCAGGAAAATTAAAGAGGTGCAATCAGAACCCCGGGAAGGTACGTTAAGGGTAAGGAAATGATCCCTGCAAACAGGGACTCCCCTTACTCCAGCAGGTCAATCACCCCCTCTATAGGGGATGATTTATCCTATATGTGCACCCCAAGCCGCAGCCATTCAAGAAAGCACAAAGGCGAGTCTACTGCCATAACCTTGAGCAAAGAGGACCAGTGGCTCAAGTAAAAGCTCAAGCAACTCGATTTTTTCTCCTCCAAAAAGGACGGCTTCGAGGGAAACACACGTGGGAATACTGCCTCCCCGTTCTGTAGGGAGATCATTGATTGCGAGCTGCCTCTCAGGTGGAGAGATGTGGTCATGGACAAGTACACTGGGAAGACTGATCCTGCCACTCACCTAGCGGAGTATCTAACAAAGGTGCAGGTATACACCTATGATGAGAGGGTAGCCTGCAGGGTTTTCCCCATCACCTTGGGAGGCGATGCTTTAACGTGGTTCCATGATCTACCCCATGGATCAATCACTTCCTTCGGACAACTAAGGGAGTTGTTCACCATGAGGTTTATCGTGCAAACGCATGCGCCTAAGACGGTGAATGACTTGTGTAACTTTTACCAAAGAGCCGATGAAAGTCTGCAAGACTACATCGATAGGTTTTAGGCCACAATGTCTGAAGTGAGAAGTGTCAATGTGGAAATGGCGACCAATGCTTTAGCCGGGGGTATCACCGATCGTCCTTTATTTGAATCTCTAACAACAAGACCCCCGTCCAGCTTCGCCGAACTTATGGAGAGGGCTAGGCAACAAATCCAGCTGGATGATGCCCTCAGGTCCAATAGAGAAAGAAGGACTAGCGTGATGGATCGGCTGCAGCACCCAGATGGTCGTTTGTTCAGCAGGGCCTCCACCTCCCATCGCACAGTAAGAAGCCCAGATAGAGGAGCCGGGTCTAGAAGCTTGGGCAAGAGAAAGGAGTCAGGGCGAGATCGATGTAGGCGCCTAGACGATCGGCTCGAGAGAACCTTCACCACCCTCAATGCCACCCCGTCCACAGTGCTGATGTGGATAAAAGCAAAACATCGCCAAGTCAACTGGCCGAGAGATCTATCGGAAATGAGCAGGGTTGTGAGGGACCCTAGCAAGTACTGCGAGTTTCACAGAGACGTTGGTCATTTGATCGACGAGTGCACCTCGTTGAAAAAGGAGATTGAAAGGCTAATACGCCGTGGGTCCCTCAAAAAGTTTATAGGCCCGGCCAGAGGGGACGAGCCCTGCAGACAACCGAAGCCTCGCCAGGACGATCCTGACTCGGACGATGATGAGTGTAGGAATTCGAGAAACGCCGACCTGAGCAGGCCTTATGCCGGGGTAATAAACATAATAACCGGCGGGTCGTCTTACGGAGACGATCTCTCTAGAAAAATAAAGGGAAAAGGTATCTACCTCTCCCACCAGGACGAGCAGCCTGCCTCAGTCACAATTTCTAGTAAAGACGCACGAGACGTCATGTTTCCGTATGAGGACGCTCTCGTTGTAAGAGCTCAGATCAATAATTTCAATGTCAAGAGAATTTTGGTAGACAATGGCAGTGCTGTCAATGTCCTCACTCTCCAGGCCTACCGAGCGATGGGACTACCGATCGGGGAGCTGAACCCAAATGCTACACCACTGACCGGACTTGGCAACGCCACTATCCCGGTGCTAGGATCGGTAGAACTCTTCGCTGAACTAGGCTAAGAGGCAATCGCTCATGCATGCAAGGTAACTTTTATGGTTATTGACATGACGTTTGCCTATAATGCCATCTTTGGCAGGCCACTGCTTTTCAAAATCGGAGCCGTTACCTCCATCCGGTACATGGTAATGAAGATCCCAACCATAGGGGGCGTCGCCATCTTAAGAGGCGACCAGAAGGCGTCCCGAGAAGCTTACATCACCATAATAAGGCATCAATGGGAGGCAATGGTTATAGAGTCCGGCCTGGAGCAGCCAGAACAGGCAGAAAGGCCCAGGATGGACCCTGCCGAGGAGACAAAGACAAGGGCGCTTGCCAAGGGAAAAAATGTTCAAGTTGGGACCAACATGAACAAGGAGACAAAAGAAGCCATCATGCAGGTCTTAACAATAAATCAAGCGACCTTCGCCTGGAGGCCAGAAGACATCCCTGGCATAGACCCCAAGGTGATCACCCACAAACTAAATGTGGACCCAAATCATCCTCCGGTCCGACAAAAACTTAGGAGGCATGCACCCTACCGGAGGAAGTTCATTTCCGATGAGGTGGATAGGCTACTTAAGACCGGAATAATCTGAGAGGTAGACTATCCCGATTGGCTGGCCAACGTGGTTCTGGTAAAAAAGAAGTTGGGGAAGCTGCGGATGTGTGTAGACTTCACTGACCTCAATAAAGCATGTCCCAAATACATTGGTGGACGCCACCGCAAGCCACACCATCTACTCTCTTCTTGATGCATACGCTGGCTACCACCAAATCCTGATGTGGCTCATGGATCAGGAGAAAACTAGCTTTATTACAGATGACAAAACCTTTTGCTACAGGGTGATGCCGTTCGGATTGAAGAATGCTGGGGCCACGTATCAGCGTCTTATGAATAAAATTTTCAAAGGTCAGATTAGGCAGAATGTCGAAGTGTACGTAAATGACATGATTGTCAAAAGCTGAAGCCTCGAAGAACACCCTGCCGATCTGGCAAAAGTTTTTGACACTTTGGATAAGTTCCAAAGGAAGCTCAACCCTGAGAAGTGCGTCTTCGGAGTACCGTCAGGAAAATTTTTAGGATTCCTAGTCTCCCAGAGAGAGATTGAGGCTAATCCGAAAAAAATAAAGGCTATCCTCGAGATGTAACCTCCCAGGAACGTAAAGGACGTCCAGAAGCTGAACGGAAGGATAACAGCCTTGGGACGATTCATCTCCTTCTCAGACAAGCGATGCACTCCCTTTTTCAAAAAGCTGAGGAAGAGTGAAACTTTCGTCTGGGAGGAAGACTGCCAACAAGCTTTTGAAGAGCTGAAAGCATTCCTCACCAACCCACCACTGCTTAGCCGGCCGATATCAGGTGAAAATCTGTACCTTTATTTGACCACCTCTAGGGAAGCTGTTGCAGGTGCCTTGGTTCGAGAGGAAGGAACACAACAGCTGCCTGTGTGCTACGTCAGTGAAGTACTTAGAGGTGCGGATTTAAAGAAAGGACCGGTCGAGCAGCTCATCATTGCCCTTATGATGTGTGCAAGAAAGCTGAGACCATACTTTGAAGCGCACACAATTGTCATCCAATCGGGTCACCCGCTTAGAAAAATTTAAAAGACCCCCAACCTAGAGGGCAAAATGGTGGGATGGGCAATTAAGCTACAATCCTGGGTTGTGAGATACGAACCCAGAAAGGCGGTAAAGGCCCAAGTTTTGACAGATTTTATCGCTGAATTTGCGGGTGAGGAACTACAAAGTCAGCCCAAGCTACCAAATTAGGAAATGATGGTGGATAGCGCAGCGAATGACACTCGAGGAGGTGTAGGCATAGTAGTAAGAGGCCCCTTAGGCATCACAATAAGGTACACAATAAAGCTCAATTTTAAAGCTTTTAATAATGTAGCAGAATATGAGCCGCTCCTTCAAGGGCTGAGACTGCTCCACACAATCCGACCGGAGTCAGTAGTCATCAGGAGCGACTCCCAGCTGGTAACGAGCCAGGTCCTGAGCACCTTTGAGGCCAGAGAAACCAGCATGATCCAGTATTTAGCAAAGGTTAAGGCCGCCTTCGGAACACTTGAGGAAATTGGGTCAGAGTGGGTTCTCCAGAAGGTGTCAAGAGATAAAACATCAGAGGCTGATCGGCTAGCAAAGATGTCTGCCTCCGAGCAAAGCGTTATAGAGGAAAACATTGCCATTGTCGACCAAACTTCCTCCTCCCTAGATGAGCCAGAGATGATGGAGATCGACCAAGGGGACGAAACCTGGATGAGCCCAATCAAGTAGTACTTTCAAACAGGTCGGCTGCCTGAGTATAAAGACGAAGCTCGAAAGGTATCGAGAAAATCCCTTAATTTTTCCATCATTAACGGTGATTTGTATAAGAAAGCTTTCAGCCACCCTTGGTTCAAATGCATGACGGAGAAAGAGGGAGACTACTCCATGAAGGTATATGCGGAGCACACGAGGCAAGCAGAGTTATGGCAAGAAAAGCCCTCCAGACGGGGTACTACTGGCCCAACATGCTCAAAGATGCTCAAGAAAAAGTGAGAAGATGCCCGCAATGCCAGGTACATGGGAGGATCATAAGGCAGCATGGAGCGGACCAACAGCCGATCGGAATAGCCTGGCCATTCGATCAGTGGGGCCTCGATATTTTGGGACCTTTTACCCAAGGCAAAAAGCAGATGAAGTTACTCATAGTAGCGGTTGACCATTTCTCCAAATGGATTGAGGCTGAACCTGTGGCCACAATCACAGCCGAGAGGGTCAAGAACTTCACATGAAAAAACATCATCTGCAGGTATAGCTTACCTAATGTTTTTATTGCAAATAATGGCAAGCAGTTCGACAGCTCCACTTTCAGAAATTTTTGCCAAGGCCTAAACATCAAACTGAGGTTCACGTCAGTCGCTCACCCCCAAAGCAATGGAATGACTGAGGTCTCCAATCGGACCATATTGGAAGGGTTGAAAAAGCGACTGGGTGAGGCAAAAGGCAACTAGACTGAAGAACTGCAGAATGTCCTATGGACGTACAGAACTTCACCCAGGATAGGCACTCATCAAACGCCATTCTCCATTGTCTATGGCTCCGAAGTAATGATACCGGTAGAGGTCGGCCTCTTATCTTACTGATCGGCACTTTATTCCGAGCAGATGAACACTCAAAAAAGACGCCAAGATCTAGATTTGGTAGAAGAAAGGAGGGAGGACGCCTACACCAAGATCGCTGCCTATAAGCAAAGAGTTGCCAGATACCACAATGCCAAGGTGAGATTTAGAACTTTCAATGTTAGTGATCTGGTGCTCAAAAAGGCAAACCTAGGCTCGGGAAATGCCGGGGTGGGAAAACTAATGCCAAATTGGGAAGGGCCCTACGAGGTCTCCAAAGTTTTAAGCCCGAGCACATATAGGCTCCGAACTGTAGAAGGGCAAGATGTCCCCAGAAGCTGGAATGTCGAAGTACTTAAAAAGTACCATCTGTAACGATGTATCCATATTCGCCAAATGCTCAATTAATAAAGAGGTTTTTTTTCTCTAATCTTATTTATCCATGTATAATATAACTTATACGCTAGGCTTGACGTCAGTCCCGAGCTAAAAATGCCAAAGTTGGAATTCATTCTTCTGCAGGTACAATGCAAACCATTAGGATCGACGCAATTCCCGATCCCAAGATACAGAAAGAAGCAAAGCCCGTTAGGATCGACGTAATTCCCAATCCCAAGATACGGAAAGAAGCAAAGCCCATTAGGATCGACGCAATTCCCGATCCCAAGATATGGAAAGAAGCGAAGCTTTCGACAGTTCGACCGCTAGGATCGATGATCATCCCGATCCGAAAATATGAAAAACACGAACCTTATGTCGACCCCATCCATCAGGATCAGCCATACTCCGATCCGAAAATATGGAAGGCGCCCAAATCGCGCTGACTTATTCGCTAGATTCGACGTCTATCACGAATCCAAGACGCGACCACTAAGGTTAGAATAAGACATATGTTTCTCCCAAGACAAGTGTCATGCAACGGTCATAAGCCAGAATGCAAATCAGACACTGACCTGATGAATGAAACTATTCGCCTGATTTTAAGTCCAACTCAGGTGTAGTTCCAGATCGCCGACTGATCTTGCATCCTAAGCCAGATTAGGCAAATCGGTCACTGGACTTGGAAAATCACTCCAATTCTGGAAGTCTCTAAGATTTATTTATTTCACAAAAGCAAGTTATATGCACTTTAGTGAACTATACTCGAACTTTGCAAACTTTGTGCAATCTTATAAGTTATTGAAGATTTGCGAATGCATAGTAAAATTATAACTTACGCAAAATAAAGACGACAATAAGCAAATAAATATCATTTATTGGAAGAAGTGAATATTATACAACTTGTACAAATATAAGAACAAAGCATACAAAGGAAAACTTGTAAACAATTACAACTTCTAACCTAAGTTTCAATATCTACAATCTCTATTCCGTCAGGAGGCTCGGAAGGAGGTCCCTCATCCGGCTCCACTAAAGCCTGAGAAGGGTCGGAGGCAGGTTGAGAAGGCTCAGCTACCTCTTAGGAGATAGGCTCAGCCAGCGGAGGCGCCCCAGCTTCGGCTATTGATGTTATGTCTCCTTCAGCCCGGGGCGAAGTAGCTTGATCGGCAGCTCCCTCCCTAGGAGCATCCCCTTCATCATCACTAGATGGCGGATCGGGCAGAGCTGTAGGGTCCTCCATCTAGTTAAGGTCAGCGCCAGAGAAGCACCTCCCAGCCTCGTAGATCAGTTGAGACAGCAGCTTTGCCTGAGCCTCGCCCATTTGATCAAGTAGCTGCTCCTCTCGAGAGGCGAGCTCTCCTTCAAGCTTCCTTTCCCAACTAGCCTCCTTATTCGCCAGAATGTTGCGAAGCCGATCACACTCTGTAATAGCTTGGCCTCTCTCCTCCAGTACCTTGGCCTTCTCAGCGCCTAACTGCTTGCACTCGCTGTTCAATCTGGTCGCTTCTTCCTCGAACTTGCGGTATTGAACGCTATCGGCAGCTAGGCGAGCTACCTCCCCCTTAAGCCGATCGGCTTCAGTGAGCTTTGCCTTCAGTTCCTCAGCGTGTTGGGTGGCCTCCCTCCTCTCGACCACCACCTCCTCCCGAAGGCCAGAGATCTCCTTTTGAAGTTCTGACACCTGCAGGCGAAGAGAGGAGTTTTCTTGATGGAGAGAGTCCCATTGGGCGGCTGCCTCACCCCTCGCCTTCGTGACCTCTCTCACTCTGGCCTCTACAAGGCCACCAATATCGTGCAAGCGCTGGCCTCTCTTGATCAGCTGCAAAAAGAAAAGAGCAATCTCAGACAAAAAAAGGATTTGCCATGAAAGGCAACGGCAATCAGACCAGCCAAATCTCACCTCCAAGGCCTGAAAGTTGAACATACTCCATTCCCGGGTGAGGGCGTTGAGGTCTCCTATGGCCTTATAGTCATCCTCTTGGAGAATCCCCCGGCAAAGGTGATTGGCAATGGTTTTGTTGTTCGCTGACCAGTCATTGCCAAAGTTCTCCTTCAAGAAATCCTGTAAGGGCACGGGTTGCCTATCCAGTCGCCGAGTAGGCTCGCTCGTCACTATAGCCTTCCCCTTCCCGATTACATCAGCGGCCCTCTTGGTGGTGATATCCTCGGCCCGCTTCATCGAGGCCTCGTCTGGTCGGCCCGATCGTCCCTGGGATGCCCCCCTTAAGGCTTCAATAATTAGAGGGCAGACATCCCCAGGCACTTCCTCCTCCTCCGACTCTTCCCCGAGTATCACCCTCCGGCGGTGAAGGGGCTGATCTCCCACTTTGGGACGAGGTACCAAAGAAGCTGTAACGACTGGAGTTGGGTGAGCAGTTGTAGCAGCTGCTGTTGAGGGAGGGGCAGCAGAAATCGGGACCGTGGCAATCGTGGCAAAAGACGAAGCACTTTGCTGCAGTTTCTGCACCTCAGAAGCAGGCAAGAGCTTTCGCCTTTTCCTCTCCTCCTTGGCCTTCCGTTCGGCCTCCCTCTTAGCGACGGCCCGACCAAGGATGCACTGTGAAAGATCATTTCCACCAGCCATTTCAGCTGCAACAAAAAATACAAGAAAGATAAGTTCTCCTTTAAATCACATATTTTATGCAAAATGCAATGCATGGTTGATGTTCTATGTCAATATTGGTCTACTCGAATCCTAATGCTCACGTTCAGCATTTTCGGCAGCTTCGGAGCTGGAAGAACCGAAGAGTGTGGTCAGGAGAAAGCTAGACTGGTAAGGCTCCCCATGTTTGCTCACGGCATCCATCAATTTCTTGATATCGCCCTCATACATGGGCTGACCAGCAGCTGGGTCCTTCAAGACTTTGGCTCCAGCCGATCGGGTCAAGCGCACCCCAAATCCGCCGATCATCCCCACTAGAAAATATCTCTCCTTGTACCCCTTCATTGAGGTGGGGATGTACATGAGCTTTTTCTTTGGGCGGCCGGTGAAAAAATATTCCGTCCCATCACTCTGACCCGATAAGTAGAAGAAGTGGGTGAAAAGGTCCAGAGTTGGAGTCACCTCCTCTATTTTGCAGAGGATCTTGAAGTAGGCCACTGACCTCCACCCGTTCGGATGCAGCTGATTCGGGGCGATCCCATACCCCTCCAGTATCGCCATCTTGAAGGCGCTCAGCGGGAACCTCAAGTCTGTATCTAGGCTCCAAAGGTGGCAGATAAACCATTCATTGTTATCCTTTTCGAAGGGTCCCTCCGTTACAGCCATGGAGTCGGGGCACCGCATCACAAACATGTCAGCGGGGAACCCATATTTGGTAGGGATTTCAACCACCTCCCCAGGGGTCAAGCGAGAGCATAACTCAACTGCTGGCTTATCTCTATATCCCTCCATGAAGCTCCTGTCCAGTGATTGCCCACTGCTAGAAGTCATCTTCAGAGAAAGAAAGAAGAGGAAGAATGTAAATCCCTAATTTCTAAAGGGAATGAATGCAGATGAAAAGTCAAAAACAAAGGAAGAAATCGAAGAGTAAGGCGAATGAGGGACTTACTTGATAGTGGGTAACTTGAAAATTTTTTGAAAGAAGGTAAAAAAATTTGCTGGAAAAAGGCAAAGAAGAATTTTAGCAGAGCTTCGCTAGGGATTGCAAAAGTAAAGAGAGAACTGCATAGGAATTGCCCTATTTATAGGCAAAATTTTGGAGGAACGCCAACCGTCTCACCACTAGCAGCGCGCCACGTGTACCAGAGACATAATGGTTGTACGAAAAATGAAGCGTCACCCTCGGAGCACGCGCAGCATTGAATGAGGACAGCTGTACGAATAGACGCGTCGTTTCAGAAAAAGCGCTTTATCCAAATTCAAAAATCCCGCCAACGAACGCCTTCAGATCGGGACAACTCAAAACGGACTTAATCCGAACGGAACTTCAAAGGCAAATTCATGCCCGATCGGACCTGTTGAGGGGGGACAAGTGATAACCCAGCAAATATCATTTGCACCAAGGCCTAATTAGTCGGCCCTATAGACTGGCAAGGTCCAAGGCCCAATAGCAGAGAGTAGCAGGCACGAGCTCCTAGGCAGCGCACATGCCCGATCAGATGATGTGACCGCCAGTCCCATCATCCGTCTGACACAAGGCAGCGCCCATGCTTTCCACCTGCTCCCTGTCAAATCGCCGAATACCTACTCTGACTGCCAGTAATCACTCGCTAGGCACTCAAGTGCCTCTCAACTATCTCATATAAATAACCCAGTCAACGATGGCTTCAGGTATTGAACCTCTAGCATTCTATCTCTAAAAGCATTTTCTCTCTCTAAGTTACTAACTTAAGTTTCAGAGTGCTTACGCCTAGTCCGATCGGTCACTCTTTCTTGCAGGGTTTCTCTTGTCCGATCGGTCTCAGCTCTCCTTTTCAGATAAAGACCTTTCTGGTTTTATCACTAGGAATTCAACTTTAGTTAGAATTTGATGTAGTAGGCAATTTTAGATGTAATCCTTATATTTTCATTGTATGTTGTAATAGTTTGGGAAAGAAAATTGTTTTCCATTATTAAAGGAAAATGAATATCCAAAATGTTTTGTCCCTTAATTAATCTATATCTCCTCACAAAAATAAGATTTTGGAATTTTTAATAAAAGTTACTAAAAAAAATAAAGTTTCCAAAAGGGACCAAAATTTTGTTCTTAAATGCATGTGGGGGTCAAAATCTCCTAACCATATAGATAGTCCGCTTTATATATATATATTTTGTACAATTTATTTGTAATTTACCGTTTTCTACCATGAATGAAGTGCAATATATTTTAATTGCCAAAATGCAAAGAGGGGAGAGATAAACGTTAGAAATTAGGGGGTTCAGGTCGAACCAAGGGGTAAATAAATCCCGATTCGTCATGTGAAACTCGACGGTTCATTTTTAGGGTAAATTGTCAAATGCTCTTTTTACCCCACCATTTCGCTACACTTCGGACCGAGTTTCTCCTCAAATTCCACTACAAAGACTACCAGGTCCAATTTGGGCCCACGTGGCATACTATCATTGGCCCCAATTATTACACAGGAAATTACCAAAAAGCGCAAAAGAAGAACTGCATAGATAATATTAGATCTTCGCTTTTCCACAAACAGGAACCACCTGTAATCGCAAAGATAACCAAAACCCTAGTTCTCCTTTTTCTCTCATTTTCTTTCTGACACCTAGTTCAGTTTCTTCCTCGATTTCTCTTCCAATACATTCATGTCTGTTTATGTGTAGCCGTAAAGGATTGAAGTGGAGAGATTTACGATTATGGCGACGGAGAATACGACCAATACGGCGTCGACTTCGAGATCAACTTCGACGGCCGATTCTTACATAGGGAGCTTGATAAGCTTGACTTCTAAGAGCGAGATCAGATATGAAGGCGTTCTCTATAATATTAACACCGAAGAATCCAGTATTGGATTGAAAAACGGTACCGTTCCTTGCCCTAATTTGGGGATTTTCGTTTCTTTCTTTAATTTCATTTGTTGTTTTTGTTCTATTGTGTAGTTTCGATATTTGGTTGGGTTTGTTGCCTGTGGATGGTTTAGCTATCTTTTTGTTGTTATATTTCATTTCCCTTTACGGTGCATTGTGATTTAGGCTTATTATTATTATTATTATTTTGAAATGAATGGTTATGCTAGGGGTTTATAAATCTAGTTTGGTGTTTTTGTAACGTTGGCATAATTTAGTCAATTACATTTGAGTTTGCTTAATTTATTTTTATGATTAATTGTTTCCTTGAAACTCCTTTGTTGCTTTGTAGTTACTTCACGCAATGTAATTGTTTTTTACCCTGGCGCTAGCTATAAAGCAAGGGTTTACATCACAGTAATGAATGTGTTCTGCTATCCAATTAATTTTAGTTTTTAAGCCTAACTTGCTATAGTTCTTCACAGGAAGTATCTTATTTTGTTTAGGGTTTCAGTGACCCTGCCGTGAGTACCCTCATTTCTTTTACCTTCAACATTATAGTATGTTTAGCTGTTTTGTTGTTTCTGTGTTTGCAGTGCGGTCATTTGGAACAGAAGGGCGGAAGAAAGATGGTCCACAGATCCCACCCAGTGACAAAGTTTATGAGTACATTCTTTTCCGAGGAAGTGACATTAAGGTATATTTTACTCAGAGATTTGACAATGAACTTTTCTATTTGATGGGAGATACGATGGTTTAACTGAGCAGCTGCTATTGTTTTTGACCATATTTTGATCTGCACTCACTTGTATTCCGGATTGATTAGTTTAAGCACCGTAGTGTGTTTGCTCATTTTGTTGATGCTACTTGTGATTCGTTTGGCTTATCTTCTGGTTTTGTCTATCAGATTGATTGCTAATGTTGGCTGGTTTAGTTGTTAATATTGAACCTTCAAATCTATGTGAAAGGCTCATTAATAACTCAAAACTCCTTTTATTCCTTTCCTTGCCTGTCTTCTATTGTTTTGCAATGTTTCTCATTATATGGGCCATAATTGAATAGTACATCGATCTATGACCAGGTGTTGGTTTTAAACATGAATATAATGCCGTTACATTTCATACTATATCAGAGTATTAGTTTCAGGCCAAACCCTGAACAACTCTTTTTTTTGTCTTTTTGCAGGACTTGCAGGTTAAATCTTCTCCTCCCCCTGTTCAGCCTGCACCACCCATTAACAATGATCCAGCTATTATACAGGTAATCAGAGGAATAGCTTTACTTAGTTGGTGATTTTGAGTTGACCAACTATTATTAAGCACAATTTTTTTTCTACTGTGCAGTCTCATTATCCTCGCCCTGTTTCTACTTCTGCGGGCTTGCCACCTACTGGTAGTGGGTCCTTGAGTGATATTGGATCCCAGAATGCACAATTGGGATTACCTGGATCTAATTTCCAGGGCAGCCTACCTTTATATCAACCTGGAGGAAATTTAGGAACATGGGGAGCTTCACCTCCTCCCCCAAATGCAAATGGTAGTGGACTTGCTATGCCTATGTATTGGCAAGGTTACTATGCCCCTCCAAATGGTCTGCCTCATTTACACCAGCAATCTTTGCTTCGACCACCTCCTGGGCTGTCAATGCCTCCTTCCATGCAGCAGCCCATGCAATATCCCAATTATAATGCACCTTTGCCCACTGGGGCCTCAAACTTGCCAGCTTCGAACTTGCCAACTTCTAACTTGCCAGCTTCAAACCTGACAGTTTCCTTACCAGATGTTCCATCTCCTTTGCTTTCGGCCAGTACTAGTAACCTTAATTTAGCACCTGCTACTTCTGCGCCCTCAACTTTGCCTGCAACTTTACCCCCAGTGCCCTCGGCCTCTCTTGCTTCTGAAACATTACCGAGTTTGATTCCTAACAAGGCACCTAGTTCTGCACTTCCTGCTGCTAATTTAAGTGCCAGCTTGCCATCACTTTCTCCCTTGACCTCATCTGGGCCAGAACTGAATGCCATTTTACCACCAATTTCTAGCAAGCCTAATCCAATTTCTCCAACAATGCCATATCAAAACAGTGCACAATCTAATTCCTCAATCATGACATCTAATTCCCTTCGAACAGAAACACCTACACCTTCCTTGATAACCCCAGGTCAGTTGTTGCATTCTGGACCCACCACAGTCCCTTCATCACAACCTGTTCAAATAGTTCATAAAGATGTGGAGGTTATTCAGGTGTCATCAACATCTTCAACGGAACCATCAATTCCAGTTGTTACAGAAGCTCAGCCACCAATACTCCCATTGCCTGTTCCGTCGCGGTCAAGTTATAAGGTTGGCTCACACTTAAACATGTACTTACATTTTTTTTTCTTCTCTCTCTCTCCCCCCCCCCCCCCCTCTCTCTTTCTCGCATTCCCTGGATTACATAATGCATGGCTCTTGAAAGTTTCTGATTACGTTTCGTCTTCTTATTCTTTTATTTTTTATTTTTGGGTACAAATCAAAAGTATTTTTCTTTGGATGGTGATATTCATTCATGTTGCAGATTAATGTTAAATTTGGAAGGATAAATTCTACTAGTTGTAATGTATGAAGGTGGTTGTCTGGCAATTTTTGCCGTTATCCCCTATTCTTTTGGCTACCTAAAATTATAATTTTTGCAATTGGTGGTTATCTTTGTTCAAAAGCTATGATTGCTTTCTTTGGTAACATTGTACCATCTTGGATTTGTCTAAATGTGTCAAATCAATGTGACATGTTTCGCTAAATAATTGATTACTTAGAAGAAACTTAGCTATCTGCTTCCACTGTTACCTCTTTGGAGTTTTTTACTTCCTTTTCTTCTTTAATCAGCATTATTTTTTTTTAGTGTAATTTATTCTTTAACTTTTAGACTGAAATTATGAAAAGCATGTGTTGACATGACCTTCACTTCGGTGGATTTTGACTATTTAACTTTCAATTGTTAAATGAATGTAAGAAATCCTAAGGAAATGGTGCATCGATATCTTATACTAATTTTGCATTTTTATAGCCACCCCACAGCATTATTACACGTGAGCTTCTTTTTTTTTTAATTTTTTTTTAACTGCTTTGATGTTATTGCTTGAGGATATATATATAAGGAATAACAATGTTTCTCTTGTCTATCCTAGCCTAATGGCGCACCTTTCTATTCTCGTCAAGGTTACAGGGGGCGTGAGAGAGGAAGAGGATCTGGGGTAAGTCTTCACTTGCATTTTTTTTTCCTTGCAAATGCTAACAGTTGTAATGTTTAAACAATATAAGAATCTGAAAATTTCATCCATTAATTTGAAGGAGAGGGTTTCATGACTTTGTGTTCAGTGAAAATTGGGGGAGTGTCTGCATATTGGGATCTTACCAAATTGCTCAAGGTTTTACTTTTGAGATGTTAAGATGTGGATTTAGTTATCATGCATTTACAAGTCGCCGGTGTGTGGCTGCATTTTCTGCTCCTAATATAAAAAAAGATTTGTGGTTTTTAAATTATAGTCTATTGTTTTGAACAATTTTCCCCCTGCATTGGTTTTTATTCGTTTGTTATAACAATATTGAATTTAAACGTTTCTTGGGCAGAGTTCACGTCCTGTGACAAAATTTACTGAGGATTTTGATTTTATGGCAATGAATGAAAAATTCAATAAGGATGAAGTGTGGGGCCATCTTGGTAAGAGTAACAAATCTCATTCAAAGGACAAAGAAGATGGAGGAGCAAGTGATGAAGATGATCTGCAAGATGAAGACGATGATGAACTCAATATTGATGCTAAGGTGACTGAACATTCTTTTAGGTCTCTCTTTTGCTAAAATAAACATTCACAGAAGAAAAAGAAAAAAAAAAAAAAGGTTCAAGATACTTCTCCTGCCTGTCATGTTCTCTTAACCACTTTTGATGTTGCAGCGTGTCTATAACAAGGATGACTTTTTTGATACGCTCTCCTGCAATGCACTTGACCATGATTCTCAGAATGGGAGGCCTAAATTCTCCGAGCAGATGAAAATAGACACAGAGGTATATATTTGCTTTCTGAACTTCCAAAAGAATATTCGTCCAAGAGTTATATTGCTTTCTGAACTTAAAAAAAAATATTGACTGTATTCAATCATGGTGTTTGTTTGATGTTGCAGACTTTTGGTGACTTTCCAAGGTATCGGGGTCGGGGTGGTCGAGGGCCTACACGTGGTGGCCGTTCTCGTGGAACTTATCATGGGAGGGGTTACGGCTATGGTTATGGCTATGCTGGCAGGGGCCGGGGGCGGGGCATGCCAAATCGTGCATCCTAGAAATTGCTTGGTACTTTGAAGTGTTAGTGGTCTAAAATTTGGTGCCCAATTTGGTATGAAGAAACAAACTAGTATGGGGCTGTGGTTGCACTATGATTTTCTGATTGCCTATAGAATAAAGATAGGATGCGCTTTTTTTTTTTGGTTTTTTAAATTGTTCATTTGTGTTACCTTTTGTTCAACAGTTTTAGTAGTGCTAATCGAGCAGCATTATATTTTAATTGAAGAATCTTTTTACATTTCGATGTGATTTTGCAGCTTACCTGTATTTTCTATCTGGCTTATGTATTTACTCCAATAGTGGGTGAGGTGAATTGTTTCTCAGTTTAAAAATGATTTAGTCTGATACAAATTAAAGTTTTAACTTTTAAGCATTTAATGTTTAGGATTTGGTCTTGTAGCCGGCATTCTGTCAATAGATTTTGAATTTGAACTTCATAAGATATTTTTTTTTAAATTGACAATTGTAATTTAACTGTATGCTCATTTCTTATAAAAAAAATATATATTTGGATGTAATGTGCAAAACATTAAAAGTTTTAAGAGATTAAATATGTTGTAACTTCATGTTTTACGCTTTTGCAAGGCATTGGTAAAGAGGACTTACGGTGAGTAGAATAAATCTATTAGATGATAGAAATAAGGCGAGCAGATATTGTAATACAGTGAATCTTTGATTAGCTAAGGCAGCATTACGCTATGTTAGAAACGTTAGATCACAATCTCTATGCCTTTGAATACAGTTCTTTAGTTTAAGTGAAAAATGATATGTAATTTGGAGCATATATCATCATAAAACTTGAAAATTAAAATAAGTTTCTTGGCTATGGGGACATATATATCAAACCAGTTTCAATAATTGAACGAGAGTTTCGAAAGTCTTATTTCACAGAGCCAACTGACGATTACAATTTGCCATAGCCGTAGGCGATGGACTTTACTTATTAATAACGATAAAAACAGTACTGCAACAAAAACAAACATTAATTAACTGCAAGCATAAGAGGATTGAATCAGTCTACTTGCAAGTGGCGACAAGGACTTTCCTCGGAGGCAAAGAAGGTCTTCTTCCATGAAGCAAAGCCAAGTTATCAAGAAAAAGGACATCGCCTTTCTCCCACTTGAACTGAATGCTCTCTTCTTCAATGATTTGCTCACATCTTTTCACAAAATCTTCAGGCAATTCAGTTCCATCAGCCATGGTTGCTGAGCTCAGCTGTTTTCCATGCATACCAACAATTGTATTAAACCACATTCTCCTCCCTTTTCTACCATCAAATACTCTTGTCAATGATCTGGGTCCCAGGATTGTCTTCACCCCTCCATCTGCTAGCCACTCCATCTCCATCCCTAGAGCCTTTGCCCTATGCCAAATTAATGTTTTTTACGTGAACTCTTGCTTGATAGTATACATTATACAAGATATATTTACCAAACAGTACGTACCAATTGTGTCAGTGAGCTTTAGTTTAGTGATCAGTGCTGTGAAATCTTCCTCATATATATATATAACAAAAAGAAAAGAATAGATACCTTTTTTGAGCCTCAGCAGGATCAGATGTTCCAAAGGCATCCTCCCAACCTCTACCTCTCATGGATCCGTTATTGTTATTGGAGGGAGCTGTGAATGAGTATTTGAGGCCTTTCTTCTCAATCTCTTCCACTTCATTCGGGAATTCTTTGATCATTGTCTCTGTTACTTTGAAGCTTGGAACGAATGGTGTCTCTCCTCCCTCTGGTGGTGGAATCTCACAGAACAGCACCACCTTCTTTGGGAATTCTTTTATCTGTTCAAATCAATCTTAATTAGTCAATCGAAACGCAACGTTTCTCATTCAAGAAACAGTACTGTATATTCAAAATATTCAAGAACAGTTACTTACCAAAACCATTTCATGGTGGTAGTAAATGAATTCAGAGAGAGGGCCTTCATTAGCAGTCCAAACTCTTTTATAGATGTGAGTTCTCGGTGCAGGCCCCACGTATCTGATATCATCCCAATCAAAAGCTTCAATTATGTCATTAAATTCCTCAGCTTTCTTAACATCGTAACCTCGTAGAAGAACTGCACTGTTCTTTACTATCATATCCTCGAACCAGTTCTTGTTTTTCTTTAAAGCTGAGACAAGGGATTCAATCTCAGCTTTCTCAGGGTGTGGAGGTTGTAGTACTAAAGGCATGGTTTCTCCATCCACCAGTTTCTCTCCCTCACATTTCCCTACCTTGAAATCCTCGCAATTGAATTCCATTGTTACGATTCTTATTTTTAATCTCTACTAATTCTTACAAATAATTGTTGTGTGATATTTTTCTTGAATTAAGAAGGTATTTATAGTGGAATAATGTGATTGTTTTGATCGCTTGGTTACATAAAGAATCACGCACGGTTTAGTTGGCATTATTTGCAAGTAACAATTAGATTCCACAATTAATCTTTTGCTTAATTTGTATTCTTGTATGATTAATTTTATCTATATTTTGTTGGTTTCAATGAGTGTAAACTACATTGATATTAACTTCAGACGGATCTGTCTTCTTCAATGATTTGGTCACATCTTTGCACTAAATGTTGTGGTATTTGAGTTCCATCAGCCATGAAAACTGAGCTGAGTTGTTTTCCATGCATACCAACGACTGTGTTGAACCTCATTCTCCTCCCTTTTCTTCCATCAAACACCTTTGGTAAAGATCTTGGTTCAATTATTGCTTTCACCACTCCATTTTCAATCCACTCCAAATCCATCCCCACCACCTTAGCCCGTACCCGACACTCATATTAATTTTTAGTTTTGTTTCATTGTTTGTTGTAGGAAAAGGTTCTGCTTTTGTCGTTTTGTTATGCATGGATTGATCGGTCTTGGTTTTATTTTCGGCCAAATATACACAAATTACTCATTAAACTTGCAATCTTTTATAATTCCACCACCTAAACTTTTTATAATTTTCAATTTGATACTTATATATATATATAATTGATTAAAAGTGAAAAAATAAACACATGAGACTGAATGGATATCCTATGCGGCAGGAAATCTGCTGATACGACAGTGTTTTGTGATTTGCACGCGTTAAAGCCTGAGAATGAGTTTAGCAATTAGCGGTGAAGAATGAAATTCATAAAGTTAAAAAAAAAAAAATTTATCTCAGTCGAGCCGCCATTGAAGAAGAATTTAAAGCTTGTAATCCTCCATCTTCCATTTTCCAGGTTTGTTTCCTTCTCTCTTGAAGCAATTTCATTTCGTTTTGCTCTCTCAAAGATTGCTGGAAAACCCTTTTAAGCTCTTATCTTTTCCCCTTTTAAATATCTTGAAGCAACTTTGGTTTCTATTGCTCTGCTTTCTCTCTCTACTGTATAAACGTTTTTATATATTTCAATTCATCACTACAAACCCACCAACATTCTCACCAACGCAATTCTTTTTAGGTGTTTATTTTTCCACTTTTAGTAAAGTATATGTGCCAAATTGAAAAATACGAAAGTTTAGGCGGGGGAATGACAAAAGAATGTAAGTTTGAGCGGCAATTTATATATATAGCCTTTATTGTCTTGTCATTTCCACGTGGCATTTCATTATCCTTTTTTTTGACTTTTTGTCCTGTTCAATTTAGTCCTTTCCTATCCTTCCCATCAGACAGATGTTGAAATTAATTGAATTGAATTGAAGATGTATAGGTAATTATAATTGTGATAACATATCAACTTTAAAATTTTACCTAGAATGGTCATAAAATTTTACCTAGAATGGTCATAAGATTTGTATGAGAGATTTGGTAGAAATAATTTAGAGTGATTTTATAGGTTTTCAGTATTTTAAAAATAAAAATATGTTATTAAAAAAGAAAGAAATTAATCCAAGGTAAAAAAAAAATTTAAAAATATTAAAGAACATAAAAAAGGTATTTTAGAGACAAAAACTAAAACGTTAAGGG
Organism: Excoecaria cochinchinensis; assembly: GCA_947683425.1. Classification (NCBI taxonomy): domain Eukaryota; kingdom Viridiplantae; phylum Streptophyta; class Magnoliopsida; order Malpighiales; family Euphorbiaceae; genus Excoecaria; species Excoecaria cochinchinensis. The sequence goes on from CANTUQ010000263.1 coordinate 1,465,295, forward strand.
CAAATCAAATCCGAAAAGTATGTTATGTACAAATCAGTTCTTCCAATTAAACGTCCGAAGCAAATCAAAATCTTATGGGCTCTTTACACAATTATACATAAAAAAAATAAAAGTAACAAAAAAAAATACAATATCACAAATATTTCAGAAATATAACATTTTTAACTTTTTATTTCATTTATACAAAAACTTTTTACAAAAATATCACTTTGCTTGTTTCTCTCTCCCTCCCTCCCCTCTCGATGTGCCGCCGTCCCCATTCCAGTTGCTCGCCCTCCCTCTACCGCCGCCCCCATCCGCTGCTTGCCCCCGTCGCGGCGCAATCCCTCTGCCATCGCCTTCACTCGCCAATCGCCCTCCTCGCGCGCTGCCTCGCTGCTGCCGCTTGCCCCGCACCGCTCCTGCGGCTCACCGGTCGCCCCATGCCGCTTTCACTGCTGATTCGGTCAGTTTCTTAGTTGTAAGGTTAATTAGTACTTATCATTCAAAATATGATAATTAGTACAACACAGATCTTCTTTTACCATTTTTACCTATTCCCTCTCTCATACTAATTTTTAGATCACCCATTGATGGTTTACAATTTCAGAGGAAGCTTAATTATGCGATGAAAACAGCCCTTTATAAACGAGAATACCGATTGACATCACGAGGTAAATTTCACCTTCATTTCTTATGAATTAGAAAATCGATTTTTTTTTTCTTTATTTCATTATACTTCTTTCATCTATTGCTTATGTGTTTCTTCTCTGAATGTAATTTTTTCTTTGATATACCTGATTTTTCTTTAATATCATACTCTTAAATGTATTTTGTTTTCGAAAAATCTAGTCTACCTTTTATTGTTATTTTCCATATATATATATATATATATATATATATATATATATATATATATATATATATATATTTGATGAAAGATATATCGGACTTTTTGATCTTTGTGTGAATGCGTATACTAGATGTATATCGTGCATATACTAATGGTGTAATTTCTTCCTGTCGCCAAGACCTCATCTATGCTATAATTTCTTACATTCTTCAGATTTCCTTAAAGCTATTTAATAAGTTTCAATTTTTTGATGCTGGGTTTTGTTTTTTGTTGCTTTTACAGGTTCTTCATCCTTTATTAATGGTGATTGTTTTATTCTAATAAGTGAATAAGGTACATTTAGCTCACTGGACAAACCCATTTGTTAAATAGATTAAAGATATGGGGTCTGGTTGTTGTTTTTATGGGTGATTTTCAGCCATTCTGGTACACAAATGGTTGCCTGGTTCAGGGAATTTAAAGAAATCAGTACATTTGAGTCTTCAAGGAGTAGCTTTGGCTTGTAGGAAATTTGGAATTTGGACTAAGTTTCAAGGCCTGAATGGGATTGTAGTTAATTTCTTCAGTTTGCATTCTTGGATGGGTTCGTCCAATAAATATATTTTCTTTTAGTTCTAATTTTTGGATACTGATGTTGTAGATTATACATAGTAGTTGTCATGGATTTTATACAGCACAATTATACTTTAAAAATTAAGATTTTTCATGTAAATTTTGATAATTTTTGGTTTTGATTTCAACCAATTTTTATTTGCTGAACTTGGTTGATTAATGGAAATTTAACTCTTCAGATGCCTATGATGATGAAGCAGCAGCAGCACATGCTTATGATTTAGTAGCACTCAAATATTAGGGTCCTGAAATAATTCTTAAATTTCTGGTAAATTTTATTATTTTGATTTTTTTTTTCTAATTAAGAATAAAATGAAGAAGATTAATATTGTTGTTTTTGTTTATAGGTAGCTACATATGAGACTAAGCTCAAAGAAATGGAAGGTCAATCCAAAGAATAATACATTGGATCATTGAGAAGGTAAATTAATTGATTGTTTTAGTCTTTCAAATTAATTCATTATACTTATACATTTATGATTGGCTAATTTTGGCATTGAATTTATAGGAAAAGTAGTGGATTTTAACTCTAGTATACGTCCAGTATAAGTTTAGTATAAACCTAGTATAAGTCTAGTATACGTCTAATATATATCTAGTATACATCAAGTATACGTCTAATATAAGTATAATATACGTCTAGTATACGTCTAATATAAGTATAATATAAGTATAATATACGTATAATTTAAGTCTAATATACATCTATTATACGCCTAACATACGTTTAGTATACGTATATGCGTAATATATAGCAAGCATGCACACAATATACAGTGAGTACACATCTAGTATACGTCTAGTATAAGCCTAGTATACACCTAGTATACGTCTAATATACATCAAGTATACGTCTAATATCAGTCTAATATACGTCTAGTATACATTTAGTATACATCTAATATAAATCTAATATACGTTTAGTATACGTATAATATAATTCTAATATATGTCTAGTATACGTATAATATAAGTCTAGTATACATTTGATATAAATTTAATATACATCTAGTATACGTATAATATAAGTCTAATATATATCTAGTATACGTCTAATATATGCCTAGTATACATATAATATAAGTTTAATATACGTATAGTATATGTCTAACATACATTTAGTATACAACTAATATATATGTAGTAGATGCACAATATACATGTAGTATACATATAATCATTTCTGTAAGTCTAATATACATTTAATATACTAGACGTATCTAGTATACGGGGATGTGCTTGTGAATAAAATTGCTTGAATGGAATCTGTTTTGAATTATGGGATAGAGGTTTTAGTTGGGTAAAAATTGTCAATAACCGAATCTAAAGAAATTAGTAAAAAAAAAAATGCAAGATGCTTAATACAATTTCTGTTGTCATTGTTATTTGCGGATGAAGCTATACTTATTGTTGTTTGCAGATGAAGCTAAACCCCAAAAATTTGGCTAAAACTCGCATACAAAATTTTTGGAGCTTACTACACATCTTTTTGAAGAAATTATAATTTTGTTGCCTATTTCTACTTCATATTAAGATTAGCAAAACTAGATTATCAGTTGTTTTTCTGTTTTTTTATTACTTTTCATAATAATTACTATTTCTATTTCTTTTCAAGCATCGCTTTTGGATAACAATAAAGGTAATTATTTTTTTCTCAAGGTAATTATTTTTTTCTTCCTCCTTACATTTTTGATGTATTATATTATGTTATGTTAATATATTATCTATATGATGTAGTTGATATTTTATTTTATGAACTTTTCTAGCGGGTAATGGGAATAAAATGGTAAGTTATTTTGTAGTATCTGCAGAAATTTTTCTAATCAATGAAAGATATCAGGTTTATGCAATCCAGCAATTCGGATGAAGGAGCTTCACAAGATTGGCATGTGCTCCAAAAGTCCTACATTACCAGCCGATGAATAGCATATTTTTCACAGAATCTACATCACAAGAAAGCTACTTTGATCTGAAAAACCATCCTTGGTTAATGGCAAAGCAATTACATTTCTTGCTGCTTTTGAAAGGATGGTGGCCATGGCATTATACCCTTTGATTATGATTGTACAAAGAACTAGTTTAGTATATTATACTCAAGAGTTGAGATATTGTAAAATTTTAACAGTTGAAACATATGACAGATATCAATACAATATCAAATCATATTATTTATAAGTACCATATTGGTAATGTTGACTTGGTAAGAATTTCTTTGGTGTTTTAAATAAATTTGAATTTTTAATTTTATTTAAAATACGTTCAATATACATATAATATTCAACTGATATATATCTAATATATTATTAATATACATACAATATACATCTAATACATATCTAATATACAGACAATATGTATCTAATACACAACTAATATACATCTAATATACACAATATATAAATAATATACATCTAATATACATATATTATACATCTAATATACATTAAATATACAACTAATATGCATCTAATATGCAGACAATATACACATCTAATAAACAATTAATATACACTTGTTCCACCAACACAGGCATAAACCTTCACACCCAGATAATCACCGAGGGCACGCCTAACCTTCTTAGGGGGTGTTTGGCATTGCTTTTGGAAGGGCAAAAAGCTGCTTTTTTGGTAAAAAGCTGATTATGGGACAAAAATAACTGTTTGGTAAATACTGATTTTAGAAAAATCAATTTTCTGAAAAGTGAAAAAATCTGCTTTTCAGAGAAGCTGCAAATTAAAGCTTTTCAGAAAAGCTGATTTTCAGCTTTTAAGGACAGCAGATTTAATCTTTTTTTTAGACAAAAATATTCTTTATTTTATTTCATAATGACAAATAAGTGAGAATTATTATTATTATTTAGTGAGATTTTGAATATAATATATTAAAATTTATATATATATATCATTTTTTATTTTTTTATTCTAAAAAGCTATTTTTGATTATATTATTTACCAAACAGTTGACCACTATTTTTGATTTTATAAGTCATTTTAAATTTTATTTACCAAACAGTTATCTACTTTTCGATATACAGCTTTTTAAAATACAACTTTTTTCAATAGAAAAAGCTGTTTTCATAAGTTTTACCAAACTGGCCCTTAATCTGCTGTGCAAGTTCTCTGGTTGGAGCCAACACCAAAGCCTGGCATTGTACTAGACTATAATCATAAATTAAATTAACAAATGCAAAGTCATATATTCATAATTTGGTTTAAGAAATGCAAATACCAAAAGGGATATAATAATAATAATAATAATAATAATAATAATAATAATAATAATAATAATAATAATAATAATAATAAATCTCATCAGAATTTGGAATGAGTTGTTACAACACAGAGGATAGTAAAAATAAAATCCTCCATAATAATAAATAAATATTTCCTCAAGGTAAAAAATAAAAAATAGCTGCTTATTATTACAAATTACAATAAATTATAACATATAAACCCTTCCTCAATTACTACTTTCTCCTTTCCTATTTGCTTCATATATCATCTAAAACAACTTATTATGCAAACTGTTCCCATTCGAAAAATTAAAAAAAAAAACACCAAATCAAGATTTACTTATTGCTTTCTTGGAAGCCAGCACTTGAATTCTTAAAGAATCAAATCAAATCCCATTAAATCTAACATAATCTTCTACCATCTATTCTTCATTTTATCTACCTCCATAGTTGAATTCTTGGGATCAATACATCCATTCTTGAGGGAGACATATTTCATTTTTTACAGCACTCTCTGCCTGTAAATTTCTCTTTTCTTGTTCCATTAGGCCATTCCTTCTTGCCACCCCTCCATCTGCAAACACAACTCTTGTAAAAACCAATTCTATCTCATTCAAATTCGCAAATGAAAATTTTTTACTAGATTAGATCCATTTATTCATTTGATTTTTCATTCATGTGTGGAATCGATGGTACACCATTTATGGGGACATTTTGAAAAATCTAGATAAGAATTCAAAAACAGATTCCTAAAGATAAATTCTTTTTTTTTTTTAAAGTTAAGTTCAAATTACATTCTGAGAGCTTTGCTGGTGTCAGAACTGTCACCGAGCTGTTGACGGATTCTTACTTCAGATGAACTACTGCGGGACAGCAATTTTAAAATTGCTTCAGCTTGGCGCCTCAGGTAAGCTGAGCCTGAGCCATGAACCGACTGCATCTTACCCCTCTTAGGCTTCTCATGAACCTCTAATTGGTCCCTTCCCATGCCTGATCTGGTCAAATAATAGCTGCTTCGTGCACTTGATGCCGCGCTTGAAGTGCTTGATAAGCAGGAAGCCTCTGTTGATTCTGCTGTGGAGGACTCTGTCACAGGCAGACCAAGAACGCTCCTTGTGGCACCTACCCTGCAAAACGCAATCTTCTTACAAAAGTTTGAATGAATTTATAGAGGAGCAATAATAATGCAAGATCAGTTCCAGTACGAGCTCAGGCTAAACCATTGCAGCACTCAAAACCTTACTGCATAATGTATACAGAAACTGCTTGACTTCCTCCATCCAGAACAGCACCTCCAGTACCTCTTTAAACAGAGATGTTAAAACTATTCAATTTTCATTAAACTACTACAAATCATTTATTGATAAAGATGTATTCTTACCTATAATAAATCGTGACTGAAGATGTATCACATTAGTCTTTAATCTGAATAAAACAACTTTGATTGCAGAGTCTGAAGGAACAAATGTTAGTAAAAGAGTATATTTTAGGTGATTAGTAATTCGAAATATAAAATTACATAGTAGAGAAATTGGCAGCTTGTACTGACACGAGTAAGCCTGCCCTGCTGTGAAGATAAACAAATCATTGTAAAACCATTGAGCCTGTTCACAAGTTCTAATCATCTAAGCAAAAAAAAACTCATACCTCTCTTTTTGATAAATTTTTTTATATATTACTCATTCCATTCCACTTCAAAATGTCTTTTAGGGTTTTGGCACAAGAATTAAAACAATGATTGAAAAACTTCTAATTGATTAATTATCCTTTTATTAATTTAGAGAAAAACCATAACAAAAGTATATATACATAATAAATACCAAAAACAAGGGTAATATTAATACTCTCCCGATTTCTCAAAAAGAAACTTGAAGCGGAAGCAAAAAAAAAAAAATTAGAAAAGAAAAATCTAATTGGACACCTGAAGTAGAACAAAGAAGGGAAGAAATTAGAGATAGAGAGAGGAACAGGAAGCTAACTTACTTTTGGAAGAAGTCTGAAATCGGAGAAGTCTTGTAGGAGAATCCTTTCTCTTTGGAGAGAAGAAGGAAAGAGAGGAAGACGAAGAAGAGACGATAGCAGCTGAGGAGCTCAGAGTTTCCATGGTGATTTTCAGCGACAAAGAGAGAAGGGAAACGAAGGAAAGAAAGAAGAGAAGACATTTATGAAATATATTTAAAAATAATGGGTAATTGTGAAAGGGATTTGAAAAAGTGGTATTTTTGACATCAAATATAAAAAAGTGTCATTTGGTGTAATTTCCTCAAATCTTATCCCAATTGAATATTAAGAGCTGAAATCGTCGCTTTGAATAAAAGGAATGGAGTAGATTTGATCATCTTTGGACTCAAACCGGGCCTAATGGGCTTTATTATAAAATTTTATTTTTTTGTATATATTTTTATATATTTTAAATTATGTAATTAATAAAAATTTATATATAACATGTATATATATTAGAGGAAATTATACTAAATACAATACTTTTAATTTTTTTTTTTAAAAAATATATTCTTTTTTTAAAAATTTTCATAAATATCACTTTTTAAATTTTCATTTTCAAAAATACAACTCTTTCCTGTTCACTCTCTATTCTCCCCGCCGTCCTCTTTCTTATGCTTCTTCTCCATTTTCTTTCTTCTTCCATCTCATCTGCATCTCTCTCTTTCCTTTCTCTTTCTTCTTCCATCTCCCTTATATGCGTTGTCATCTTGGTTTGATCCGTTGATTGGTGCAGGGTAGTGGAGATCTTAATCGAGTTTGTCTTCAACTAGATTTTGGTCCAATTTGTAGCCGAGTTGCTGTCCAGTGCAGGAATGGAGGAGATCTCAATATCTGATTTCTTTTTGAAATTGATTTTCGCCCGTTTCGTAGCTGGTTGTAGTTTGATGAAGCATGTCTGCCTACATCTCAAAATCATGCTTTAGGTGAATATTAAGATGGGATCTTTTTCTAATTTAATTATTTTTTTTAAATTGAATTTGCAAAATGTCAATTTTTCTTCAATTTGTTCTATTATATCTGGGATTTATTTTGTTTTACTTTTCGGAATTGGAATTGGGAATTCTTCATCAATTTACGCCTAAGTAGTTGTTATGGAAGCTCAATCTACCCTTGTAATATCTCCCATTTATGGTGATTTTTTCTTTTTATTGAAAAGTAGGGGTGTGCATCAACCGAACCGACCCGAAGAACCCGAACCAAAAATGTAAATCGGGTAGAGTTGTTTGAGTTGTGCGGGTCGGGTCAGGTGTGAGAAATAGAGATAGTTCGGGTTTCGGTCGGGTTGGGTTAAAACATTAATAAACCCGACCCGACCGAAATGAAGATAAAAATAAATAAACCCATAAAAACCCAAATCAGTTCTTCCCTTCCTATTTCCCGATTTTCTTTCTCTCAAAATCCCAAATACGTTCTACTCTAGCACCACCGCCGCCTATCGCCACCGCACCTCTCCACCACCGGACGCCGTCGCTTCTCTCCGTTACTCATCGCCACCAGAGGTAAGTATCGTCTCTCCATCACTGTGTTTACTCAAATATCGCGATTTTATGTTGTGATTTTCTTGGCTTGCGATTGTTTGGAATTTATTTGTATGATTTTTTGAGATTGTGCCGTTAATGCTTTGTGTCACTGACTATTGTGTTGCTGAATATCATGTTTAGTGTTTTGCCTCTCCTCTTCTTGCCATTTTTCGTGTTAATGTTACGGTTTTTGCTTTAGAAATTCTTCGTGTTTCTGACTAAATTGGTACTTGCTGTAGAAATTCTTAACTCTGTAAAACAAATGAAGTATTCTTCCTTAAGTTTTCATTTTCTACTTCTATCCTGTTAAGCAATTGTAATATGTGGATGCTAATTGCTCAAAGTTAATGCACTTTATAAGTCTGAAATTTTTATGCCCTTATTTATATACATAAATTGCAAATAGAATTAAATCAATTATTCCTCTCCTTAAATGTCGAAAATCTTAAAAATACAGAATTTTGCAGCTCTGTTTTTTTGTGACTATCAGTGATACTATATTAGAGCAAAACCTTATTGGATGATAAATACTATATTTGATTTACCTGAATTTCTTTTTATATATTCTCTAATGTAAGTACCCAATTGTTAATTAAATTTACAGCTTTTTGTGAATATATATATATATATATATATATATATATATATATATATATATATATATATATATATATATATGAAGCTGCTTTTATTTGTAATATGTTGAATAATGCATTAAATGGTCAAAATAAAGAGCATGCATGCCCTTATTTATGTCACAGTTGAAAATTAATGGCCAAATTAAAGATAAAGAGGGGAAGATCGAAAAATGGTTGCTTCCATGGATTTTGATGTTTATTGTTATTAGTTATTATGTAATATAAGTTTTAAGAATTTTATAATTTTTAGTTTATTGTAATTTTTATATTAGTTTATTGTAATTTTTATATGTTTTATGATGGTGAAATGTTGTATTAGTTTAATAGGATTTTAAATTATATGTTATTTAATGTAATTTATATGTTTATTAATTTTAATTATATTATATTATATTATATATATATATATATAATAAATTCGGGTTTTTTGGGTTTTTCGCTCGACAAATCTCGGGTTGGTCGGTTCGGGCCCCTACTCTTTAAAAGGGTCGGTTCGGGGGGTGATAGGGTGGCAACATCGGGTTTTGGGTTGGTCGGGTTCGGGTCGGGTTGACCCGAACCCGACCGTTACACAGCCCTATTGAAAAGTGTAGGAGAGAATTTTGAGGAAAGCTGAAGTTGGAAAATAAATTCTACATCCTTGTTTTGATTTTGTTACACAGGAATTATTTTGTGCAAATGAAATTAGAGAGATCTGATGAAGTCCGTAAATATGAAAGCCAAGTAAAGAGTGGTAGTGACTTTAAGATACAACAAAATGCTGGTAAACTGAATCCCGTGACAAATGAAAGGCCAGAATGAACAAAGGATGCTGATGCAGATCATGAAACTAATGGAGCAACTGAAGAATTTTACAGGGAATTAGTTTCTAATTTTGAAGAAAACAAAGAAGAATACGAAGAGGAAATAGAGGAATCAGAGTTCTAGCCTTAACTTATTTTGTGCTTTTGTGTTCTGTAAAGACGGTTCATACTTGCATGCATATATGAGCACATACTAGTTGAATTTTCTCTTTTCTAAAACCCTTTTTTTTTGTACTCTTACATCTATCAGTTGAATATTGATCTTCAAGAAATGGCACCACTTAATTAAAATATAAAATATAAAAGGTAAATGATCAAATTATAATAAAAGCTATCAGAATAGCTATATTATATGAAAAGGGCAAGAAATGAAAGAGACTTATTTTTCCATAAAAGCAATTTCAAATTTTTATCATCAGTTGTTGTGCAATAAAATAGTTAACAAAATAACAGCAAAGTGGCCTTCAACTTCTAAATGAAAGCTCTAAGCTCCACCCAAGAGCTAATAAAGGCAAAAGCAGTAGTATCATACACTACTGCTAAATGATAGGTGATATGTACCAAAAGCACAGGTACTTCATTCTATCAATCAAAATGACAAGATTCTTTATTTCTAGTGACAAGTTAAATAAGAAATTATAAGCTTAGGACTATAAAAGTCACAAAATGTACCTCTTCCTTCTTTCCTTTACCTCTAGTAAAGAACTTGTATCCAACATAGTAGCCTAGCCCCAAACAGATAAAGAGGCAATCACAAACTGTAACATAAGAATATCAGCAAGACACTTCCCTATGAACACGTCTTTTGTTATATTTATCTATGGAGCTACACAAGTTGGATTAAAGAACAGAGGACTTGCTACGATTCTTCTAGGAAAGGCAAGGACTAACAACACCTAAAATTATCGCTATTAAGAGACGAAATTACCAAGTAAAATTTTTCTCATAGGAGCAAATGTCAAAGTCTACTACAAAATCCACAAAAACTAAAATACAGTTTCCTCCACTCATCAACACTGATTGGATATGTGTGTAACCAAAATACTCATAATTATTCACAGGTGAAAAAATAAAAAAGATAAAAATGGTGCAACGTTATTGTTTTCAAGTTAGAAGAATAAAATAAAGGTACATTTAAAATTTTGCAAAAAAAGCTTTGTTAGCAATACAAACTTAAAAAACAGCCAAAAAATGACCACAAAAAAAATGGAACTCACATGCTCTTCCTTCCAATTGGATGGGCTCAATGGATCTTGCAATGCTGACACATATCAAAGTAAATAGTGTTGCTATTTCTTGCAATAAAAAATAACTCAAATAATTAAATATAGACAAATAAAATATATAGCTTAACAAAAGTTTTTTGTATGCATGGATTTTAGACACTAAAGCTACAGACAACAATTCCAAGCCTTCAAATACTTGTTAAAATTAAAATTTTAACATTCACATAAACATACACCATAATTTTACAGATATATAAAACAAAAGAACTGTATAAATAGCAGAGTTACAAATAATCTTTCATTTTATCAGCTACCAAATAAAAAATTTCAAAAACGGAAGAAAAACACATCAAGAGTAGAGTTGGCTGTTGTTTGAGTAATTATCATAGAGAAGCCAAACAAAATATAAAGAAAAATGGAAGAAAAACAAAATGAATTTTGGATTTTAGAGAAAAACACTAAGATTTTCAAAGATTTTAGAATGGATAAAACTACATGTAGAGCAGATTTGAAGAGAATGATAGTAACCGGTGCTCTCAAAATCGACAAAGAACGAGAGCGCCGGTGTTCACGAAATCGAGAGAGAGGAAAGTTGCCTGGTGATCTGAAAATCGGTAGGAAGTGAGTGTAGTCAGTCAGAAGAAAATGAAATCGGAAAGTGAGAAATAGAAAAAAGAGCAGGAAAGGAAATAGATTTTTTCGTTTGATATTATAAGAATGTGATATTTTTGTAAAAAAAAGTTTGTATAAATGAAATTAAGATTTTAAAATATTGTATATTTGAAATATTGTGGAAAGGGTTTATTTTTTTGTTATTTTTATTAATTTTGTGTATAATTATGTAAAAAGCCCAAAGTTAAGCAAAATACAAAATCTAGTTGCTTATTCACGTTTTTTACTAAAAAATTACAAATGCAAAATTAGACCATTAAGCAGAGAAAAAAATGCAACTAATAACATCTTTCCAAACTACAATATTGGAAGATCAAGTGACAATAAAAAAAAATTAAAATATTATAATTAGATATTCAAAAGCTAAAAAAAAAATTCTATGGTTCCTTGAATTTTTAGTTAGATTTGGAAAACGAAACAAAAAAAAAAAATTATCCAAATCCATTTTCACTAAGAAATAGTTACATACAGATCATGTAATTATGACTCACAAATTATGTGGAATAATTAATTATAGGTTTGATATTATAAGGCTAAAAGTGCATTTTTGCTCCTATCGTTTATTCAAATGGGTAAATTTGCTCTTAACTTTTGTTTTGAGGCAAAAAAATCCCTAACATTTACAAAATGGTGCAGTTTTACCCTCACCGTCTGTTGCTGTTAACTTTGACCAGATAACCGTTAGTTGACTGCTTATATGGCTCTAATGAGACAGGTGTCGCGATTCTAATGGGCACGTTAGTGACACGGGTCCGAAGATTGAATACCACGCGCAAGGTAATTTTTTTTTTTTACTCTTTCATCTCCACCCGCTCTGTCTCTCACCAGTTTTCATCTTTCCATCACTGCCTCTCTTTCATCTCCTCCAAGAACCCGATGCTGTAACAAGATTCATAGCTCGAATTTGAAACAACGTACATGGTAGCATAGAAATTAAAAACTGGATAACAAACAGAGGGATCACAGGAAACTAATACATGCCTCAGCACCTAATAGTTAGATCAGAACTGAAAAAAGTAATGGCAAGTAAAAAGTAAGCAAATATTAGAGGAATCCCACCAATAGAAGAAGCATAGTTAAGAAAAACAATTGTTTAAAAACACTAATACATGTTCAATATGAATGAAGAGATATTATGTCCCACAACCGTTGCTATCAAAAAGCTTGTGCTCCATTGCTACTCTGTAAAACCAAGCCCCTCAGTGCTTGCAAATAAACTTGCCAAATAAATATTTTTTGAGAAAAGAAAAGAAAAACCAACTTCTTCAAGAGCGAAAGCAACAAATACCTGAAAATGATGAAACAAATATATCATTATCCCAATAGTAAATCAAGCAATAGTTCAGGAATTTAAGCTCCAAGAACTACAAACCATAAAATTCATTCGAAGCAGAATGCCAATATAGTATTTCTCGATAGTGAATAATGCTTCCGAGGTGAATAGTACACCCGAAAGTGAAAAATATTTTATTTGACTAGTGTAAAGTATGAGTCACAGAGAGTTCGAGATTAAAATTTGGAGTGAAATCGATGTCAAATAGGGTTTCAAAAGTTGAAAATAAGAAAAAGTAGCGGTTTCGATGTAAATAGTAACTAGGTTGACTAGGGGTTTGACCGGATCGTAGAGAGTGCTACGGACCTCAGAAAAATGATCTGAGAATATGGACGTACCCGTATTTATGAGTACAATTATATGCTAAAGAAAAGTTAAATTTTGGTGACACTGAAAAACTGGGTTACCGGACTAGTAAATAATTACCAGATCGGGAAATGATTTTCGATTAACCCAAAATATTATTGGAGTCTAATGAATATGTGTTAAGAATTATGGAGTCATTTTTATGAGCAATTAAGTTTAGAAAGTAAGAAAAAATATATGATTTCGGTTTGAATAGTGCTTGATTTGACCGGATGTTTGACCGAGACTTTAAAAATAGTAAATGATGTCCAAAATTGATGATCATTTCTAGATAGGCTTTAAATGATATGTAGAAGTTTTTGGTAGTGAAAATGAAATTTTTTGAGAACACCGAAAATTTGATGACCGGACCGATTTGATTGAACCGGATCGGAAACGGATTCCGATTAGGCTGAAATTTTGTGTGTAGCTTATTTTTTACATGATATGAATTATGGAATTGAATTTGAAATGATTTGGAGTTGGAAAGTGAGAAAACCATGGAAAGAGTATGTCACACCCCACAAGTGGCTTATTTGGAAATTAGAATTTTTAAATGGACAATTAAGGGTAATTGGGTAATTTACTAATAAAAGAGGATTATATTGTAAGGAAATAAAAGATTTGTATGGCAGATTTTACTTTAGTGATTAAAGTGTAATTGTTAAAGGACCTAATTGAAGATTCGGAGGATCTGATTGTAAGGAGGAATAAGTGATTTGTGTTTCATGTGCATGTGTGCCAGGTGGAGAGTAGGGTGTGTGCACGTGGTGAGGGAAAGGAGAAAACTGAGAAAGTTTTGTTAGTTGGAAACAAAAGACTGAAATTCTCTCTTTTCTGATTTTCTCTCTCACGTAAAACCACTCCTCTTCCCTTGTGTTTCTGTTCTTCTTTTGATTTGCATGGGTTGTTCATCCATTTGTTTTTGAGCTACGGTTTTGAGTATTGAAGATCAAGAGGTGAGTAAATGAGTTACTATGACTGAATTTCTCCTTGTGTCTCTCTCTGTTACGATGGTTTAAGTATGAAGTTTTAGTTTCGGTTATCTGAACTTTTGGTCTTGTTTTTGTCGGTTCATGAATCTGTTGAAGAGAAGAAGGATAAAGGGAAAGAGAAGGTGGTTGATTGAAGAAGGATACAGTGGGCATTTTGGGACTTCAGTAACAGGTTTGGGAGTGTGTCTGTCTTGCTCATTTTTGGATCCAGATTGCAGTTTTGTTGCTAATATAGTTATGTGTGTTGGAATATTGAAATGCATGAGTTATGTAGTGTTCGACACATGATTACAGTAGGAAAAGAATGATATGAGTTTGCAAATGAGATGTTTATATATGTATATGAATGTGAAACTCTGGTTTGGGTCTCTTTCTGTTTATATTCTGTAATTATATGTTAGTATGAATAAAGTGAGTGAAGTTGCTGTAATGGTGCTCAGAGGACTTAAAAGGTATGTGTTTGAATGATTATTGCATGAAAAATGGTTTTAGACAAAATGGGGATTTGAGTTTTGGTTGTACTCTGTTTTCACCATTTTTCTGGATTTGTACGTTTTTCTGTAAATTCTGAGATTCTGAGTGGAGAAGAAGAAGAAATGTGAGAAGAAGGTCACGAGACGTGATGAAGAATCACGCCGTGACCCCCTTCTCTGTTGAAGGTCACGAGACGCGAAGCAGCTTCACGCCGTGACTCCTTCTTTGCTGAAGGTCACATGGCGTGAAGCGGCATCACGCCGTGACTTTCACCTTTTTCCTGCGTGTGACTTCTTTTCCTCTCCTCTCAGGCGTCACGGGACGTGACTAATGGTCACGCCGTGACTGCCTTGTTCTTCGGCGTGGCACTTGCAAGAAACCAGCGTCACGCGACGTGCCGAATGGTAACGGCGTGACCGGCCTCTACCTGCTGCCTGTTTTCCAAAATTGAAGTTTTAACTTCTGTTTTTCAAGAATTTTTGCACTACATGACAAATATTTGATTTAAAATCTGTATTGTGTTTTAATAATTGCTTAATATTGGGTTTTGTATACATGATTAATAATTAATATACATGATTTACATGTTTATAGTTTATTTAACAGGGACTTTTTCAATATGAGCTATTTGTTCTTATTACCTTCTGTAGTTAATATTTATATGTTTAAATGTTTCTGAATTTGATTATTATACAAGTATACATGATTTATAAGCTAGTATTTAATGAAATTCTCATGATTTGATATATGAATTGTTGAGTTGTATCATTTGAGCCTGAATAGTCATAGTAGTGGATAAGTAAGCGCTTACTTAGGTCAGAGTGTGTGTGCAGCTGCTATATGATAAAAATGTTATATGCGGGTCCGTTTGGATCCTAGTTTCGATCCTGTTAGGATCTATATGGAAATAAAGCGAGACCTCGGTCTCTATATGAAAATTACATGTTTGAGACTCATGTCTCTATATGCTTGGGATATTGTGTTCTATCAGTATCCATTTGACCGTATCCACTTCTCCTGAATTTATTCCGACTAATCAGGCTATATGTGTACATGTATTGTATATGTTGAGATGTTTTTAACAAGATTAAATGAATATGTTGCACATGAATTCTTGTATAACTTGGTGATATGTACCTTGTATATTGACTACAGTATTGTTGCATATATGTTATATGTATATTGTTATTTTGTTTTGTTCCTCCCCACTAAGCGTTATCGCTTAGCACGGGCTCTTTTCCCGTGCAGGTGGCGAGTGCAGTTCAGAGTCGGATATCTGTAGGTCGGCCACTAGGAGTCTTTTTGGGATGAAGTTGTTTTATTTTTGAAGTCTTCCGCTGTAATTATTTTTTTGTATATGGCTTGTAATTAGCAAAAATGAATCTTTTGTAAAGGAACAAGTATTCTTTTTGTATATGTAATTGCATACGAGCCTCTTTTTGTAAAACGATAGTGATATGTATATGTATATGTTAAAGGTTTTACTATAAATGATTAAAAGTTTCTTTACATTTCATTTGGTTTTTATTTATACATGTGTATATGGATTTGTAATATGTGTTTGCCCGTGTGGCACTCCGGTATCCTTCCAACGGGGATAGCGGGGTGTTACAGCTTGCTATCAGAGCCCAGGTTTGGTGGTTCTGGGTTATGTTGTGATTGTTTGAGTAAAGAGTCGAGTCTATGCATGAGAGTCAGTTTTGTATAGTGGCCTAATGCAGATGTCTTGTGTTTTGTAGAGTTTATATGGAGTCGGATCCAAGTGAGTATATGGGCGACACCATGAGTAGTGCCAATGTGAGTTGTGGAGGGAATCCAGTTAGAAGAGATGATCCAGTTAGACAGGATAGACATGAGCGGGAACCTGCACCAGCTGAGGGTGCAAATAGAGGTATTGCTTTTGATCCAGCGTTAGTTCAGGGGTTATTACAAGTGGTTGATAGGTTGACTGCTCCTAAGGCTCCAACTGAGTTGTTAAGAAAGAGAGGAGCAGAGGATTTTCATGGGACTGCTTTAGATGAATCCGATGTGGCTGAGTTTTGGCTGAAGAGAGTGGACAGGATTTTGCAAGAGATTAGATGTCCTGCTGATCAGAGAGCTTCTTGTGCAATATCGTTGCTTCAAGGACCAGCATATGATTGGTGGGAACTTGTGATGAGGAATCCTCAGCGACCAGCCGAACTGACTTGGGAATATTTCAAGAAAGAGTTTGAGCAAAAGTATATAACAAAGGCATACCAAGAAGCGAAATGGAGAGAGTTCATTAGCTTGAAGCAAAGGGGAATGACTGTCAGTGAGTACGACAAGGAGTTCAATAGGCTGAGTAAGTATGTGCCTGAGCAGTTATTGACAGATGAGTTCAGATGTAGGCACTTTTTAGAGGGATTGCGTGAGGTATTCAGAGGCCCCTTATCTGCGATGATTGTCTTGCAGCCAGTTGGGTATTATCAGATTGTGGCTGCAGCAATGAGGTTAGAGGAATCTGAAGAGATCAAGCAGAGAATGGCACAGAAGAGAAGAGCACCAGAAGGGGGAAATGTGAGTGCTAAGAAGTCAAAGGGTACTCCAGTTGAGCAAGGATCTAAAGGAGGTGTACAAGTGCCTTCACAGGTGGAGAGTGTAGCCCCACATGGTAATAAAGGAAATCGAGCACCAGAATGTGAGCACTGTCATAGGTACCATTGGGGTACGTGTCGCAAGATTACCGGCGCTTGTTTTAAGTGCGGGAGTATGGAGCATCGGTTTGCATTTTGCCCTGATCGACAAGTGGACCAGAATCAGCAAGAGAGTAAGAGATCCAATGTCATCCAAAGTAACCGGGATGCAAGTAGAGCTCCGAGAGCACCATCTGAGACGGTGCAGCGACCTGGTGCTACGGAGGATCGTAATCGGCATAGGGCATATGCTATGACTGCTGAGAATGTGACGGGTGCTGCAGGACCTTCGGGTAAGCATTTATATGATTGAGTTCTGTTTCCTTTCGGTTTTGGTATTTGTAATGTATTTGGATAAGCAAGGAAATTTCGAGGACGAAATTTTCTTAAGGAGGGGTGAGTTGTCACACCCCACAAGTGGCTTATTTGGAAATTAGAATTTTTAAATGGATAATTAAGTGTAATTGGGTAATTTACTAATAAAAGAGGATTATATTGTAAGGAAATAAAAGATTTGTATGGCAGATTTTACTTTAGTGATTAAAGTGTAATTGTTAAAGGACCTAATTGAAGATTCGGAGGATCTGATTGTAAGGAGGAATAAGTGATTTGTGTTTCATGTGTATGTGTGCCAGGTGGAGAGTAGGGTGTGTGCACGTGGTGAGGGAAAGGAGAAAACTGAGAAAGTTTTGTTAGTTGGAAACAAAAGACTGAAATTCTCTCTTTTCTGATTTTCTCTCTCACGTAAAACCACTCCTCTTCCCTTGTGTTTCTGTTCTTCTTTTGATTTGCATGGGTTGTTCATCCATTTGTTTTTGAGCTACGGTTTTGAGTATTGAAGATCAAGAGGTGAGTAAATGAGTTACTATGACTGAATTTCTCCTTGTGTCTCTCTCTGTTACGATGGTTTAAGTATGAAGTTTTAGTTTCGGTTATCTGAACTTTTGGTCTTGTTTTTGTCGGTTCATGAATCTGTTGAAGAGAAGAAGGATAAAGGGAAAGAGAAGGTGGTTGATTGAAGAAGGATACAGTGGGCATTTTGGGACTTCAGTAACAGGTTTGGGAGTGTGTCTGTCTTGCTCATTTTTGGATCCAGATTGCAGTTTTGTTGCTAATATAGTTATGTGTGTTGGAATATTGAAATGCATGAGTTATGTAGTGTTCGACACATGATTACAGTAGGAAAAGAATGATATGAGTTTGCAAATGAGATGTTTATATATGTATATGAATGTGAAACTCTGGTTTGGGTCTCTTTCTGTTTATATTCTGTAATTATATGTTAGTATGAATAAAGTGAGTGAAGTTGCTGTAATGGTGCTCAGAGGACTTAAAAGGTATGTGTTTGAATGATTATTGCATGAAAAATGGTTTTAGACAAAATGGGGATTTGAGTTTTGGTTGTACTCTGTTTTCACCATTTTTCTGGATTTGTACGTTTTTCTGTAAATTCTGAGATTCTGAGTGGAGAAGAAGAAGAAATGTGAGAAGAAGGTCACGAGACGTGATGAAGAATCACGCCGTGACCCCCTTCTCTGTTGAAGGTCACGAGACGCGAAGCAGCTTCACGCCGTGACTCCTTCTTTGCTGAAGGTCACGTGGCGTGAAGCGGCATCACGCCGTGACTTTCACCTTTTTCCTGCGTGTGACTTCTTTTCCTCTCCTCTCAGGCGTCACGGGACGTGACTAATGGTCACGCCGTGACTGCCTTGTTCTTCGGCGTGGCACTTGCGAGAAACCAGCGTCACGCGACGTGCCGAATGGTCACGGCGTGACCGGCCTCTACCTGCTGCCTGTTTTCCAAAATTGAAGTTTTAACTTCTGTTTTTCAAGAATTTTTGCACTACATGACAAATATTTGATTTAAAATCTGTATTGTGTTTTAATAATTGCTTAATATTGGGTTTTGTATACATGATTAATAATTAATATACATGATTTACATGTTTATAGTTTATTTAACAGGGACTTTTTCAATATGAGCTATTTGTTCTTATTACCTTATGTAGTTAATATTTATATGTTTAAATGTTTCTGAATTTGATTATTATACAAGTATACATGATTTATAAGCTAGTATTTAATGAAATTCTCATGATTTGATATATGAATTGTTGAGTTGTATCATTTGAGCCTGAATAGTCATAGTAGTGGATAAGTAAGCGCTTACTTAGGTCAGAGTGTGTGTGCAGCTGCTATATGATAAAAATGTTATATGCGGGTCCGTTTGGATCCTAGTTTCGATCCTGTTAGGATCTATATGGAAATAAAGCGAGACCTCGGTCTCTATATGAAAATTACATGTTTGAGACTCATGTCTCTATATGCTTGGGATATTGTGTTCTATCAGTATCCATTTGACCGTATCCACTTCTACTGAATTTATTCCGACTAATCAGGCTATATGTGTACATGTATTGTATATGTTGAGATGTTTTTAACAAGATTAAATGAGTATGTTGCACATGAATTCTTGTATAACTTGGTGATATGTACCTTGTATATTGACTACAGTATTGTTGCATATATGTTATATGTATATTGTTATTTTGTTTTGTTCCTCCCCACTAAGCGTTATCGCTTAGCACGGGCTCTTTTCCCGTGCAGGTGGCGAGTGCAGTTCAGAGTCGGATATCTGCAGGTCGGCCACTAGGAGTCTTTTTGGGATGAAGTTGTTTTATTTTTGAAGTCTTCCGCTGTAATTATTTTTTTGTATATGGCTTGTAATTAGCAAAAATGAATCTTTTGTAAAGGAACAAGTATTCTTTTTGTATATGTAATTGCATACGAGCCTCTTTTTGTAAAACGATAGTGATATGTATATGTATATGTTAAAGGTTTTACTATAAATGATTAAAAGTTTCTTTACATTTCATTTGGTTTTTATTTATACATGTGTATATGGATTTGTAATATGTGTTTGCCCGTGTGGCACTCCGGTATCCTTCCAACGGGGATGGCGGGGTGTTACAGAGTACATATTGGGCCTAAAAGTGTAATTGGGTTTTATTGGTTGGACCATTTTGGGCCACTATAAAAGGACTTAAATGACATAAATTTTAGTTGGGTTATCCTTATGTATTCTGCCTTCTCTTCCCCTTAGCTTGGCCGAAGTGCCTCTCTTGTTCCTTTCTCCATTTTTCTTCAATCTTTGCTTAATTTCTTGCCAAATTCAAGTGTTCTAGATGTGATTCAGCCCCTCTAGGAGTTTATAGCAACCTCTGGTATCCATTTAGTGGATTAAAAGCAAGGAGAAGCAAGGATTCAAGGCTATGCCCTAAATTGGAGGTAAGAGATTTAAGTTGAATTAAATTGATTCAGTGGTTTCTATGAGTACTCTAGGATGTCTAGAGTATATTTATGAGATTAAATTTTTTAAAAGAAGAAAATTGATGAATGTTTGTTTGTGTTGAAATTTTGGCCATGATGAGGAATTCAAGGGTAAATGGCTTTTCAAGGGCTAAAGGCAAGAATTAAGGAGCTTGAGGAGCTTATAGCATGGATATAAGGTTTGTGATTACCTAATCCATGTATTTCCTTTGGAAAATTAGGGTTTTATGTTATGTTTATATAGTGATTATAAGTAAAATGCATGTATAATTGAAATTGAAGTCTTAAATTAGTTTAAGGAGAGTAACTAAGCTAATTAGAGTGATTAAATTGAAAGAAAATTAATGGCAAGTGTTAGACATAATGTGACATAATGGTATATTTACGTATATTTGAGGTATACATAGTGTTTAAATGAAATTAAATGGTATATATGTATAAATTGAGGCTTAATTTAGTGGAAGAAGCCATGAATGAGTGATAAATAAAATGTTAGTGACAAATCCTATGATGGCCGAATGGCTTAAGTAGAGGAATATGATAGGTTATATGATATACATGTCATATGAGATGTGAATTAGATAAATGAATGAATTAGAAGTGTAAGAGAAAGTTAAATGAAAAGAAATACTTGAAAAGCAAATGATTGACTTAAGTGAATTTGTGCTATAAGTATGTGTAAATGAATAATAAGCTTAGAAAAATGATCAAGAGCCTTTAATATGACAATTGAAATGCTAAAATGAAATAAAAAAAGAAATTATAAAGTAAAGTGATCACCTTGGCCGAATGGTACCCTCGTGTATACTAGGGTATATCTTGAATATATTTGAAGTTTAATGACTTATAATGAATTTAGACATGAAAACAAGTGTCCATAAATTTATTTAGAATTTATTGAATATTTATGAATATTCTGAGTATGATATTCCATTATACTCAAAGTGAAAATAATGAAAAATAGTGAAATAATTGAAATTGAAATGATAAGAAAAGACTGTGAGCAGCTTGAAATGAGCTTACGGCCGCTGACTGGAATCAGTATACTTATTTTGTGAAATAAGTATATGACAAGAATTGTGCCTAATTGATCAGAATAATGATCGATTAGGGCATTGAAATGAAAGTGAAGTGAAAGAGATGAAATGAAATGTAATCGTAAGTGTAAATGTTAAAGTGTGAAAATTTATTGATAAATTAAATGTTATACGTTACATGTCATATGTAAAATGGAAGTGTTAAGCATAACAAAGTGGATTTGAAAGTCTTTTGAAAAGTACTGCCCTTAGTAGTGTCTAGCGGTTTAATCTAGTCCAGGATATATTTGTCTAGCCATAGGAATTTCTGTTAACGCGATGCAAGTCATGATGACTTGCTTTGCTATGGCAAGATTCGCGATGGTCTCCCATAGCTTCTATTATATGTTACATGTCATACGTCATACGTTATATGTTATATGAAAGTGATTGAGTGGCCCTTCGGGGTCATTCCTCAGTGTATTGCAGTGGGACTTTGGGGCCCATATCCCATATATCCAGTTTACAGATTTTCTGTTGGAATTGTGCTAGGGGCATAAAAGTGATATGATTACAAAATGATTTGAAAGTGTAAAAAGTAAAAAGATCAAATGTAATACGATATAAAATAAAGTGATAAAATGTAAAATGATAAAACGTGAAAAGAGATAATGTACAAGCCTAATATTTAAAGGCATAATGTCACAAGACATTATGAAATGTGACATAATATGTAAAAGCATAATATGTCAAAGTATAACATGTAAAGCCATATATAAGTGACATGATATAATATGTAAAATGTATAATGAATAAAAGCATAATGAACAAAAAGTCTAAGTGTAACGGGCAGAATCGTAAAACGATATGATTATGTCAAAAGTAAAATGTCATAAGTAAAATGTCTTGAAAGTGTGAAAAGTAACATGAAAATAAGAAGTTATATGAAAAAGGACCTAAATGAAAGAAATGGTAAATTACCCCAAAAGTATAAGCCAAATGGGTCATAATGATGAAAATGACCTGAAAATGTAAAAAGTATAGTGAAAGTGAGAAAATAAATGAAAAGGGACTTACATGAAAGAAGATACAAAGTTAAGGACCAAAACGTAATTTACCGTAAAATAATTAGTCGTGAGACTAATTGGTAAATTATAAGCAAAGAATCGATCAAATGTGAAAATATAGTAAGTAAACGACAAAAGTATAAGCAAACGTTAAATGAAAGACCAAATTATAATTTGGCAAAAGTAGGGGCAAAATCGTAATTATATGTGAAAGTACATTAATAAGTAATGTGTAAGTGAAATATGAAATTAAAATGACAAATATGTAAAGAATCCAAAGTATAGGGACTAAAATAAAATTTGACTTGAAAATCACAATGTAAGGACTAATATGTAATTTATGAGCCAAAGAGTGAATTAAATGTGAAAAATAAGTGAACTAGTGGCATTTCCGTAAATAACGTCAAAAAGGGCAAAAATTTAATTTGTCCTGAAATTGGTAAAATATGGATTAAACAGTAATTTGTATATGAAAAGATAGATTAAATGAATAAGAATGATAAAATGAATTATTAAATGCAGTGTAAAAGCCTAAGATGAATTAATATGTAACATGAATATGAAAGTAAAAGTTCGAGGACCAAACTGTAATTTACATGTCAAAAATGTAGAGAAATGTTAAAAGAATACCATTATTGTGAAAATGGTAAAACATATGAATAAATGATTAAATGTATAAAGTGATAGTCAAATGAGGACTAGAATGAGAATTTGGGGACTAAAATGAAAGTCTAAGGACTAAATGGAAAATTAGTATGCCATCACGTAAATAAAGGCATATTTGTAATTAAATGGAAACCAAATGGCAAAGAGGTAGTTTAAGTGAATGTAAAAGTAATTTGATAAGTTTTGAATAAGTCAGGGGCTAAATTGTAAATTGCCCATAATAAGGTTAAATGAAAGATTATAGTGTAACATGACACCAAGTGTAGTTCTAGTGAGCGATTTAAATGAACTGAAGAAAGTAATTAAGTATGGAGTATTTTGTACATGTGTGTGCATAAGCTTGAATTGGAAATTATTAGATTCGTAATTACCACTGAGCATATTTAATACTCAGCACGTAGTTTGTTTGACTACGTGTAGGTACCGAGTACGGCGTCTGCGGAGTAGGAAGACTATCGACTTGGGGATCGGACTGGACCGTGAATTGAAGATAGTATGTGTATAGTTACTAGAATGTATGTAAACATTTTGTATCATTGGAATAGTTATATGAAATGATAAATATTATTGTATTGGATTGGTTATGTGAATTGAACTAGAATGTATATTAAGATATACTTGTTGTGCCCCTAAGTTGGGCTGTGTATTATCTGAATTGCAGGTTTTGGATAGGTAGTATTATAGATGTTATGCTGCCCAATTTTGATCGAATGAATAGTATTAATGGCATGCATATGTGTAATTGTTTAACATTGCATATGTATTGAGTATTACGATGAATATTATAGACTATTGAATAACATTATAAGTTAAATGTAATGTCTAAACTGGATGGAATGAGAATTGTTAGTGATATGTGGAGTTAAAAAGATAAATGATTATATGAATTAAAGAATAAATGATCTTATAAGTTAAAGAAAAAAAATTTACCGCATTTGTCATAGCATCGATTAGACATTAGTGCAGTGGCACCCGACATTCGTATCAATTGCGGGTATAGGGCGTCACAGTCAAACTAAGCCCAGCAATCTTGTTAGATGCTAACACCAATTCTTTGCAATTCGAGAAGAAATTCGATTATGAAGCTCCTGAAGAGGCTACGACCGAACTTAAAAACACCAATTGCTTGTTTAATTATTGCCCTTGACAATGATTTTGAGATACATATGACACTTCAAATTTTGAGTTCTGATTGTCATTTTGAGAGATCTGAGGAGTAATTGTGACGGAAATTTGGAAATCTAAAGAGGAATTTAGTGTAAATTGGTTCATAGAGATTTGTTGTACAAGGAGAAAGACAAGTGTGGGTTGAATGAGAGAGAGGAAACGTGGACTTGAAATTTCTTTATCGCGCTCAAATTCTTTAGTTAATAGTTGAGTTTGAGTTCTAGCAATGGCCAGTGGAAACGGTGGCAATGGCTATGACTCTTGTTACAGCATTGGCTTCTCGGAGGAGATGAGAGAAAAAAAGGCTATGGATCTAATGCAGCAATGGAGGAGATAAGAAAGAGGCAGCTATGGAACGATGAGAGATGAGAGCAGGTAGAGATGAAAGAGTAAAAAAAAAAATTGCCTCTCGTGGTGTTCAATTTCCAGACACGTGTCACTGACGTGTCCACTAGAATCGCGACATGTGTCTCATTAGAGCCATGTAAGCGGTCAACTAACGGTTGTCCGGTCAAAGTTAACAGCAACAGACGGTGAGGGCAAAACTGCACCATTTTGTAAACGTTGTGAATTTTTTTGCCCCAAAACAAACGTTAGGGGCAAACTTATCCATTTGGAGAAACGATAGGGGGCAAAAATACACCTTTGGCCATAATATAATTATCAATGTAAAAAAATTCTTGTAAAGTGAGTCTTTAATCAAATTTGGCACAAGAACACATTATGTGAATGAAAAAATCTACCAAACACTACAAAAAAAGGTCTTACCGACATTATAAAGAAACAGTTGATAATCAAACAAAATTTAGCAGCTAATCAGCTAGTCGCTAATAAATTTGCGATTGAATGTATATATAGTCAGTAAAATTCACGACCAAAAAAAGCTGTCACTAGTGTTGTAAAAAGCCATTGTCCATTCCTCTAGTAAAACCGCCGTGTTCGATTTTTCCATTCCTCTATTAAAATTATCGTGTTCTGTGTTTTTACAAGTCATTTTTTACTATTTTGAATGAAAATTTAATTTGTTATATTTTAAAACTTTTTTTTATTTTTCCGTCGTTAAAATATTTATTGTGACATACATATCTGTTGCCATTTTTGTTGCCAAAATATCCACATTTTAAAAACTTTTTATTGATTTATCCTCATCTTAAAAGAAAATTAAATTATATTCAGAGAGCAAATCCAACAAAAAATGAGGAAAACATATAACCAAATGAGACGCATTTATTGCATATATATAAAATAATGATTGTGCATTTCATTAGACAAAAGTTAAAATTGTAAGAAAATTTAGAATAATGCAATATGGTAAAGTAAAAGCAGCTCTGTTACATTTATGAATTTTAATCCATTTTTCATGTTGGATTCTTTTATGCGTTTGATTCTATATATGAGCTTGCAAGGAAAAGGATGACAAAACATATACCCCAGACTACCCCTGGCCCGCCTGCCTAGATTAGGTTCCCTCCCTCCCAATTCCCCTGGCCCTGATCGAGCCTCTACATGTGTAGCTTTCTAGAGAGAGAATGCTTAGAGAGAGAGTCTCAGAGATTTTATACCTGGTGCCACTGTTTGTTGGGTTATTTATATGAGATGGGAGAGGTGCACTCGAGTGCCTGGGGAGTGATGACTGGCAGTCAGAGTAGGTGAGCGGCGAAGCGATAGGGAGCAGGTGAAGGACATCAGTCCGATCGGACGTGGCGCTGCCTTCATGCTCAAGCTTTGTGCTCTTTACTGATGGGCCTTGCCCTGCTAGGTGGATTGGGCCGACTAGATGGGCCTCTACACAAATGTTATTTATGTAGTTATCACTTGTCCCCCCTCAAAAAGGGTCCGATCGGGCATAGATTTGCCTTGAGTTGCTCCGCTCAGGGAGAGTTTACTTTGAGTTGTGCCGATCGGGAGACATCCGTTGGTAGGATTTTTGAATTTTGAAAGGTGCTCATCTGAAGAGACGCGCCTGTTGAGACAGTTGTCTTATTTAATGCTGCGCGTGCACCGAGTGTGACGCTTCGTTCTTCGTACAACAATGATGCTGTGGTGAGACGTTTGGCGTTCCCGAGAAGCTTTCATCTATAAAAAGGTAACTTCTGGGCATTTTTTTCTCACTTTTCTGCAATCCTTAGAGGAACTCTGCCGAATTTTCTTCTTGCTTCCTTCATCTTTCTCGTTCTGGTGGCCTTTTGCTTTCCATTCCCTGAAATTTTCCAAAGTGCCTTCAATCAAGTAAGTAATCCCTTCTCTCCTACCTTTGATTTTTCCTCTGTTCTTTTTATTGCACCTTGCATTCAACTCACTTCACCCCATTTAGAAATTAGGGTTATTGTGTTGAAAATGGCCTCTAGCAATGGTCGGTCAATAGATAGGAGCTTTATGGAATAGTACAGGGACAAGCCGGCGGCTGAGCATTTTTCTAGATTGGGACCTCGGGAGGTGGCTGAGATCCCTTCTAAATATGGCCTTTCTGATGACGTATTTGTGATGCCCTGACCTGATTCTATGGTGGTGACGGATGGGCCTTTTGGACACCAGAAGAATGAATGGTTCATTTGCCACCTTTGGAGCTTGGATGCAGGACTGAGGCTTCCGTTTGGCGCCTTTGAGATGGTAATATTGGAAGGTTACGGGATTGCCCCAAATCAATTGCATCCGAATGGGTGGAGATCGGTGGCTTGCTTCAAAATCCTTTGTAAGATAGAGGGAGTGGCCCCGACTTTGGATCTCTTCACCCACTTCTTCTACATATCAGGTCGGAGCGATGAGACAGAGTATTTCTTCACCAGCCGACTGAAGAGAAAGCTCGTCCATATTCCCACCTCGATGAAAGGGTACAAAGAGAGGTTCTTCCTGGTGGATTCGGGGTGCGCCTTACCCGATCGGGTGGAGCCACCATTTTGAAGGACCAAGCCGCTGGTCAGCCTTTATACGAGGCCGACATCAAGAAATTGATGGACGCCGTGTCGATGCAAAAGGAACCCTACAAGTTTGACTTTCTATTGATGTCGTTGTTTAGGTCTTCTAGCTCCGAATCTGGCGCAAATGCAGAATGTGAGCATTAGGATTGTAGTGGAAGGAGCAGCATGAGTTGAAAATTATGCATTACATGTGCATTGAGTATGTTTTTCTGAAAAGAATACTTATCTTGTTTATCTTTGTGATGCAGTTGCGATGGCTGGAGGGGACGACATGACAAGGCAGCTCGCCGTTTGGGCTAAAGCCAAAAGAGATGCCGAGCGGGTTGCGAGGGAGCAGAGGAAGAAAAGGAAAATCCTACCCGCTTCGAAAGTGCACACCTCGCGGGTTCCAGTGGATGCTCTTACCACCGCTGCCCCAGTTGCTGCCATCCCCGCCTCTCATCCAGCCTTGGTCATTTTCGGACCTACTGCCCCCCAAACTGGTGTTGAGGATCAGCGTCCACACAGACGGCTACTGTTGGAGGAGGAGTCCGATTTCGATTAGCACATCTAGCTGTCATTCCTCCCAATATTCAACTGCTGAGGAAGGTTGCCCAGAAAAAGGCTGCGGGGCTGGTGGCTGCCTCGGACGCCCAAGTGGCAAAAGGCAAGGCACCGATCCAAGGCGAGCTGCAGGGGGAGCCCCTAAGAGGCAAACTGTGCCTTTGAAGGACGTGCTGAGGGAGAACTTCGGCAGTGACTGGTCGGCAAGCAATAAAGTAGTCGTCAGTTACCTTTGTCGGGGTATTCTTTAGGATGACGACTTCAAAGTCATGGGAGATCCCAGCGTGCTCGCCCGAGAGCTTAGTATGTTCAACCAGCAGAGCCTGGAGGTGAGATTTGGCCACTTCCATTTTTGTTGTCTGGAAATTGGTGATGTCCTCCTTGGCTAATGTGTTGTTTGTATTGTTATTTTTTAGCTGATCAAGAGGGGCCAGCGCATGCATGGCTTGGCAAGCTTCCTGGAGGCAAGGTCAAAAGAAGCTGCCAAGGTGAAGGGGGAGGCCGAGGCTCAACGCGATGCTGCCCAAAAAGAGGTCTCTGCCTTTCGCTCGGAGGTGGTAGACCTAAAGAAGGAGGCCTCTCGGTATGCCCAGGAGTTAAAGACTCGGCTAGGCGAGGTCGATCGCTTGAAGGGAGAAGTCTCGCGCCTGGCTGCTGATAGTACTCAGTGTAAGAGATTCGAAGAAGAGGTGAGCAAACTGAGCTATGAGTGCAAACTTCTGGGCAGTGAGAGGGGTAAAGCTTTGGCAGAGTGCGACCAGTTTCGAGCCGAGCGGGATTCGCTGAAGGCTACTTTGGAGGACAAGGAGACCTCCTGGAGGAAGAAACTTGAAGAGGAGCTTGCCTCTCAAAAGGAGCATGTTTTTTATCAACTGGGAGAAGCTCAAGGGAAGTTGTCGTCTCGACTAATCTATAAGGCCGGGAGGCGCTTCCCTGGGGTTGATCTCGGCTGGATGGAGGATCCCAGTATTCTGTCCGATCCGCCATCTAGTGACGATGAGGAAGAGGCTCCTAGAGAGGAAGCAACCGACAAGCGCTATCATCCATGGAAGATCCTTCACCAACTGAAGTTCAGCCAGATGTGCCGTCTGGAGTTGAGGTTGGCGCTTCCGGAGCCAATCTCTGAGGTGGCTGCCGAACCTTCTCAGCCTATTGCCCAGCCAAATGCAAAGCCTACTGCCGAGCCGAGCGTAGAGCCAGCTGTTGATCAGGTCTCGGCTCCTGTTGATATACAAATTGTAGACATAGAAACTTAGATTAGGTTTTCCATTATATACTTTATTTTTTGTACTGATTCTTGTAAGCTGTATAGTATACTGCTTCTTCAATAAATCGCAACTTTGTGTAAATTGCAAACTTTCAAAGTTATGAATTGGCATTCTTCAATAACTTGTAAAACCGCATATAACTTGCTAACATCGCATATAACTTGCTAAAATCGCATATAACTTGCTAATGTGATAGATTGATTAATCATAGATACTTCCTAAATTAGAATCAATAACCTTCAAGGCCAGCGAATGACTTCTTAGCCTCGCATAGACTTGGAATTAGGTGAATAGTTTCATACATCAAGTTAGCATTTTTAGTTTGCCTTTCAATCCGTGATTGCTGGGCAACACTTAACTTGGGAAAAACTTTTGCTATAACTTGACCCTTGCGTCTTCGATTTGGGATTGGCATCGAACCTAGCGAATGAGTCAGTGGAGATTAGGTGTTTTCCATATCTTTGGATCGGGAATATCGTCGATCCTAACGGATGAGCCGATGTGAGATTCATGGTTTTCGTATCTTTGGATCGGGAATATCGTCGATCCTAACGGATGAGCATGTTGTGCAAACAAATGGATTCTAACTTTTGCATTTTCGGCTTGGAATGAGCATTAAGCCTAGCGTATAAATTGTACCATGCATGCCTTTTACAGAGATGAAGACAAACTTCTTTATTGATTGAATTCAATTCTTGATACATTACTACATGTGGTACTTCTTGAGTACTTCAACGTTCCAGCTCCTGGGGATGTCTTGCCCATCTATTATTCAGAGCTTGTATGTGCTCGGGCTTAAGACTTTGGAGACTTCATAGGGCCCTTCCCAATTTGGCATTAGCTTTCCGACTCCTACATTTCCTGAGCCTATGTCCGCCTTTCTGAGTACCAGATCACCAACATTAAAAGCTCTAGACTTCAATTTTGTATTGTGGTATCTGGCGACTCTCTGCTTGTAGGCGGCAATTTTGGCGTAGGTGTCCTCTCTCCTTTCTTCTATCAAGTCTAGGTCCTGGCATCTCTCCTAGACGTTCGTTCGTTCGGAATAGAATGCTGACTGATAGGATGGGAGGTTGACCTCTACGAGTATCATTGCTTCGGAGCCATAAACTAGAGAAAATGAAGATTGATGAGTGCCCGTCCTTGGTGAAGTTCTGTAAGACCATAGGACACTCTGCAGTTCGCTTCACCCAATCGTTTCCTCAGCCCTTCTAGGATGGTCCGATTAGAGACCTCTGTCATCCCGTTTCTCTGAGGGTGAGTGACTGAGGTGAATCTCAGGCTGATGTTTAAGCCTTGGCAAAAATTTCTGAAGGTGGAGCTGTCGAACTGCTTGCCATTATCTGTAATGAAAATGTTAGGTAAGCCATACCTGCAGATGATGTTCTTCCATGCGAAATTTTTAACCGTCTCTGCTGTGATCATTGCTAGAGGTTCTGCTTCGATCCATTTGGAGAAGTCGTCGACTGCTACGATGAGGAACTTCATTTGCCTTTACCTTGAGGGAAAGGTCCCAGGATGTCCAGGCCCCATTGGTCAAATGGCCATGCAATTCCGATCAGCTGTTGGTCTGCTCCGGGCTGTCTCATGACCCTTTCATAAATCTGGCATTGCTGGCATCTTCTTACTTTTTCCTAGGCATCTCTAAAAATGCTTGGCCAGAAGTATCCGGTCTGGAGTACTTTTCTTGCCATAACCCTGCTAGCTTCGTGTACCCCACAAATGCCTTTATGGACCTCTCTCAGGATATAGTCTCCTTCTTCCTCCGTTACGCATTTGAGCTAAGGATGACTGAAAGCTTTTTTGTACAAGTCACCGTTAATAATGGAGTAATTGAGGGATTTGCGTGATACCTTTCGGGCTTCGATCTTGTCCTCCGGCAGTTGCCCTGTTTGCAGGTACCGCTTGATCGGGCCCATCCAGGTTTTATCCCCTTGATCAATCTCCATAATTTTCGGCTTGTCTAAGGAGGAGGAGGCTTGGCCGATGACAGTGATATTTTCTTCTATTACTGTTTGTTCGAAGGCAGATATTTTTGCGAGCCGATCAGCGTCTGAAGTTTGGTCCCTCGGCACCTTCTAGGGATTCTGTAACACCCCCGCCGCCGCCCCCGTTGGAAGAGCGCCGGCGGGCGCGCTACACAACGCTCACTCACGACACGGCAAGACATACAGCGGAAGCATTCAATAACTAAGTAATAGAAAAAAATACCTCATCATATAATTAAAATACGATTTATATACAATAGCCCAAAAGATTACATTACAGGAGGAGACAAAAATAAATAACTCGACTCCTATGTGGCCTGCCTGCAGATGCACGACTCAAGCACTCCCAAAAGTCCTTCACGCTACCTGCACGGGATAAAAGCCCGTGCTAAGCGATAACGCTTAGTGGGGAGAAACAAGCACAACAGAACACTATACAAGGAAACATGCACTAACATACATAATCATTAAGCATCAGAGTACAGAGATATAAATAAATATATCCAGAACAAAATAATACAATGCACTAAACCATTACACTTTTCAGAGTCACAAAATAATCAGAACACATCACTGTACCAAAACCAGACAGTTCACACGATAGCCTGAATTCAATGGTGGAGGATACGGGAACACGGCACGGGAGACCGAAGCCTCAAAAACACTTTAATACCCGAAGGTAGCGCGGGAGACCAGAGTCTCAAAACATTTTATCACTACACGGAAGATGACCATCTCGGAGGTCGACCGCTTCGCCCAAATGGGGCGGACAGAACAGCTGTACACTAACCCTTCTTAAGCATGCTTAATTATCCTATACCTTGACACTTCAGGCTCGACAACACATTAACTCTCAAGACAATACATAAACAAAAACAATATTCAAATTCAGACTCTTATATAATATAAATCCATATCAAGGACACTAGTACATTAATATCACGCGTCAAAGACACACACATGTTCCATGCAATAGTGAGAAACCGTGCAAAGTGTAACAAAAGAAACACATTCAGAAAACAAGGCAAGCAGGAAGGGCCTCTGTCGCGATCGCGACAGGTGTCGCGCTCGCGACAGAGCACGGGGTACTTCGTCGCGACGTCGCGCCAAGAGGCCTGGTCGCGGCGAAGCACTCGCGGCAGAAATTCACGGGGCCGAGCTCTGTCGCGCTCGCGACAAGCGTCGCGATCGCGACAGAGACCAGTTCCTTCCTCCTCGCGCGCACGCTCGGCAGCACGCTCGCGCGGAGGGTTCCGCTACCGAGCTCTCTGTCGCGCTCGCGATAAGCGTCGCGATCGCGACAGAGGGCTCTTCAAGAACAAAGGCCAATTCCGCTTTCTGTCGCGATCGCGGCACTTATCGCGGTCGCGACAGAACCCAGATTCGCCCAAAACTGCACTTTTCCTTCACATTTCACACGCAATACTCCATACATGCAAACAAGAGACACAAACACTTACCTCATGGCCCATTCACGACACTGCATCATTCTCAACATCACATAAACACATTTTTAAACAATGATCCAACATCAAATTATCAAAGATTCACTCACATGGCATAGTCATGTTCTCACAACACATAACAATTTCACTATATCACTATCACTTCACTATAAATCACTAATTGAATGAACATGCATTCATAGAACACTCAAGATCACAAATAACATGCAAACACAAGATAGAGTTGACCCAAGGAGGAAATTAGGAAAAAAAAAAACACAAAATCCACAACATAGCTTCAATCCCTTGCATGCATTTAAAACCCATACCCAATAAACACTCAAGAACACAGCTCCCATACCTGGAAAACGAAGCTTCAACCCGAGCTCCTCACGAATCCACTTTGTCCTTGCCCTTACTCTTCCTTCTCTCTTCCGATTCTTGCACAAAACCCAGCCAAATACACTTAATCAAACCCAAACACAAACCAAAACCAAGATCCAAAGAACACTAATCAAATAAAGGAACCTCAATCCGAACTCAAACACTTACCTTCAACACTTCCAGCTCAAACCTTCCAAGATCCCACTCAAAACTCAATAAAACACAAGAAAAGAGAGATGAGAGTAGAAGAATGAAAGCAAGAGAGAGGGGAGGACGGGAAAATGAGAAAGAAAGGGGAAATTGAGATAGCTTCCACGGGAAGCTAGGCAATTTCTGCCCTTCCCTCTTCTCTCTTATACTTTACATTAATTACTCACCAACTCAAGCCACTTGTCACAATCTTAGGGAATCAAGCCATCAATCTTAACAACACCACTTATGGCACCATACACTAACCACACACAAGCCTTTTTACACAAATATCTTCCAATGTACCAAACACTCACTCCCACCATATTATTTCTTATTATCCCACTAACATCCTAGGCACCATGCACCACAAACCACACAATAAAAACCTTAAGTCCACTAAGACCCTACAACCATACACTACAAGCACACACTATTATTTCCTCTTCACTTAAATAATTAATTCTTAAAACACATAATTCCTTATTTTTTTCCAAAATTCTTCTTACTCAAATTACGAAAATACTCTCACTGAACCGACTTACAGCACAGATTCCGACCAGGCCCTATTTGGGTTATTACAGATTCCATTCTGATCCAGATTCCTCGAGTATTTTGAATACAGCCTTGACTTTTGCCAAGTATTGGATCATGTTGGTTTCTCTGGCTTCAAAGGTGCCCAAGACTTGGCTCGTTACGAGCTGGGAGTCGCTCTTGATGGTCATTGACTCCAGTCGGATGGCTTGGAGTAGTCTCAACCCATGAAAGAGCGTCTCGTACTCTGCCACATTATTAGTAGCTTTGAAATAAAGTTTTATTGCGTACCTTATTACGATGCCCAAGGGGCCTATTATTACAATGCCCACGCCTCCTCGGGTATCGTTTGCTGCGCCATCTACAATCATTTTCCATTTTTGAAGCTTGGGTTGACTGTCAAGCTCTTCGCCGGCGTACTTAGCAATAAAATCTGCTAGAGCCTGAGTCTTTATAGCCGCCCTGGGCTCATGCCTCACATCCCACGACTGTAGCTTGATTGCCCATCCCACAATTTTGCCCTCAAGGTCGGGGGTCTGAAGAATTTTTCTGAGTGGATGACCCGATTGGACCACAATCGTGTGCGCCTCGAAATATTATCTTAGCTTTCTCGTGCACATCATAAGGGCAATGATGAGTTGCTCAACCGGACCCTTCTTCAGTTCTGCACCTCTAAGCACTTCGCTCACATAACATACAGGCAGCTGTTGGGTCCCTGCTTCCCTGACCAGGACACCTGCAACGGCTTGACCAAAGGTGTATAAGTAGAGATACAAGTTTTCACCTCGGATCGGTTGGCTGAGCAGTGGCAGGTTGGTGAGGAATTTCTTTAGCTCTTCAAAAGTTTGCTGGCAGTTTGCACCCTAGCTAAAAGTCTCATTTTTCCTCAGCTTCTTGAAGAAAGGAGTGCATCATTTGGCTAAGGAGGAGATGAATCTTCCAAGGGCAGTGATTCTGTCATTCAGCTTATGAACGTTCTTTATGCTTTTAGGGGGCTGCATCTCAAGGATGGCCTTATTTTCTCCGAATTGGCTTCAATCCCCCTTTGAGAAACCATGAAGCCTAAAAATTTTTCCGATGGGACCCCAAAGATGCATTTCTTGGGGTTGAGCTTCATCTGAAATTTATTTAAAGTGCATAAAACTTTTGCTAGATCGGCAGGGTGTTCTTCAGGGCTCTTGCTCTTGACGATCATGTCGTCCACGTATACCTCCACGTTCTGTCCGATCTAGTCTTTAAAAATTTTGTTCATGAGATGCTGATATGTGGCACCCGCATTTTTCAGACCGAACGGCATCACCTTGTAATAGAAGGTTTCATCGTCTGTGATAAAGCTGGTCTTCTCCTGATCTAAGAGCCACATCAGGATTTGATGGTAGCCAGCGTATGCGTCGAGGAGGGAGTAGATTGCATGGCCTGCAGTGGCATCTACCAGTTGGTCTATGCTTGGCAGGGGGTAGCTATCTTTCATACATGCTTTGTTGAGGTCTGTAAAGTCCACACACATCCGCAGCTTCCCCGTCTTCTTTTTCACCAGGACCACATTGGCAAGCCACTCGGGATAGTCTACCTCTCGGATCGTTCCGGTTTTCAATAGCCTATCGACCTCCTCAGATATGAACTTCCTCCGCTCGGGCGCATGCTTGCGCAGCTTCTGCCTTACCGGCGGGTGAGTTGGGTCCACATTGAGTTTGTGGGTGATCACTTTAGGATCAATGCCAAGAATATCTTCTGGCTTCTAGGTGAAGGATGCTTGGTTGATTGTCAAGACCTGCATGATAGCATCCTCTATTTCTGCATTCATGCTGGTCCCAACCTAGACGTTTTTGCCCTTTGATAATGCCCTTGTTTTCACCTCTTCGGCGGGATCCATTCTTGGCCTCTCTGGCCATTCGGACCGCTCCAGCCCTGGCTCCACAATCATGGCCTCCCTCTGCTGCTTTATCATGGTGACGTATGCTTCACGGGATGCCTTTTGATCGCCCCTCAGAACAGCAACGCCCCCTCGGGTAGGGATTTTCATCACCATGTACCGTATGCTTGTAATAGCTCCGGTTTGAAAAGCAGTGGCCTGCCAAAATGGCATTGTAGGCAAAAATCATGTCAATTACCATGAATGTTACCTTGCAGGCGTTGGCGAGTGCCTCTTGGCCTAGCTCGACGAAGAGTTCAACAGATCCCGCCACCGGGACAGTAGCATTGTCGAGACCGATCAGCGGAGTAGCGTTCGGCTTTAGCTCTTCTATCGGAAGTCCCATGGCTCGGTAGGCTTGAAGGGTGAGCATATTAACAGCGCTACCATTGTCTACCAAAATCCTCTTAACATTGAAATTATTAATCCGAGCTCTGACGACGAGAGCGTCCTCGTGAGGGAACATTATGTCTTGCGCGTCTTCGCTTGATATGGTGACTGGAGCATGCTGTTCGGCTTGGTGAGAGAGATAAACACCATTTCCCTTCTTTTTTCTAGATAGGTCCTCTCCATAGGATGATCCTCCAGTGATCACGTTTACCACTCCGGTATACGGTTTGCGCGGGTCGGCATTCCTCGAATTTCTGTGCTCGTCATCATCGTTCGAGCTAGAGTCATCCTTCCTAGGGTCCGGCCGTCTATAGGGACTTTCCCCTCTAGCCAGACCTATGAATTTTTTGAGGGACCCCTTTCGAATCAAACGTTCAATCTCCTTTTTTAATGAGGTGCACTCATCAGTTGTGTGACCGACGTCTCTGTGAAACTCACAATATTTGCTGGGGTCCCTTACAGTTCTGCTTCGCTTGGACAGCCTTCTGGGCTAATTGACCTTGCTGTGCTTTTCCTTGGTCCACATCAACACTTGAGCCGGATTGGTGTTGAGTGGGGTAAATGTTCTGATCGGCCGGTCGTCCGAGCATTCGGCTCTGTCCCGTCCAGACTCTTTTCACTTCCCCAAATTTCTTGAGGTTACGGCTCTGTCCGGGCTCCTTGCTATCCATTCGGACGCGGGAGCTCTAATGAATGGCCGTCCGTCCGGATGCTGTAGTCGATCCATGATATTGGTCCTTCTTCCCCTGTTGGACCTCAGGGCGTTATCCAACTGGATGTGCTGCCTGGCTCTATCAGATTAGAGAAATTGACCAGGGGTCTCATAGTTATTGATTCGAACAGTGGGCGATCCATGATGCCCCCAGCCAAGGCGGTAGTCGCTATTTCTACACTTACGTTCCTCACTTCAGACATGCTAGCTTGGAACCTATCGATGTAG
Source organism: Excoecaria cochinchinensis (assembly GCA_947683425.1). Taxonomy (NCBI): domain Eukaryota; kingdom Viridiplantae; phylum Streptophyta; class Magnoliopsida; order Malpighiales; family Euphorbiaceae; genus Excoecaria; species Excoecaria cochinchinensis. The sequence goes on from CANTUQ010000263.1 coordinate 1,502,392, forward strand.
TCTCTAAGACTTTCATCGGATCTCTAGTAGAGAGATTACATAGGTCGTTCACTAATTTTGGTGCGTGCGTCTGCACGATAAACCTTGTGGTGAACAACTCCTTAAGTTGTCTAAAGGAGGTGATTGATTCCTGCGGCAGCTCATGGAACCAATTAAAAGAATCTCCTCCCAAGGTGGTGGGGAAAATTCTGCAGGCTATCCTCTCATCGTTGGTGTAGACCTTCACTTTTGTCAAGTATTCTGCTAGATGAGTGGTAGGGTTAGTTTTATCTGTATATTTATCCATCACCATGTCTCTCCACCTGGGAAGCAGCTCAGACTCCGTTATTTCCCTGCAAAATGGGGAGGCAGTGTTCTTGCAGGTGTTCCCTTCAAACATGGCTTTTTTGGGACCGGTGAAGCCAAACTGCCTGAGCTTTTGTTTAAGCCATTTGTCTTCCCTACTCATGGTCGTAGAGATGGACTCATTTCTTGGCCTTCTGGAGTGGCTGCGATTAGGCGTGCACATGAAGGACAGGTCATCCCCAATGGATGGGGTGGAAAATCTGCTGGGGAAATAAGTAGAGTCCCTACTTGAGGACATTGTCCTTTTCCCTATGTCGTATCTTCCTGGGGTCCTGGTGATGCCCCTTCCAATGTCTTGAGCTCGTGGCTCGTTGATGGAGATGCCCTTATTTTTTCTCCTTCCGAAGTCTTCGTCCATAAAGTCCTCTTCATGGTCTCTTTCGGAGGTTCTGGGCATCTTGCCCTTCCTGATTGTTTGGACAATACTCTTAGCGAAGTCACTAAGGAGGACACGCATGTCCCTGACTATAATGGGAGTGTTCTCCGGTTGCCGTAGAATGGCATCATTAAATTCTGGGAGAAGGTTCCCCCTGGCTGGGGACCTGGGAGATCTCTCTCTTCTCTCCGAGGGCCTAGATCTACCCTGGCTATTGCCACTGCAATTGTACTCTCCAGAATTCTCGTTTGATCTTGAACTTGCCATAGCTCCCAACGAAAGCACCAAATGATAAGACGAAGAAAGTCTTTATCTAGAAGAGAGAAGAGCTGATTGGAAGTCTCAAGTGGTAAAGAGGGAGAGCCGATCGGATGATTGAGACCTGCAATAAAGAATGCCCAGTTGGACCAGGCGTAAGCACTCCGAAGCTTAAGTTAGTAGCTTTCTAGAGAGAGAATGCTTAGAGAGAGAGTTTCAGAGATTTGATACCCGGTGCCACTGTTTGTTGGGCTATTTATATGAGATGGGAGAGGTGCACTCGAGTGCCTGGGGAGTGATGACTGGCAGTCAGAGTAGGTGAGCGGCGAAGCGACAGGGAGCAGGTGAAGGGCATGGCGCTGTCTTGTGTCAGTGGGCAGATTGGACGTGTTATCACATCAGTCCGATCGGACGTGGCGCTGCCTTCATGCTTAAGCTTTGTGCTCTTTACTGATGGGCCTTGGGTCCTGTCAGGTGGATTGGGCCGACTGGATGGGCATCTACACAAATGTTATTTATGTAGTTATCAGCTATGTTAGGGACATGTAACATGTGAAGAGGAATTTACTCCTAGCATCATGCTGTTCCTTTACCATACAACATCAAAAGTGACTTCCAAATTGGAGAAAAGCTGTTCAATCATAATAATTTGAAAATATTGTGATAAATCAAACAATACTGATAAGTGCTTAATACATTGAACTATCGTGTTATATATTGCCAAGGGGTAATTGGTAACATATTGAATCAAGATACTACAACACCAAGACATCATCCAAAGTATTTAACAACATAATGGTCTGAGAATGAAATGTTATTCTTTCTCTGTAATTGCCAAAGTTTACCGAAGTATTCAAAATATATTTTTGATTACAGGCAGAACTAAAAGCATATATAGATATTGAAATTGGATCAAAAAGCAAATAACCATCAACTAAGCAGATTACAAAATTTAGACAACCACAAAAGTTGGAACAGGATCAATCCTTTTGTAGCAATGATCAATAGCGTGAAAAACAATTAATTAACAATAAAATGAAAATAGGTTAATAAACATGAAACCAAATCCTAAAATCTGCTAACCCTAAGAACAATCACAGCAAATAAACTCTAGTTCAAAAAGGGGTATCGCTTTCCTTTTAGTTTAAATTTTTTCCCAATACCTCCAAACGATATTCTTTCGCTATTCCTTTAAATATTTTCGCTCAAATATCAGTGGGGTACACCTTTTATTATTCATCAAAATATTTTTGCCGAAAATTCCAAAAAGTACACATTCACATTTTGTATAAAATATTTTGCCCAAAATTCCAAGGGTACTCATTTAGTATTCATCTAAATATTTTCTACCAAAATTCAAATGGCGTACGCTTTTACTTTTTATCTAAATTTTTTCGCCCAAACTTTAAGGTATACCCTTTTGATTTCTATCTAATTTTTTTTTTTTAATTCAAAACTCCAAAGGATACCTTTTGTTTTTTGTGTAAATTTTCTAGTCTAAAACTCCAAGAGATATGCTTTATGTCTGTAATTTCTCGCTCAAAACTCCAAGTGGCACCACTTTGCTTTCTATTTAAATTTTCTCACCCAAAACTTCAGATGATACCCTTTGCCTTTTGCTTAAATTCTTTTACCCAAAATTCCAATGGGTACCCCTTTGATATTCCTCTAATTTTTTTCACCTATATCTCTAAGTGGTACCCCTTTGTTATTCATCAATTTTTTTTTGCCAAAACTCCAAGGGATATTCCTTTGATTTTTTTCTAACTTTTCTCACCCAAAACTCTAAAGTGTAACCTTTTATTTTTTGTCTAAATTTTCTCGCTCAAAACTCCAAGGAGTATGTTGTCCAAAACTCCAACGGATGCCATATTCCTTTCTGTCTAAATTTTTTCACCCTAAGGGATACCCCTTTGTTTTTTGTCAATATTTTTTCGCCTAAAACTCTAAGGGGCATCCCTTTGCTTTCTTTTTAAAATTTTTTGGTCTACAACTCCAAGGAGTAACCCCTTGCTATTCCTCTAAATATTTTCACCTAAAACTCAGAGGGATACCCTATTTGCTATTCGTCAAAATATTTTTATCCAAAACTCTAATGATTACCCCTTTACTTTTCGCCTAATTTTTTTGCCAAAACTCTAAGTGATATCCGTTTGTTTATTTTTTTTCAAAATTTTTTCGCTCAACACTCCAAAGGAAAGGGTACCCCCTTGCTATTCTCCTAAATATTTTCGCCCAAAACTCAGAGGGTTAACATTTTGCTATTTGTCATAATGTTTTTACTCAAAACTCAGAGGGGTACCACTTTGCTTTCTATCTATATGTTCTCGGACAAAACTTCAAGGGATACTCATTTGCTTTCTATCAAAATTTCTCCGTCCAAAACTCCAAGAGATCCCTTTACTTTTTGTCTATAATTTTTTTTTGCTCAAAATTTCAAATGGTATCCCTTTGCTATTTCTTTAAATATTTTCGCACGAAACTCAGAGGGATTTTCCTTTTGCTATTCACCAAAATGTTTTTGCCCAAAACTCCAAGAGGCACTCCTTTGTATTTTGTCTAAACGTTTTTGCCCAAAACTACAGGGGTATTCCTTTACTTTTTGTCTAAATTTTCTCGATCCAAACTCTAAGTGGTACTACTTTGCTTTTTCCTATATTTTTTGCCCAAAATTCTAAAGGGTACCACTTATCTTTCTCTGCAAATTTTCTTGCCCAAAACTTGTAACACCCTCTTAAGCAGATTACAACTTACAAACAATTAACTAGTTACTAACTATGGGGTGTCACACGCACAAGTCTATATCTTTATTAAGTATTCTTTAACACATGTTATACCCATTTATAATCATGTACAATAGCATATAATACGATTTCTCTCTTTCTTCTTTAGTTACATGCATGCACAATATAATTTGACATTTACAGTTCTATACATGTTTATATCCACATATACATATATCATTTGATCACCTATTTACAATATATAAATATTTACATGTAAATTTACATATTGGTTTCTTCTTATACTAAAATAACATTTACATGCCTTATAGCTGTATACAAAAAGAAAATTTACATAAAGCTTTACTCATAACTTGTGTTGGCTTAACACTTTGCGGAATGACCTTCGAATCGTGCCAAAAATCATGTACCTAAATGGATTGAAAACCCATGCTAAGCATAAAGGTTAGTAGGAAACTTGCATGATTTGGACGACCTTTCACAGAAGTCATCAAATATATTCACACTCAATTAGTTATGCATATTTTCATATAAGTGTATACTCGTATTCAAAAATAAGGAATTAAACAAATAAATTCCTACATATGCATATCTCATCATTTCCATTTTCATGCAATACCATTTATTTACATACCATTCACACGTTAAATTATTCTTATATTCCTATACATATACATATATACATATACATATATGTATATATGTATATGTATAAATGTATGTATATATATATATGTATATATGTATATATATGCTATATATATATATATATGCTCACACATTCACAAACATTATGCCTTTATTTGTAAAAATTTTATTATACATACATATATGTATACAACACTAAGAATTAGATTGATTAAGTCCATTAAACAATATCTTAACTATCATGAGTTAGACTAATCTAAAACTACTAAATAGTAAGAGCTTCACAATTGTGAAATTATAAGTATTAAGCAGAAGGCGTGAGAAAAAAATGAGGTTAGATTCATTAACTTCAAAGGCATACTCGCCTCATAAAAATGAGAAAGTAAGTGCACAATGCAAGAGTCTAGAGCATATCATCAAAAAAACCCTAATGATGAGAACGACGATGAAGACAAAGATCATATAATTGTAGTAGAACAATATGAATAAGAAGCTGCCAAAGGAGGTATAATGAAGGATTATCACATCCAAAGAAATAACGATACTGAAAAAGTATAGAACACGAAGAGTAAGATTGATTAAGTCCATTAAATAATATCTTAACTATCATGATTTGGGCTAATCTAAAACTACTGAACAGTACGAGCTACACAATTGTGAAATTGTAAGTATCAAGTAGAAAACATGAGAAAAAATGAGGTTAGCTTTATTAACTTCCAAGGCACACTTACCTCATAATAATAAAAAATCAAGTGCACAATGCAAGAGTTTAGAACATATCATCACGAAAACCCTACACAGAAAAAGTTAACATATTTGCAATATTTTATTTAATTATTTGTTTGTAAGTTCATAAGTTAAGTGATAAATGAGAATACCACCAGTATATTGGCGACCGCAAAAAAATGCCAAAAGTACCCACAAAAACTCTTATAAAGTGAAAAAAAAAAACTTAAGCTTGCTAAAACTGTACACAAATTCAAAACTAAATAATAGATAAAGATCATTCAATCATGATGATGATGCTTATGATATTTGATGCATGATAATGATGATGATGTTTGATGCATAATAATGATGATGTATGATGCCAATGATGATAATTATGCTTATGATATTTGATGCGTAATGATGATGCCGATGATGTTTGATGCATGATGATTATGATGGCAATGATGATAATGCTTATGATGTTGGATACATGATGATGATGATGATGATGACGACGTTATAACACCGTTGATGATGATGATGCTCATGATGTTTGATGCATAATGATGATGATTATGATATTGTATGATGCAAATGATAATACTTATGATGTGCAATACATGATGATAATGTATGATGCCAATAATGATGATGCTTATGATGTTTCATGCATAATGCTGACTATGATAATGATATGATGATTATGATTATGATGTTTGATGCTTATTGATGATAATAATGAGAAAGGCATCAAATACAAAAACCATATAATAGTAACAAAATAACACAAATAAGAAACATCATGAGGTATTATGAAGAAATATGACATTCAAAGAAATAAAGGTAGTTAAAAAGTATAGAACACTAAGAACTAGATTGATTAATTCCATTAAATAATATCTAAACATCATGAGTTAGGCTAATCTAAAACTATTGAACAGCAAGAGCTATACAATTGTGAAATTATAAGTATTAAGTAGAAGACATGAGAAAAAAAATGCGGTTAACTTCATTTGCACAATGCAAGACTCTAAAGCATATCATCAAGAAAATCGTAATGATGACAATGACGACATAATAGTACTAGAATAACATGAATAAGAAGTAGCAAAAAGAGGTATAATGAAGGATTACCACATTTAAAGAAATAAAAGTACGTAAAAAGTATAGAACACAAAAAGTTAGATTGATCAAGTCCATTAAATAATATCTCAACTATCATGAATTAGGCTAATCTAAAACTATTGAACAGTAAGAGCTACACAATTGTAAAATTATAAGTATTAAGCAGAAGACATGAGTAAAAAATGAGACTAGATTCATTAACTTTAAAGGCATACTCATCTCATAATGATGAGAAAGTAAGTGCACAATGCACAAGTTCAGAGCATATCATCAAGAAAGCCCTACACATAAAAAGTTAAGAAATGTGCAATATTTTATTTAATTATATGTTTATAAGTTCAAAATTTAAGTGATAAATAAGAATACCACATGTATATGGGCGACCGCAAGACAATGCCGGAAGTTCTCACAAAAACTCTTATTAAGTAAAAAAAAAATCTGGGCTTCCTGAAAGTGTACACAAATTAAAAATCAAATAACAGATAAAGATCATTCAATCATGATGATCATGCTTATGATGTTTCATGCATGATAATGATGATGATGATGCTCATGATTTTTTATGCACACTGATAATGATGATGTATGACGCCAATGATGATGATACAAATGATGTTTGATGCATAATGATGATAACGATGATATATGATGCCAATGATGATGGTGCTTATGATGTTTGATGCATCATGATGATAAGTATGATGATTATGATGATGTTTGATGCTAATGATGATGATGTTTATAATGTTTGATGCATGATAATGATAATGATGATGATGACAATGCTCATGATATTTGATGATTAATGGTTATGATGATGATGTTTAATGCCAATTATGATAATACATATGATATTTGATGCATGATGATGATGATGATGTATTGTGACGCGTGCCGAACCCCGGGCCACCCCGAACACCCGCTTTTAAGTCAATCGAGAGAGGTTCATTAAAACTTGTAAGAAATTACAAGTGCGTCCATTTTGGGCAATAAGGAAGTTTCTTGGAGTAGCCACCCAATAGAACATTGGGAAAGATCGTCTAACCTCAGTGAGCCTAAGACAACGCTGCTATATCCATTTTGGGCAAGCCAGAGGCGTCTTGAAGGCCCCACCCTAATAGAACATTAGGATGGCCCTCTCGCCTCGCACTTAAACAAGCCAGAGGTGTCTTGGAGGCCCCACCCTAATATAACATTAGGATGGCCCTCTCGCCTCGTGGAACCTAGGGCTATGCAAGTTGAGCCTTTTCCGGGACACAATAGGTATCTTGGAGGCTCCACCCCAATAGAATATTGCGGTGGCCCTCTCGTCTCATTGAGCCCAAAGACTAGAGAAGGTTTAGGACTTCGCATTTATTCATATCTTGGTTAAGTTTATAATTGAGTTTTGAATTTAGCGTTTCAACACATTTCTCATTCAATTCAGTGCAATTTAATTAAAGCGCATGGTTGGTCATTCAAGGAAAGCGATAAATAAAAGCATAATTAAAATGAAGCGTATGAAAATAAATAAATGACAACAAAACTAGGGGCGGAATACAACCCCATTATAAATAAAATACAAATCATACATAAAACGGGCTATTTATTAAGGATGAGGACATTGGTTCTTACATGCACTTAAAAAACATGTGTTAAAGGTGATGGTTTATTTAGGTCTAAAAAACTAGGACATTGGTCCCATTTTATTAGAAAATGTTACAAATTAATTTAATAAAAATATTTTTGTGATTTTCTTTTTAGCGTGCATAAAAATAAATTTATTGCAAATTACAGGATAAAATAAATAAACCCAAAATAATGAAAAACAATAAAAATGACAAATTAACTCCCAAATGGTATCTTCAAATCTCCATGGGCTCCCACTTGCCATTGGAAAAAAACTCGCACATAAAAATATTGAAAATAAAACAAACACAAATAAAAAAAGTGATGTTAGTGATAAAAAATGAATTAAACACATAACATATGAAAATAAATGAAATAAATAAAATGCAATGCACCATGTATGACAAATCAATTAAATGACATAATAAAAATATGTAACTTAACATATGAACAAACCAACATGCATAAAAAGCACAAATAATAAAAAAAAATAATAATAACAATAACAAATAATAATAATAATAATAATAATAATAATAATAATAATAATAATAATAAGAGTAAGAGTAACAACAAGAGTAATAAAAATAATACATAATAATAATAAGAGTAACAACAAGAGTAATAATAATAATAGTAATAATACTAATACTAATGATGATAATAATCACAATAATGATAATAATAATAAAACAAGAGTAATAATAATAATAATAATAATAATAATAATAATCACAATAGTAATAATACTAAAACAAAAACAATAATGACAATAACAATAATAATAATAATAATAATAATAATAATAATAATAATAATAAAGATGAGCAAATCAACAATAAGCAAGATGAACAATCAAGCAAGCAAAAATAAGAGAAATAAGAAAGCAAAATATGTTAAACCATATTAAATAATAATACTAATAATAACAATAATATATGAACAAAAGTGATGAGAATAATAATAATAACAAAAGATGAACAATCAACCATAAATAAATAAGAATAAAGATAAGGTGTGCTAAAAATATTAAATCTATGGCTAAATCATATACATAAACAAAATAAAATAAAAGATCAAAAATCTATATGGTTGCTAATTAATTATAAATAAAAAAATTATAACAAAAATTAAATTAAAAATTGAGCCTAAAATTCTTACCCTCAAATTTTGGTTTGATGAATGAAGATAGATGATATATTTTCTTATCTTAATTTAAAAAAATAAAATATGTAACAAAATTTTATCCAAAGAACAAATAATTAATTTATCTGTTTTAAGGAAAAAATTGTAAAAAAAAAAAGTAAGAAAATTCACAAGAACAAATAATTAATTTATTTAGGAAAAATTCAAAATATTTGGGAAATTTGTTCTTGAAGAAGAAGAAAGAAGAAGAAGAGAGAAAATATATTTTTCTTAAGAAAAATCCCCCCTAAATTCTCTCCAAAAAACCCATTTTATACCTCAAAATAAACCAAATTTAATGAAGAAATTAAATTAATTTAATTTTCATAACCACAAAAAACTGATGAATTTAAAAGATTTAGAATCCAAAAGGTTTTAAAATTAAATTCTACAAAATAAATGAAGAAAAAAACACTTAAAATTGGACCAAAAACGTCAAAAGGGGCTGTCGGGCACGCGTGGGGGCGCATAGGGGCGAGCGACGCCCATCGGCGCTCCCGACGGGTGTCGCCGGGCGCAGCGTCGCTCGCGCTGGCGGGCGACGCCCAGCACATCGCTTGCGGGCGAGCGCTGTCGCAGCCCTGACATTCGCAAATTTTTTTTTTAAATTTTGCTAAAATACTATAATTTCAAAACATACCCCTTTTATCTCAAAATAATTTTTTAAAATATTTTTTTAAAATACATTTTTATTTATTTCTAGTAAATCAAACCGACAAGGAAATCGTCACTTCCAACTTTCATTTTTGCCTATAAATAGGCACACTTAATTTCATCATTGGGCAATCCTGATCTAAACTGGCTCGGAACCCGGAGTCTACATGTATCATGCCAATGACGATTATGCTTATGATATTTGATGCGTAATGATGATATTGATGATGTATGATGCCAATGATTATGATTATGCTTATGATATTTGATACGTAATGATGATGCTGATGATGTATGATGCGAATAATGATGATGCTTATGATGTTTGATGCATGATGATGATGATGATAATGATGTAAGATGCCGATAATGATGCTTATGATGTTTAATGCATGATAATGATGATGATGATAATGCTTATGATGTTGGATGCATGATGATGATGATGATGATGTTACAACATTGTTCATGATGATGAAGCCAATGATGATGATGCTTATGATGTTTGATACATAATGATGATGATTTATGATGCAAATAATGATACTTATGATGTTCGATGCATGATGATTATGTATTATGCCAATAATAATGATGATGCTTATGATGTTTGATGCATAATGATGACTATGATAATGATATGATGATTATGATTATAATGTTTGATGCTTAATGATGATAATAATGAGAAATACGACAAATACAAAGACCTTATAATAATAATAAAATAAGACAAATAAGAAACAGCACGAGATATTATGAGGGAATATGACATTCAAAGAAATAAAAGTACTTAAAAAGTATAAAACACTAAGAACTAAATTGATTAAGTCCAATAAATAACATCTTAACTATCAACGGCTAATCTAAAACTATTGAACAGTAAGAGCTACACAATTGTAAAATTATAAGTATTAAGTATGTATTATGCCAATAATAGTGATGATGCTTATGATGTTTGATGCATAATGATGACTATGATAATGATATGATGATTATGATTATAATGTTTGATGCTTAATGATGATGATAATGAGAAATACGACAAATACAAAGACCTTATAATAATAATAAAATAAGACAAATAAGAAACAGCACGAGATATTATGAGGGAATACGACATTCAAAGAAATAAAAGTACTTAAAAAGTATAAAACACTAAGAACTAGATTGATTAAGTCCAATAAATAACATCTTAACTATCATGAGTTAGGCTAATCTAAAATTATTGAACAGTAAGAGCTACACAATTGTAAAATTATAAGTATTAAGTAGAAGACATGAGAAAAAAATAAGGTTAGCTTCATTAACTTCAAAGGCATACTCACCTCATAATAATGAGAAAGCAAGTGCACAATGCAAAAGTCCAGAGCATATCAAGAAAACCCTACACAAAAAGTTAAGAAATGTGCAATATTTTATTTAATTATTTGTTTATAAGTTCAAAATTTAAGTGATAAATAAGAATACCACATGTATATTGGCGACCGCAAGACAATGCCGGAAGTCCTCACAAAAACTCTTATTAAGTTAAAAAAAAAATTGGGCTTCTTGAATGTGTACACAAATTAAAAATCAAATAACAGATAAAGATCATTCAATCGATGATGATGATGCTCATGATTTTTGATGCAAAATGATAATTATGATGAATGACGCCAATGATGATGATGATGATGATATTGTATCATGCCAATGATGATGATGCTTATGATGTTTGATGCATCATGATGACAAGTATGATAATTATGATGATGTTGCTTATGATGCTTGATGCATGTTAATGATAATGATGATGGTGATGCTCATGATGTTTGATGCATAATGATTATGATGATGATGTTTAACACCAATTATGATGATACTTTTGATGTTTGATGCATTATGATGATGACGATGATGTATGATGCCAATGACGATGATGCTTATGATATTTGATGCGTAATGATGATACTAATGATGTATGATGCCAATGATTATGATTATGCTTATGATATTAGATGCGTAATGATGATGCTGATGATGTATGATGCCAATAATGGTGATGCTTATGATGTTTGATGCATGATAATGGTGATGATGATAATGATAATGTATGATGCCGATGATGATGCTTATAATGTTTGATGCATGATGATGATGATGATGCCAATGATGATGATGCTTATGATATTGGATACATGATGATGATGATGATGATGATGATGATGATGATGCTTATGATATTGGATGCATAATGATGATGTTACAACACTGTTCATGATGATGAAGCCAATGATGATGATGCTTATGATGTTCGATGCATGATGATGATGTATGATGCCAATAATGATGATGCGTATGAAGTTTGATGCATAATGATGACTATGATAATGATATGATGATTATGATTATGATGTTTGATGCTTATTGATGACAATAATGAGAAAGACGACAAATACAAAAACCATATAATAGTAATAAAATAACACAAATAAGAAACAGCATGAGGTATTGTGAAGGAATATGACAGTCAAAGAAATAAAGGTACTTAAAGTACAGAACACTAAGAACTAGATTGATTAAGTCCATTAAATAATATCTTAACTATTATGAGTTAGGCTAATCTAAAACTACTGAACAGTAAGAGCTATACAATTGTGAAATTATAAGTATTAACCATAAGACATTAGAAAAAAATGAGGTTAGTTTCATTAACTTGAAAGCCATACTCACCTCATAATGATGAGAAAGCAAGTGCACAATGCAAGAGTGTAGAGCATATCATCAAGAAAATCCTAATGATGACAATGACGACGAAAACAAAGATCATATAGAATAACATGAATAAGAAGCAGCAGAAAGAGGTATAATAAAGGATTATTACATCCAAAGAAATAAATGTAAAAAGTATAGAACACGGAGAGTTAGATTGATTAAGTCCATTAAATAATATCTTAACTATCATGATTTATGCTAATCTAAAACTACTTAACAGTAAGAGCTATACAATTGTGAAATTTTAAGTATCAAGTAGAAGACATGAGAAAAAATGAGGTTAGCTTCATTAACTTCCAAGGCACACTCACCTCATAATGATGAGAAATCAAGTGCACAATGCAAGACTCTAGAGCATATCATCACGAAAACCCTACACAGAAAAAGTTAACAAATGTGCAATATTTTATTTAATTATTTGTTTGTAAGTTCAAAAGTTAAATGATATATGAGAATACCACCAGTATATTGGCGACCGCAAAACAATGCCAGAAGTCTTCACAAAAACTCTTATAAAGTGAAAAAAACTCGAGCTTGCAAAAGGTGCACACAAATTCAAAATCAAAATAATAGATAAAGATCATTCAATCATGATGATGATGCTTATGATGTTTGATGCATGATAATGATTATGATGATGATGATGATGCTCATGATGTTTGATGCATAATAATGATGATGATGATGATGTATAACGCCAATGATGATGATACATATAATGTTTGATGCATAATGGTTATGAGGATGATGATTATGCTGATGTATGATTCCAGTAATGATGATGCCGATGATGTTTGATGCATGATAATGATGATCATGATGATCATGATGCTTGATGATAATGACGATGTATGACGCCAATTATGATGATACATATGATGTTTGATGCATGATGATGATGACGATGATGTATGAAGCCAATGATGATGTAATATGCTTATGATATTCGATGCGTAATGATAATGCTGATGTTGTATGATGCCAATAATGATTATGCTTATGATGTTTGATGCATGATGATGATGATGATGTATTATGCCATGATGCTTATGATATTTGACGCATAATGATGAAGTATGATGCCAATGATATGCTCTAGAGTATGATGATTACGATGACGTATGATGCCAATGATGATAATGCTTATGATGTTTGATGCATGACAATGATGACGATGATGACGCTCATGATGTTTGATGCATAATGATGATAATGATGTATGAGGCCAATGATGATGATACAAATGATGTTTGATGCATGATGATGATGCATGATGCCGATGATGATGTATGATGCCAATGATGATGATGCTTATGATGTTTGATTCATAATGATGATAAGGATCATTATTATGATGATGTATGATGCCAATGATGTTTGATGCATGATAATGATGATGATGATGATGATGATGATGATGCTCATGATGTTGATGCATAATGATGATAATGATGTATGATGCTAATTATGATGATACATGTGATGTTTGATGCATGATGATGACGACGACGATGTATGATACTAATGATGATGATTATGCTTATGATATTTGATGCGTAATGATGATGCTAATGATGTACGATGCCAATGATGATAATGCTTATGATGTTTGATGCATTATGATGATGATGATGATGATGATGTATAATGCCAATAATGATAATGCATATGATATTTGATGCATGATAAAGATAATGATGATGCCAATGATGATAATGCTTATGATGTTGGATGCATGATGATAATATGTTATAACACTGTTCATGATAATAAAGCCAATAATGATGCTTATGATGTTTGATGCATAATGATGATGTATGATGCAAATGATGATACTTATGATGTTCGATGCATGATGATGATGTATGATGACAATAATGATGATGCATATAATGCTTGACGCATAATAATGACAATGATAATGATATGATGATTATGATCATGATGTTTGATGCTTAACGATGATAAAAATGAGAAAGGCGACAAATACAAAGACCTTATAATAATAATAATAAAAGAAGACAAATAAGAAAGAGCACGAGATATTATGAGGGAATATGACTTTCAAAGAAATAAAAGTACTTAAAAAGTATAAAACACTAAGAACTAGATTGATTAAGTCCATTAAAAAATATCTTAACTATCATGAGTTAGGCTAATCTAAAACTACTGAACCGTAAGAGCTACACAATTGTAAAATTATAAGTATTACGCAGAAGAAATGAAAAAAATGAGGTTAGCTTCATTAACTTCAAAGGCATACTCATCTCATAATGATGAGAGAGCAAGTGCATAATGCAAAAGGCCAGAGCATATCATCAAGAAAACCCTACACATAAAAAGTTAAGAAATGTGCAATATTTTATTTAATTATTTGTTTATAAATTCAAAATTTAAGTGATAAATAAGAATACCACATGTATATTGGCGACCGCAAGACAATGCCGGAAGTCCTTACAAAAAGTCTTATTAAGTAAAAAAAAAAAATTGAGATTCCTGAAAGTGTACACAAATTCAAAATCAAATAACAAATAAAGATCATTCAATCATGATGATGACGCTTATGATGTTTGATGCATGATAATAATGATGATGATAATGATTTTTGATGAAAAATGATAATGATGAGGTATGATGCCAATGATGATTGTTATAGAATTGAATTTGTAGCTAACGTAATTGTAGGAGTAGATAGAGCAGTGATTATAGGAGGAAATGTAGGAGCCGATATACTTGACTTTCTAACAGAAATTTTGTGTATAAATACATGCCATTACTGAGAAATAAATAAGAAGAAGAACACTTGTTTTCTTACATGGTATCAGAGCCTTAGGCTCGTTTGGAAAATCAGGGATTTTTGGGTTTTCTGGGTTCTCTCCTCTTCTTTCCGTGTTCTTCATCAAGTGGTGGTTCTACTCTACTTAGGTCACTAAGTTCCGGTGACCTATTCTCCTCACCACCGACTTCAGAAGGAGCGCCGGTGGATCTCCGGCCTTCGCACAAAATCCGGCGGCCAGAAGACCGGCGAGTGGAGCTCACGCGCCTCCACAAGGATCTGTCTCCATCTTCACGCGCCGGCGCGTGAGTAAGATTCCGGCGTCCGTTTGTTCTCCGATCCCATCTCCGGCGTCGCCTGGGTGTCTCCGACCGAACTGTGGCGTCAGTTTCCCCATCTGGTCACTCTAAAGGTCCCTCTCTCTTCCTTTTTCCTCTGCCTGTGCCGTTGAGCTGTGGAGATCAGGTTCTTTAATTTTAAAGCTACATTTTAATAAAGATTGGGCTTCTGGTGTTGGGACATTTGGCTATTCGGAAGTTTTATTTGATTTTGGCATTGGGTGTTTAGATGTCTCTGTGAGGAAGTTATATTTGCTGCTAATATTGGGAGTTTGGATATTTGTAGTTATTTGTTTGTTCGGGTGGTATATTTGTTGTTGGTTTTGGAATTTTTTATTAGCAGTTAAATGGAAGAAGGTAAGGGGGTTGGTGAAAATAATAAATCGAGCGTAACTGAAATTTTATCAATGCCCACCAAAATTACTGAACATAAATTAAATGGGTCTAATTTTCTAGAATGGAGTAGGAGAATAAGAATTTATTTAAGAAGTGTTGAGAAGGATGATCATTTAATTGAGGAACCCATCAATTATAAAATTTGGCTTAGAGATGATGCTCGATTGCTTTTACAGATTACTAATTCTATTGAAAATGATGTGGTAGGATTAGTAGATCATTGTGACTATGTTAAGGAATTAATGGATTATTTAGCTTTCTTATATTCGGGTAAAGGAAATGTTACTCGCATCTATGATGCATGTAAAGCATTTTACCGTGCTGAAAAAGATGAGGCCAAATCTCTCACTGCCCATTTTATGGAGTTCAACAAAGTTTATACAGAGTTGAATGTCTTATTGCCTCTCAGCACAGACATTAAGAAGTTACAAGCTCAGCGGGAACAAATGGCTATTATGAGTTTTCTGGCCAGTCTTCCTTCAGAATTTGAAACCGCCAAATCTCAAATTCTGTCTAGTCTTGAACTCACCACACTTCAAGATGTTTTCAGCAGGCTGTTACGAACAGAGAAGAATGTTCAACTATCTCAACAGTCCAGTGTACTAGTTGTTAAAAGAGGAGAGGGAAATGAAGTTGAAAGGAATCGCAATAGAGGAGGAAATGCTACCAGAAATAATGACTTCAGCAACGTAAATGCTACCAGAAGTAATGATTTTAGCAATGTCACTTGCTATTATTGCAAAGAAACTGGACACACAAAGCGATATTGTAGGAAATTACAAAATCGCCATCAGAGAACTCAAACCGCTAACATTGCTGCTTCTAGTTCATCTTCTTAGAAGTCTGTTCTTATTCCAGCTGAAGAGTATGCTCATCTTTTGAAGGAATCCACTCCAATTGATGATTCAGGTAAAACATGCCTTATTTCTTCCTCGAATCAATGGGTCATTGACTCAGGTGCTACAGATCATATGACAGGTAATCCTCGAACATTTTCTACCTTTCAGCCTCATACAGAATCCTCCCCTGTAACAATAGCTGATGGATCAACTTATCATGTTGAGGGCTCTGGAGTTGTTAAACCCACATCCTCCATTACTTTATCTTCAGTCCTAAGTTTACCTAATCTTGCTTTCAATTTAATATCTGTAAGCAAACTTACTAAAGACCTCAAATGTTGTATTTCATTTTTTCATGACCATTGTCTATTTCAGGATCTTATGACGAAGCAGATACTTGGTACAGGACATGTATCTGATGGTCTTTATGTTCTGGATTCATGATCTCTGGCTTGTTCTAGTGCTTGAAGCTCATTGCAGGCTGGGACATCCCTCGTTGCCTATTTTGAAGAAAATAAATCCACAATTTAATAAAGTCTTGACATTAGATTGTGAGTCCTGTCACTATGCAAAACATCATCGAGGCTCATTAGGTCCTAAAATTAATAAACGAGCTGGGTTTGCGTTTAAATTAGTTCACTCCGATGTGTGGGGTCCATGTCCTGTTATATCCAAAACAGGATTCAAATATTTTGTTATTTTTGTTGATGATTTTTCTAGAATGACTTGGATTTATTTTATGAAAAATCGTTCTGAGGTGTTCACTCATTTTTTTGCTTTTTGTGATGAGATTAAGACTCAATACAATATTTCTGTGCACATATTATGGAGTGATAATGCTAAAGAGTACCTGTCAGAACCATTTCAAACCTATATGACTCAATATGGTATTCTCCATCAATCATCATGTGTTGATACACCCTCTCAAAATGGAGTGGCTGAACGGAAGAACAGACATCTCCTTGAGACTGCTCGTGCCTTGTTGTTTCAGATGAAAGTTCCTAAGCAATTTTGGGCTGATTCTGTATGCACAGCATGCTTTCTGATTAACCGGATGCCATCTACGGTACTTAATGGTAATAGTCCCTACCATGTCCTTTTTCCTTATAAACCTTTATTTCCAATAGAGCCAAGAATGTTTGGAAGCACGTGTTATGTTCGTGATGTACAGCCCCATGTTACAAAACTAGATCCTAAAGCTTTGAAGTGTGTATTCTTGGGATATTCTCGTCTTCAAAAAGGGTATCAGTGTTATTCTCCTGATCTCAACAGATATGTGATTTCTACTGATGTAGCATTTTCAGAACAAATACCATTTTTCTCTACCAAGTCTACTTCTATCAGTCAGGGGGCGGAAGATGAATGTCTTATCTATAAATCTATATCAAGTTCTGAGCAATCAGTAGATGATAGTGTTTCTCACGATGTTTCTCCTACTGATCAGACTTCAGTTCCAGACAAGCCACCTATTGTTCAAGTTTATTCTAGGAGAACAGTGACTACTGATACATGTCCTACACCAGAATTAACTTCGTCATTGGATCCTCCACCAAATGATCATAATCTTCCCATCAGCCTTCGTAAAGGTAAACGCAGTTGTAAATCTACTTATTCCATTGCTAATGTTATTTCATATGATCACTTATCTCCACCATCCAGTGCTCTCATTACTTCTTTAGACTCCATTTCCATACCTAAAACAGTTAAGGAAGCTTTATCTCATCCTGGCTGGCGCACTATAATGCGTGAAGAAATTGAAGCTCTAGATGAAAGCCAAACTTGGGAGTTAGTAGGTTTACCTCAAGACAAAAAGGCTATTGGATGCAAATGGGTTTTTATAGTTAAAGTTAATCCAGATGGGATCTATTGCTAGACTTAAGGCTCGGCTTGTAGCTAAAGGATATGCACAGACATATGGAGTAGACTACTCTAACACTTTCTCTCCTGTAGCCAAGTTGGCTTCTGCTCGTCTATTCATCTCTCTTGCTGCTTCTCAGCACTGGCCATTACATCAGCTCGATATCAAAAATGCATTTCTTCATGGAGATCTTCACGAAGAGGTATATATGGAGCAACCACCTTGTTTTGTTGCTCAGGGGGAGTATGGTAAAGTTGGTCAAGTTTTTCGCTTGAAGAAATCTCTGTATGGACTTAAACAGAGTCTCGTGCTTGGTTTGGCAAATTTAGTAAAGTTGTCCAAGAGTTTGGGTTAAAGAAAAGCCAAAGTGACTATTCAGTGTTCTACAGACAATCAACAGCTGGTATTCTTCTTCTTGTTGTATACGTCGATGATATTGTAATTACAGGAAGTGACCATGAAGGAATTTCTTCTCTTAAGTCTTTCTTGCATGATAAATTTCACACAAAAGACTTGGGCCAATTGAAATATTTTCTAGGAATAGAAGTCTCAAGAAGTAAGAAGGGAATTCTTTTGTCTGAAAGAAAGTATGTTCTTGATTTACTTGCAGAAACTGGAAAATTAGGAACTAAGCCATGCAGTACTCCTATGGTTCCAAATGTACAACTCACAAAGGATGATGGCGATCCGTTTGATGACCAAGAAAGATATAGGCGGTTAGTTGAAAAACTGAACTATCTTACAGTTACTTGTCCAGATATTGCATTTGCAGTAAGTGTTGTTAGTCAGTTTATGACAGCTCCGACAGTTAAGCATTGGGAGGCATTAGAGCATATCCTATGTTATTTGAAAGGTGCTCCTGGATTAGGAATACTTTACAGTGATCATGGACATAACCGCATTGAGTGCTTTACTGATGCAGATTGGGCAGGATCTAAGACCGATAAAAGATCAACTACAGGCTATTGTGTTTTTATCGGAGAAAACTTAGTGTCTTGGAGAAGCAAGAAACAAACTGTAGTATCCAGATCAAGTGCAGAATCTGAATATAGAGCTATATCACAGGCCGTATGTGAAGTCTTATGGATTCGTCATTTGCTTGCCGAAATTGGTATGAATTCCTCATCTCCAGCAAAACTTTGGTGTGATAATCAAGCTGCTCTTCATATTGCCTCCAATCCAGTGTATCATGAGCGGACCAAACATATTGAAGTTGACTGTCACTTTATTCGTGAAAAAATTCAAGAGAATGTAATTTCAACTGGGCATGTGAAGACAGCAGAACAATTAGGTGATCTATTCACAAAAGCTTTAAATGGAACTCGAGTCGAATATTTATGTAACAAGCTGGGCATGATCAATATTTATAATCCAGCTTGAGGGGGAGTGTTACAGAATTGAATTTGTAGCTAACGTAATTATAGGAGTAGTTAGAGCAGTGATTATAGGAGGAAATGTAGGAGCCGATATACTTGACTTTCTAACAGAAATTTTGTGTATAAATACATGCCATTACTGAGAAATAAATAAGAAGAAGAACACTTGTTTTCTTACAATGATGATACATATGATGTTTGATGCATGATGATAATGACGATGATGTATGATGCCAATGATGATGATGTTTATGATGTTTGATGCATGATAATGATAATGATGATGATGATGATGCTCGTGATGTTTGATGCATAATGATTATGATGATGATGTTTAACGCCAATTATGATGTACATATGATGTTTGATGCATGATGATGATGACGATGATGTTTGATGCTAATGACGATGATGCTTACGATATTTGATGCGTAATGATGATGCTGATGATGTATGATGCCAATAATGATGATGCTTATGATGATGATGATGATGATGATAATGATGATGTATGATGCCGATAATGATGCTTATGATGTTTGATGCATGAGGATGATGATGATGATGATGATGCCAATGATAATCATGCGTATGATGTTAGATGCATGATAATAATGATGATGATGTTACAACACTGTTCATGATGATGAAGCCAATGATGATGATGCTTATGATGTTTGATACATAATGATGATGATGATGTATGATGCAAATGATGATACTTATAATGTTCGATGCATGATGATGATGTATGATGTCAATAATGATGATGCTTATGATGTTTGACGCATAATGATGACTATGATAATGATATAATGATTATGATTATGATGTTTGATGCTTATAGATTAGAATAATGCGAAAGACGACAAATACAAAACCATATAATAGCAATAAAATAACACAAATAAGAAACAGCATGAGGTATTATGAAGGAATATGACATTCAAAGAAATAAAGGTAGATAAAAAGTATGGAACACTAAGAACTAGATTAATTAAATCCATTAAATAATATCTTAACGATGAGTTAGGCTAATTTAAAACTACTGAACAGTAAGAGCTATACAATTGTGAAATTATAAGTACTAAGCAGAAGACATTAAAAAAAATAAGATTAGTTTCATTAACTTCAAAGGCATACTCATCTCATAATGATGAGAAAATAAGTGCACAATGTAAAAGTCTATAGCATATCATCAAGCAAATCCTAATGATGACAACGACGACGAAGACAAAGATCATATAATAGTACTAGAATAACATGGATTAGAAACAACATAAAGATGTATAATGAAGGATTATCACATCCAAAGAAATAAAAGTACGCAAAAAAGTATAGAACACGAAAAGTTAGATTGATTAAGTCCATTAAATAATATCATAACTATCATGATTTAAGCTAATCTAAAACAACTTAATAGTAAGAGCTACACAATTGTGAAATTTTAAGTATCAAGTAGAAGACATGAGAAAAAATGAGGTTAGCTACATTAACTTCCAAGGCACACTTACCTCATAATGATGAGAAATCAAGTGCACAATGATAGAGCATGTCATCACGAAAACCCTACACAGAAAAAGTTAACAAATCTGCAACATTTTATTTAATTATTTGTTTGTAAATTCAAAAGTTAAGTGATAAATGAGAATACAACCTGTATATTGGCGACCGCAAAACAATGCCAGAATTCCTCACGAAAACTATTATAAAGTGAAAAAACTTGAGCTTGCAAAAAGTGCACAAAAATTCAAAATCAAATAATAGATAAAGATCATTCAATCATGATGATGATGCTTATGATGTTTTATGCATGAAAATGATGATGATGATGATGATGACGATGATACTTATGATGTTTGATGCATGATGATGATGATGTATGATACCGATGATTATGATACTTATGATGTTTGATGCATAATGATGATGATCTATGACCCCGATGATGACAATGCCTATGATATTTGATAAATGATGATGATATGATGATTATGATTATGATGTTTGATGCTTCATGACGATAACGACGACATATATAAAGATCATATAATAGTAATAAAATAACAAGAATAAGAAGCATTA
The DNA here is from genome assembly GCA_947683425.1 of Excoecaria cochinchinensis. Classification (NCBI taxonomy): domain Eukaryota; kingdom Viridiplantae; phylum Streptophyta; class Magnoliopsida; order Malpighiales; family Euphorbiaceae; genus Excoecaria; species Excoecaria cochinchinensis. The sequence continues at coordinate 1,524,471 of CANTUQ010000263.1, forward strand.
TGAGGTATTATGAAAGATTATGACATCCAAAGAAATAAAAGTACTTAAAAAGTATAGAATACGAAGAGTTAAATTGATTAAGTCGATTAAATAATATCTTAACTATCATGATTTAGGATAATTTGAAACTACTGAACAGTAAGAGCTACACAATTGTGAAATTGTAAATATCAAGTAGAAGACATGAGAAAAAATGAGGTTAGCTTCATTAACTTCCAAGGCACACTCACCTCATAATTATGAGAAATTAAGTGCACAGTACAAGAGTCTAGACCATATCATCACGAAAACCTACGAACAAAAGGTTAACAAATTTGCAATATTTTATTTAATTATTTGTTTGTAAGTTCAAAATTTAAGTGATAAATGAGAATAACACCTGTATATTGGCGAACGCAAAACAATGCCAGAAGTCCTCATAAAAACTCTTATAAACTGAAAAAAACTTCAGCTTGCTGAAAGTGTACACAAATTCAAAACCAAATAATAGATGAAGATCATTCAACCATGTGTTTGAGACACTTGAAACCGTAAAGATGAAAGAAACCACAACAGACAAAATGTTCGAAATAAGTTGGTAAGAGACTACTAGCAATTTCACAAAATGACAAATCCACTGTAAACGATGGACAAATTTAATTTTATCGTACAATTCCAAATCGTCCTAACCACTAATTCATAGTTGGAGCCATCTAAACTCAATAATCACCAAAACCAATAGAAAAATTAGTATCAGTTTCTTTATTAATTACAACATTATTGCATGCATACAATAAACTCTCCATTGCACAAAATTCTTCAATGAAAAATCACAATGACCACAAACGATGACAATGTTGACATTAACAATGATGATGATGTTATAACAATGTTAATGATGATGATGCCAATGATGATGCTTATGACGTTTGATGCATAATAATTATGATGATGATATATGATGCCAATGATGACGATGCTTATGATGTTTGATGCATGATGATGATCCCAATGATGATGATGCTTATGATGGTTGATACATAATGATGATGATGATGATGTATAACGCCAATAATGATGATACATATGATGTTTCATGCGTCATGATGTATAACGCCAATAATGATGATGCTTATGATGTATGATGCCGATGATGATGATGCTTATGATGTTTGATGCATAATGATGATGATGTATGATGCTTATGATATTTGATGCATGATGATGATGAGGAGGATGTTCATGTATGATGCCATTGATGATGATGCTTATGATGTTTGATGCATGATAATGACAATAATGATGATGATGTGTGGTACCAACGATGATGATGTTATAACAATGTAGATAATGATGCTTATGATGTTTGATGCATAATGATGATAATGACGTATGATGCCAATGATGATATTACTTAAGATGCTTGTTGCATGATGATGATGCTTATAATGTTTGATGCATGATGATAATGTATGATGCCAATGATGATGATGCCTATGATGTTTGATGCATTATGATGATGATGTATGATGCCGATGATGATGTATGATGCTAATGATAATGATGCTTATGATGTTTGATGCATGATGACGATGATGATGATTTTATAACAGTGATGATGATTTTATAACAATGTTGATGATGATGATACATATGATGTTTGATGCATGATGATTATGACAATAACGATGATGTATGATGCCAATGACGATGATGCGTATGATATTTGATGTGTAATGATGATGCTGATGATGCATGATTCCAATAATTATGATTATGCTTATGATATTTGATGCGTGATGATGATGCTTATGATGTTTGATGCATGATGATGATGATGATACCAATGATGATAATGCTTATGATATTGGATCCATGATGATGATGATGATGATGTTATAACATTGTTCATGAAGATTATGCTTATGATGTTTGATGTATAATGATGATGATGATAATGCATGATTCAGATGATAATGATGATGCTTATGATGTTCGATGCATGATGATGTATGATACCAATGATGATGATGCTTATGTATTTGATGCATAATGATGACTATGACAATGATATGATGATTATGATTACAATATTTGATGCTTAATGATGATAATGACGACAGCATGAGGTATTATGAAGGATTATGATATTCAAAGAAATAAAGGTACTTAAAAAGTGTAGAACACTAAGAGCTAGATTGATTAAGTCCATTAAATAATATCTTGACTATCATGAGTTAGGCTAATCTAACACTACCGAACAGTAAGAGCAACACAATTGTGAAATTATAAGTATTAAGCAGAAGGTAAGAGAAAAAAATGAGGTTAGCTTCATTAACTTCAAAGGCATACTCGCCTCATAATGATGAGAAAGCAAGTGCACAATGCAAGAGTTTAGAACATATCATCAAGAAAACCCTAATGATGAGAACGACGATGAAGACAAAGATCATATAATAGTAGTAGAATAACATGAATAAGAAGCAGCAAGAGGAGGTATAATGAAGGATTATCACATCCAAAGAAATAACGGTACTGAAAAAGTAAAGAACACGAAGAGTAAGATTGATTAAGTCCATTAAATAATATCTTAACTATCATGATTTAGGCTAATCTAAAACTACTGAACAGTAAGAGCTACACAATTGTGAAATTGTAAGTATCAAGTAGAAGACATGAGAAAAAATGCGGTTAGCTTCATTAACTTTCAAGGCACACTCACCTCATAATGATGAGAAATCAAGTGCATAATGCAAGAGTCTAGAGCATACCATCACGAAAAACCTAAACAGAAAAAGTTAACAAATGTGCAATATTTTATTTAATTATTTGTTCGTAAGTTAAAAATTTAAGTTTGAAATGAGAATAACACCTGTATATCGGCAACCGCAAAACAATAACAGAAGTCCTGACACAAACTCTTATAAAGTGAAAAAAACTTGAGCTTGCTGAAAGTGTACACAAATTCAAAATCAAATAATAGATAAAGATCATTCAATCATGATGATGATGCTTATGATGTTTGATGCATAATAATGATGATGATGTATGACGCCAATGATAATGATACATATGGTGTTTGATGTATAAGATAATGCTTATGATGTTTGATGTATAATGATGATGAGGATGATAATTATGATTATGTATGATGCAAATAATGATGATACTTATGATGTTTGATGTATGATAACGACGACAACGATGATGATGATGATGCTCATGATGTTTGATGCATAATGATGATGATGATGATGATGATGTATGACACCAATTATGATGATACATATGATGTTTGATGCATGATAGTGATGACGATGATGATGTATGATGCCAATGATGATGATTATGCTTATGATATTTAATGTGTAATGATGATACTGATGATGTATGATGCCAATGATGATGATGCTTATGATGTTTGATGCATGATGATGATGATGGCAATGATGATAATTTTTATGATATTGGATGCATGATGATGATGATGTTATAACACCATTCATGATGATGATGCCTATGATGTTTGATGCATAATTATGATGATGATGATATATTGTTTGATGCAAATGATGATACTTATGATGTTCGATGCATGATGATGATGTATGATGCTTATGATGTTTGATGCATAATGATGACTATGATAATGATATGATGATTATGATTATAATGTTTGATGCTTATTAATGATAATCATGAGAAAGACGACAAATACAAAAACTATATAATAATAATAAAATAACACAAATGAGAAACAGCATGAGGTATTGTGAAGGAATATGACATTCAAAGAAATAAAGGTAGTTAAAGAGTATAGAATACTAAGAACTAGATTGATTAAGTCCATTAAATAATATCTAAACTATTATGAGTTAAGCTAATCTAAAACTACTGAACAATAAGAGCTATACAATTGTGAAATTATAAGTATTATCCAGAAGACATGAGAAAAAAATGTGGTTAGCTTCATTAACTTCAAAGGCATACTCACCTCATAATGACGAGAAAGCAAGTGCACAATGTAAGTGTCTAAAGCATATCATCAAGAAAATCCTAATGATGACAACGACGACGAAGACAAAGATCATATAATAGTACTAGAATAACATAAATAATAAGTAGCAAAAAGAGGTATAATGAAGGATTATCACAAAGAAATAAAAGTACGTAAAAAGTATAGAACACAAAAAGTTAGATTGATTAAGTTCATTAAATAATATCTTAACTATCATGAGTTAGGCTAATCTAAAACTACTGAACAGTAACAGCTACACAATTGTAAAATTATAAGTATTAAGCAGAAGACATGAGAAAAAAATGAGGTTAGTTTCATTAACTTCAAAGGCATACTCACCTCATAATGATGAGAAAGCAAGTGCACAATGCAAAAGTCCATAACATAACATCAAGAAAACCCTACACATAAAAAGTTAAGAAATGTGCAATATTTTATTTAATTATTTGTTTATAAGTTCAAAATTTAAGTGATAAATGAGAATACCACATGTATATTGGCGCCGCAAAACAATGTCGGAAGTCCTCACAAATACTCTTGATTAAGTGAAAAAAAAAACTTGAGCTTCCAGAAAGTGTACACAAATTAAAAATCAAATAACAGATAAAGATCATTCAATCATGATGATGATGCTTATGATGTTTGATGCATGATAATGATAATAATGATGATGATGATGATGATGATGCTAATGATTTTTTATGCAAAATGATAATGATGATGTGTGATGCCAATGATGATGATACATATAATGTTTGATGCATGATGATGATGACGATGATGTATGATGCCAATGATGATGCTTATGATGTTTGATGCATCATGATGATGAGTATGATGATTATGATGATATATGATGCCAATGATGATTATGCTTATGATGTTTGATGCATGATAATGATAATGATGATGATGATGATGCTCATGATGTTTGATGCATAATGATTATGATGATGATGTTTAACGCCAATTATGATGATACATATGATGTTTGATGCATGATGACGATGACGATGATGTATGATGCCGATGACGATGATGCTTATGATATTTGATGCGTAATGATGATGGCAATGATTATGATTATGCTTATGATATTTGATGCTTAATGATGATACCAATAATGATGATGCATGATGCCAATAATGATGATGCTTATGATGTATGATGCATGATGATGATGCTTATGATGTTTAATGCATGATGATGATGATGATGCCGATGATGATAATGATTATGATGTTGGATGCATGATGATGATGATGTTACAGTACTGTTCATGATGATGAAGCCAATGATGATGATGCTTATGATATTTGATACATAATGATGATGATTTATGATGCAAATAATGATACTTATGATGTTCGATGTATGATGATGATGATGTATGATGCTTATTGATGATAATAATGAGAAAGACGACAAATACAAAAACTATATAAATAGTAATAAAATAACACAAATAAGAAACAGCATGAGGTATTATGAAGGAATATGACATTCAAAGAAATAAAGATACTTAAAAAGTATAGAACACTACTGAACAGTAAGAGCTTAACTATTATGAGTTAGGCTAACCTAAAACTACCGAACAGTAAGAGCTATACAATTGTGAAATTATAAGCATTAAGCAGAAGACATTAGAAAAAAATGAGGTTAGTTTCATTAACTTCAAAGGCATACTCACCTCATAATAATAAGAAAGCAACTGCACAATGTAAGAGTCTAGAGTATATCATCAAGAAAATCCTAATGATGACAAATAGTACTAGAATAACATGAATAAGAAGCAGCAGAAAGAGCTAGATTGATTATCACATCCAAAGAAATAAAAGTACTTAAAAAGTATAGAACACGAAGAGTAAGATTGATTAAGTCCATTAAATAATATCTTAACTATCATAATTTAGGCTAATATAAAACTACTTAACAGTAAGAGCTACATAATTGTGAAATTTTAAGTATCAAATAGAAGACATGAAAAAAAATGAGGTTAGCTTCATTAACTTCCGAGGCACACTCACCTCATAATGATGAGAAATCAAGTGCACAATGCAGGACTCTAGAGCATATCATCACGAAAACCCTACACAGAAAAAGTTAACTAATGTGTAATATTTTATTTAATTATTTGTTTGTAAGTTCAAAAGTTAAGTGATAAATGGGAATACCAACTGTATATTGGGGACCGCAAAACAATGCCAAAAGTCCTCACAAAAACTATTATAAATTGAAAAAAAAAACTTGAGCTTGCAGAAAGTGCACACAAATTCGAAATCAAATAATAGATAACGATCATTCAATCATGATAATGATGCTTATGATGTTTGATGCATGATGATGATGATGATGATGATGCTCATGATGTTTGATGCATAATGATGATGATGTTTGACGCCAATTATGATGATACATATGATGTTTGATGCATGATGATGATAACGATGATGATGATGCTTATGATATTTGATGCGTAATGATGATGTTGATGATGTATGATGCCAATGATGATGATGTATGATGTTTGATGCATGATAATGATAGTGATGATGATGATGATGCTCATGATGTTTGATGCGTAATGATGATGCTGATGATGTATGATGCCAATGAAGATGATGCTTATGATGTTTGATGCATGATAATGATAATGATGATAATGATACTCATGATGTTTGATGCATAATGATATTGATGATGATGTATGACACCAATAATGATACATAAGATGTTTGATGCATAATGATGATGTGTGATGATGATGCTTCTGATGTTCGATGCATGATGATGATGTATGATGCCGATGATGATGATGCTTATAATGTTCAATGCGTGATTATGATGTATTATGCCAATAATGATGATGTTTATGATGTTTGATGCATAATGATAACTATGATAATGAGATGATTGATTATGATTACAATATTTGATGTTTAATGATGATAATGACGATAACGACAACAAATACAAATATCATATAATCGTAATAAAATAACAAGAATAAGAAGCAGCAGGAGGTATTATGAAGGATTATGATATTCAAAGAAATAAAGGTACTTAAAAAGTATAAAACACTAAGAGCTAGATTTATTAAGTCCATTAAATAATATCTTAACCATCATGAGTTAGTCTAATCTAAAACTACTAAACAGTAAAAGCTACACAATTGTGAAATTATAAGTATTAAGCAAAACACATGAGAAAAAAATGAGGTTAGCTTCATTAACTTCTAAGGCACACTCACCCCATAATGATGAGAAAGCAAGTGCACAATGCATGAGTCTAGAGCATATCATCAAGAATACCATAATGATGATAACGACGATGAAAACAAAGATCATATAATAGTAGTAGAATAACATTAATAAGAAGCAGCAGAAGGAGGTATAATGAAGGATTATCACATTCAAAGAAATAAAGGTACTTAAAAAGTATAGAACACGAAGAGTTAGATTGATTAAGCCCATTAAATAATATCTTAATTATCATGAGTTATACTAATCTAATACTACTAAACAGCAAGAGCTACACAATTGTGAAATTGTAAGTATCCAGTAGAAGACATGAGAAAAAATGAGATTAGCTTCATTAACTTCCAGGGCACACTCACCTCATAATAGTGAGAAATCAAGTGCACAATGCAACAGTCTACAACATATCATCACGAAAACCCTACACAGAAAAAGTTAATAAATATGCAATATTTTATTTAATTATTTATTTGTAAGTTCAAAATTTAAGTGAAAAATGAGAATACCACCTGTATATTGGCGACTGCAAAACAATGTTAGAAGTCCTCACAAAAACTCTTATAAAATAAAGATCTTTCAATCATTTGTTTGATACACCTAAAACCGAAAATATGAAAGAAAGGACAACACACAAAATGTTCGAAATAAGTTGGTAACAGACTTCTAGTTATTTCACAAAATGACAAATCCACATTTAATAGCGGACAAAAATTTAAATTTATCGTACAATCCTGATTCGTCCTAACCACTAATTCGTAGTTGGAGCCATCCTAAACTCAATAATCACCAAAACCAATAGAAAAATTTATCTCAATTTCTATATTAATTACAATGTTACGGTATGTATACAATAAACTCTTCATCACAAAAAATTTTTAATTGAAAATGACAATGATCACAAACGATGACAATGTTGACATTAACAATGATGATGATGGTGCTTATGATGTTTGATGCATAATTATGATGCTTATAATGTTTGATGCATAATGATGATGATGATGTATGATGCCAATGATAATGATACTTATGATATTTGATGCAAGATGATGATGATGATGATGTATGATGCATGATACCGATGATGATGATGATGCTTATAATATTTGATGCATGATGATGATGATGCTCATGATGCTTACATATGATGTTTGATGAATGATGATTCTGATGATGATGTATGATGCCAATTATGATGATACTTATGATGTTGGATGCATAATGATGATGATGATGATGTATGATGTCGATGATGTTTGATGCATGATGATGATGATGATGTATGATGCCATTGATAATGACGTTTATAATGTTTGATGCAAGATGATGATGATGTTGTTGGATGCATAATGATGATGATGATGATGTTATAACACTGTTCATGATGATGATGCTTATGAAGTTTGATGGATAATGATGATGATGATGTATGATGCAAATGATGATGATAATAATCCAAAATAGGGACAAAATTCGAAAGAAGCTTTTCCAGAATCAGTTGCCCTTCCTCTGTTTTCTATCTCCAATATATAGAATATGTACAACATATTTTCAGCCCTAATTCTCTCTATTACATCCCTAAAATACAGCTGAAATATCAAACTAAAAAGGAAATAAACATAACATTAGTTATAACAATAAATTACAAAATGTACAAGATTAGTTGACCACAATTGCCAGCTGCCTTTGACATCCCCCCTCAAATTGATGGTGGTGAATCAAACAACATCAATTTGTTAACAAAGAACTGATGCCGAGCAGAAGGAAGGGATTTAGTAAAAATATCTGCAATTTGTTGGTCGGTAGAGACATGAGGAAGAGAGATAGTTGCGTTTTCAAAAGATTGGCGAATGTAATGGCAATCTACTTCAATATGTTTTGTTCGCTCATGGTAGACAGGGTTGGCAACAAGCTGAATTGCACTAGTATTGTCAGCATGTAAAGGTGTAGGAACAGACTGAGAGTATCCCAACTCAGAGAGTAAACCACGCAACCAAGCTATTTCGGAACAAGTGGAAGACATGGCCCTATATTCAGCCTCTGTGGAGGACTTTGAAACTCTTTCTTGCTTCTTGCATTTCCAGGAAATCAAAGCATCACCCAAATACACACACCAACCAGTTGTAGAGCATCTTGTATCAGGACATCCAGCCCAATCCGAATCACTATAGGCAACAAGATTAAGTGGTGAAGTTGTGGGGAAGAAAATTCCACGCCCAGAAGTGCCAACAAGATAACGAATAATCCGTTTAACAGCTGCCATATGTAAATGATGTGGTGAAGTCATAAATTGACTCACCAAATTGACTGCAAAAGAGATGTCCGGCCTAGTAATGGTCAAGTAAACTAAGCTGCCAACAAGACGTCTATATAGAGTGGGATTTGGAAGAAGATCACCTTCATCTTTTCTCAATTTGACATTAAGTTCCATGGGGGTATAAGCAGGAGCAGAATTGTGCAGACCAGCCATGTGAACAATATCATTAATATACTGGTGTTGATTGATAAAGATGCCTTTGTTGCTCCGTTGGATTTCAAGGCCTAAGAAGTAAGCAAGGGAGCCAAGATCTTTCATATGAAATGTAGCATGAAGAGAGTCTTTTAGAGTTTGAAGTTCACCAATATCAGTACATGTAATGAGGATATCATCTACATAGACAAGTAAGATGACAATACCCATAGTGGTTTTCCTGTAAAACAAAGAGGAATCATATTGACTTTGCACAAATGACAAGCTAAGGAGAGTTTGGCGAAATTTATCAAACCAAGCACGAGGTGCTTGTTTTAGCCCATATAAAGAGCGCTTCAAATTTGCAGACACTGGTGGCAGCAGTAGGCAAGCCTGGAGGAGGTTTCATATAAATTTCTTCTTTGAGGTCCCCATGGAGAAAAGCATTTTTAACATCCATTTGATGGATCACCCAATCTTGAGAGGCAGCAATAGCTAAAATTGTACGAACCGTTGTCATTTTTGCTACTGGTGCAAAAGTTTCATCATAATCAACCCCATATTGCTGGCGATTTCCAAGAGCCACCAAGCGAGTCTTGCAGCGATCAAAGGACCCATCAGATTTGCTTTTGACAGAGAACACCCACTTGCAACCAATTGGAGTTATTGAAGGTGGGCATGTGACAATATCCCACGTATCATTAATCTGTAAAGCAGTAAGTTCTTCTTGTACAGCTTGTAACCAACAATCATATTTCAGTGCTTCAGAATATGATTTAGGAATAAGTTTGCAGCTAAAGATGTATGCAATCCAAACCGTTCTGGGGAGTAGGCGTACCTATCAGGTGGTTTGGATGTGCGAGTGGATCTCCTCAATGGTGGCTGGTCTATGGCAGGAAGAGATGGAGAAGATAGCTCTGGAGCAAGATGCTGTAACTCAGTAGCGTGAGCAGGTGAAGGAGTAGACGTTGGCGGAGGATCTTGAGGGCAGAGGTCATTCCTATTTCGTCTTGTGTAAACCAATAGAGGTCGAAGTCGAGTGGAAGGCTGTATAGAATTTGAAGAAGAAGAGGTGGACTCATGTGAAAATGGGGGCAAAAAAGAGTGAGTAGGATGTTCAAAACCGTTAGCACAAGATGGAAAAAAATACTGATGTTCTAAAAAAACAACATTACGGGAGACTCTTATTCGACCAGTGCAAGGATCAAAACACATGAAACCTTTTTGTTGAGGAGCATAGCCAAGGAAAGCACATTTAACAGATTGGGGAGAGAGTTTATGTCTTTCATGGGGGGGAAGAAAAACAAAACAGACACAACCAAATGGGTGTAAATGAGTGTATGCAGGTTGTCGACCATGTAACAGAGAATATGGTGTTTGGTGATCAATAGTGGGTGAGGGAAGACGATTGATGAGATGAACAGCTGTAGTTAAAGCTTCAACCCAAAATTTTGAGGGTACTGAAGAATGAATGAGTAAAGAACGAACCATATCAAGAAGATGGCGATTTTTTCTCTCAGCCATTCCATTTTGTTGAGGGGTGTAAGGGCAAGTACGCTGAGAAATGATTCCTTTTTCTTGCAAAAATGGTTTTAACATGTATTCCCCACCAAAATCCGAACGAAAGATTTTGATACTTTTAGAAAATTGATTGGCAACCAAAGTTACAAATTTTCGAAAAGCATCAAAAACATCAGATTTGCGACGTAAAAAATAGATCCAGGTATAGCGACTATGATCATCAATAAAGGTAACGAAATATTTATACTGGGCATGAGATACAACAGGAGAAATTCCCCAAACATCACTGTGAATTAAATCAAAACATTGAGAGGAATGAGTTTCATGAGTAGGGAAAGGAAGAGTTTTACTTTTACCCAATTTGTAACTATGACAATCTGAAATAACATCTTGATAAGAAACTTGAGTTTTATTGCCTAACACCCCAGACTTTAACATAGAAAAGAGAATTCTGTCATTAGGATGACCTAACTTAATATGCCATAGTTTGAAATTAGACATAACAGAAGCAGAATGAAAAGAACAATGGAAGATAGGCTTGATTGGTCTCGTGATTTGGAGAGGAAATAGTCTGCCCATTTTAGGTCCCTCCGCGATTGTCTTCCCCGACACCAGCTCCTGCACAATACAACCAGAAGGAGAAAAAACCAATTTGCAATTATTCTCAACCAATTGACCAACCGACAACAAATTAGTAGATAATCCAGGAGCAACATATGCATGTTTCAAAGAAGGGAAAGAAGAAATATCACCAGTCGCAGTGATAGGGATAAGATTACCATTGGCAGTCTCAATTTGCAAGTCTCCATCATATTTTTGTAGATTAATGAGATTATCAACAGAGGGAGTCGTGATTAGAAGCTGCAGAATCAAACAACCAATTCCGAGAAAGAGAGGAAATGTTACTAGTAAGACCCAATTCAGAAAGAGCTGATATAATCATTTGCTGAACATTTTCTTGAGTAATGGAAGAAGCTGGTGATTGAGACGGAGCATTTTCAGTTGAAGATGCAGCAACCGAATTAATTGTGGAAGTATGTAAAGCACTTGGATTTCGATTTTTTGGACGCTTCCTACATTCTGAAATAATATGCCCCTTAGTTTTGCAATAGTTGCAAAATTTTTGAGAACATTGATTTGCAATATGGCCAAACCCCTTGCAGCTGTAACATTGCATGTTACTCATGTCTTTAGCTCGTCTCCCTTGAGCGGCATAAGCTACATCAAGGATATTGGATTTTCCTTGTTGGTCCAAAATAGCATGTGTCAAATGGCGTTGTTCTTCCCCAAGAAGTTCATTCAAGCAGATGTCCAATGATGGAGAAGGTGTTCGTAACAGCAAATTAGATCGAACAGATTCAAATTCTGGTCTTAGTTTTATTAAGAATTGATCTCGTTGACTTGTTTGATGAAGAAGTTGAACGGTTTCTAAAGAAGCAGCTGGAAGGGAGGCATAAACAATATTGGTATATTCAGTCCATAAAGCAATAAAACCTGTATAATAATCCTGGATTGATAGACTCCCTTGACTGTAATTGGAAATCTCGTATTCCAATTGAAACCTTCGAGCCGAGCTATTCTGATCATAAACTTTCTTGAGATAGTCCCACATAGCCTTGGCTGTCTTATAAGGTCGCAAATTAACAACAATGGAAGGATCCATAGTCTGCAACAACCAGCTCTTGACACGAGCATCCTTTGCTGTCCATTCAGCAGTTTTAGTTCGATCCTCTGGCATAGGTTCTGAACCATCAATGTAACCCCACAATTCTTTGCCTTGAACATAAATCTGAAATTGAAATTCCTAAGCAAAATAGTTTTTCCCAGTGAACTTAATGCAAGCAATATCTGATTTTTCCATGATGGCAAAGCAAGACGAAAAAAAAAACTCCAAGAATACCAAGAAGAAACACGAGAAGAAAACTCAGACAAATTAGCAAGAAACCTCAAGTGGCTCTGATACCATAATAATCCAAAATAGGGACAAAATTCGAAAGAAGCTTTTCTAGAATCAGTTGCCCTTCCTCTGTTTTCTATCTCCAATATATAGAATATGTACAACATATTTTCAGCCCTAATTCTCTCTATTACATCCCTAAAATACAGCTGAAATATCAAACTAAAAAGGAAATAAACATAACATTAGTTATAACAATAAATTACAAAATGTACAAGATTAGTTGACCACAATTGCCAGCTGCCTTTGACAGATGATACTTATGATGTTTGATGCATGATGATGATGCATGATGCCATTGATGATGATGCATGATGCCATTGATGATGATGCTTATGATGTTTGATGCATGATGATGACTATGATAATGATATGATGATTATGATTATGATGTTTGATGCCTAATGATGATAATAATGATAACGACGACAAATACAAATGTCATATGATCGTAATAAAATAACAAAAATAAGAAGCAGATGGAGACATTATGAAGGATTATGACATTCAAAGAAATAAAGGTAATAAAAATTATAGAATAGTAAGAGGTAGATTGATTAAGTCCATTAAATAATATCTTAACTATCATGATTTAGACTAATTTAAAATTTCTGAACAGTAAGAGCTACACAATTGTGAAATTGTAAGTATCAAGTATAAGACATGAGAAAAAATAAGGTTAGTCTCATTAACTTCCAAGTTACACTCACCTCATAATAATGAGAAATCAAGTGCACAATGCAAAAGTTTAGAGCATATCATCACGAAAACCCTACATAGAAAAAGTTAACAAATGTGCAATATTATTTTTAATTATTTGTTTGTAAGTTCAAAATTTAAGTGATAAATGAGAATACCACCTGTGTATTGGCGACCACAAAACAATGCCAGAAGTCCTCACAAAAACTCTTATGAAGTGAAAAAAACTTGAGCTTGCTGAAAGTGTACAAAAATTAAAAACCAAATAGATAAAGATCTTTGAGACACTTGAAACTTAAAAGATGAAAGAAATCACAACACACAAAATGTTCGAAATAAGTTGGTAACAGACTACTAGCTATATCACAATATGACAAATCCACTGTTAACAATGGAGAAAATTTTAATTTTATCATACAATCCCAATTTGTCCAGGCTACTAATTCATAGTTGGAGCCATTAGAACTCAATAATCACCAAAACCAATAGAAAAATTAGTCTCAATTTCTTTATTAATGACAATGTTACGGTAAATTCTTCAATGAAAATAACAATTATCACAAACGATGACAATGTGGACATTCACAATAATGATGATGTGATAACAATGTTAATGATAATGATGCCAATGATGACGATGCTTATAATGTTTGATGCATAATGATGATGATGATTTATGATACCAATAATAATGATACTTGTGATGTTTGATACAAAATGATAATGATAATGATGCTTATGATGTTTGATGCATGATGATGATACTTATAATGTTTGATGCATAATGATGATGATGATGTATGACGCCAATGGTGATGATAAATATTATTTTTGATGATGATGATAACGATATATGATGCCAATAATGATGATGCTTATGATGTTTGTTACATGATAACGATGTATGATGCCAATTATGATGATGCTTACGATATTTGATGCGTGATGATGATGTTATAACAATGTTCATGATGATGATGCTTATGATGTTTGATGCATAATGATGATGATGATATATGACGCCAATGATGATGATAAATATTATGTTTGATGCATGATGACAATGATAACGATATATGATGCCAATGATGATGATACTTATGATGTTTGATGCATGATGATGATGATGATAATCTATTATGCCAATGATGATGATGCTCATGATGTTTGATGCATGATGATGACAATGACAATGATATGATGATTATGATTATGATGTTTGATGCTTAATGATGATAATGATGATAACGATGACAAACACAAAAATCATATAATCATAATAACAAGCAACAGGAGGTATTATGAAGGATTATAACTTTCAAAGAAATAAAGGTACTTAAAAAGTATAGAATACTAAGAGCTAGATTGATTAAGTCCATTAAATAATATCTTAACTATCATGAGTTAGACTAATCTAAAACTACTGAACAATAAGAGCTACACAATTATGAAATCATAAGCATTAAGCAGAAGACATGAGAAAAAATTAAGATTAGCTTGATTAACTTCAAAGGCATACTCACCTCATAATGATGAGAAAGCAAGTGCACAATGCAAGAGTCTAGAGCATATCATCAAGAAAATCCTAATGATGATAACGACGAAAAAGACAAAGATCATATAATAATAGTAGAATAACATAAATAAGAAACAGTAAAAGGAGGTATAATGAAGGATTGTCACATCCAAAAAAATAAAAGTACTTAAAAAGTATAGAACACGAAAAGTTAGATTGATGAAGTCCATTAAATAATATCTTAACTATAATGAGTTGGGCTAATCTAAAACTACTGAACACTAAGAGCTACACATATGTGAAATTGTAAGTATTAAGTAGAAGACATGAGGAAAAATGATATTAGCTTTCATTAACTTCCAAGGCACACTCACCTCATAATGATAAGAAATCAAGTGTAGTCTAGAGCATATCATCACGAAAACCCTACACAAAAAAAGTTTACAAATGTGCAATATTTTGTTTAATTATTTGTTTGAAAGTTCAAAATTTACGTGATAAATGAGAATACCACTTGTATATTGGTGACTGCAAACCAATACCAAAAGTCCTCACAAAAACTCTTATAAAGTGAAAAAAACTTGAGCTTGTTGAAAATGTACACATTCAAAACCAAATATATAAAGATCTTTCGATCATATGTTTGAGACACCTGAAACCGAAAAGATGAAAGAAATCACAACACACAAAATGTTCAAAATAAGTTTGTAACAGGCTACTAGCTATATCACAAAATGACAAATCCACTGTTAACAGTGGACAATTTAATTTTATCGTAAAATCCCAATTCGTCCTAGCCACTGATTCATAGTTAGAGCCATATGAACTCAATAATCACCAAAACCAATAGAAAAATTAGTCTCAATTTCTTTATTAATTATAATGTTACTGTAAATTCTTCAATGAAATGACAATGACCACAAACGATGACAATGTTGAGATTAATAATGTTGATGATATTATAACAATGTTGATAATAATGATGCTAATGATGATGATGTTTATGATGTTTGATGCATAATGATGATGATGATGCATGATGCTAATGATGATTATACTTATGATGTTTGATGCATGATGATGATGATGATGATGATGCTTGTGATGTTTGATGCATGATGATTATGATGATGATGATGCCTATGATGTTTGATGCGTAATGATGATGATGATGATGATGCCGATGATTATGATGATGCTTATGATGTTTGATGCGTAATGATGATGATGATGATGATGATGATGCCGATGATGATGATGATGATGATGCTTATGATGTTTGATGCGTAATGATGATGATGATAAGGATGATGATGGCAATTATGATGTTTGATGCTAATAATGACTATGATATCATAATGATTATAATTATGATATTTGATGCCTAATGATGATAACAATGACTGACAAATATCACGAGTATAATATTAATAAAGAGTAATACCAAGGAGGTGGAACTGCAAATCCTATCCATGGGAAAAATTGAACCTGTTATTCCAAATTGAACAACTGAAAGAGCTTTACTCAGTAGCCACTTTGGAAGTGAGGGAGGATAATTTGCCAAAATAATACTGACCCTAGGAAACTGTGCCTCCAACATGTTTTTCATATTTATAGCGGTTCCTCTACAAATGGACAGAATAAGCAAGAGAATATTAAATACAGTAAATATTAAGAGAAGACATAATGAAGTTCCAGATTTAAAAAATAAAAACACAATAATGAACAGACATGTAAGCCATGAAACTAATAAAGAAATGTAAGAAATTGAGAAAAAGCACGATATTATACATCAAAATTTAATTAACTAAGGAATTCCAAAGAAAGAATCTAAATGCATACGCAGCAATCAATAATAGCAGCAGCAGCAGAAACCAAAAATAACTGAAATTTTAAAACTCGATGCGGCACCATTACAAATTAATTATACCAAATAAGAATTGACATGAACATAATGGATACAAATTAGAACTAGCACAAGATATACCACCTCCAAGAGGCAT
Organism: Excoecaria cochinchinensis; assembly: GCA_947683425.1. NCBI lineage: Eukaryota > Viridiplantae > Streptophyta > Magnoliopsida > Malpighiales > Euphorbiaceae > Excoecaria > Excoecaria cochinchinensis. Next base: position 1,541,870 of record CANTUQ010000263.1, read on the forward strand.
AGAAGTAGATATTGATGGTACTGCCAACCCCAATACCACCACCTCCTCCAATAATGGTCAATGATTTCTGCATCCATAAATAAAAATAAATAAATAAAGAAAAGAAGATTTCATTTATTTACCTATTTATTTGAATAAAAAAGAAGAGAATTTATGCTTGCTCATATATGTAAAAACAGAGCAGAGGTGAAAATAAAGGGAACCTGAACAGGTAATTGAAGAGGTTGTTCTTGTTGTTGAAGAACTTGATTGGGTTTGGATTGAGGTGGGGATTTGGGAGGTGGGAATACTGTAAAAAGATTTAAAATATTAGAGATTAGCAATAGTGGCTTGTATGGAAAAGTTCCACTTGGGTTTAGTGAAGAAATTATTACTTTCACATAACAGTCATCTTTCAGCAATTTGCTCTCAACTATTGTGAGGAAGCGGGATAAAGATTCAAGTTCTAGATTTTGCTTGGAAGTATGAGATCTCTCATTTATCTTGATTTGTCTGAAAATAATGTTACAAGAGGGATCTGCCCATCAATAATTTTATCAAGAACTCCTGAAGAAATTGAGAACTACCCTTCAAAAAAAGTCCTCTGTCTAGTTTGCAAAAATTCCTGCCTTTCCTGCTCCAATTAAATTATCAAAAAGAGATTAGCCTTCTAGAAATTTCAAATGCTGGTGTCTGAGATTCCTAACCAGAATGGTTCAGGACATGTGGATCAATCTCAGTCTTTTCCATGCTTCTTTCAACGGCTTAAAAGGTGATTTGCCAATTGATTTGAGCTTCAATCTCTTTTATAGAGCTATTCCTCTACCTGGTTGATGTCAAGTTTCAATAACAAATTCTCTGCTTGCCATATCATCTGGTGCTGGTAATGATTCAAATGAGAATTCAGATGATGGAGAGAAAGATAAGAGCTTGTATGACAAGTGGTTTTAGTTGAGCATTGGTGTAGGATTCGCAGCAGGTTTATTATTTTTGCAAATGGCCTATATTTTGGCTTGGTGGATAAAATTACTGACAAATTGATGCGGGCATCGATTCAGCAACAGATTTTTCATTTTCCTATGCAATATCACACAAATGATGGATTGGGATCATGTTTCAGCCATATCTTCCAAAACAATCTATAAACACTAAAACAACCATATTTTGTGCATGTGAAACTCAGACGCAAATAAAGTAGAAACTTCTTCACATCGATGTTCTGAACAAAGTCAAATATGCCTTATATTTTCCATATATACTTCAAACGTGAATGATGAGCATTTTTGGTGAAGATGGTTACACAAATAAGCAATTCTTAATAAAGATCCATGTTCATTCCTACATTTATGTTAATTTAGTAGCAACTAAACATATCCTTGAAAGTTCAAAATTGCTTCATATAAAGAAGAGTATAATACTTTAAGAGAAGCCACTAAAATATGAACAGACCTCATATTCCGAATAGTTCATCTATCTAGAAAGCCGAGACCATCTACAGTCAACAGAGAATTACTAATTAGCTCTCTTTTTGTTCATTGTCGAATCATTGTTATCCCATGTGCTCTATATTATTCTTCAATGAGAACATAATGCACCCATCAGGACAACAAATATCCTTTGCTTAGTGTGCATATTGTCTTAAACATAAAATCCATCCGCTGAGAGTTGTTATCCCCCCACTCATTTTATACAAAAACAAAATAAAAGAAAGTGACCAAACTGCGAGGATCATAAATGGCAACAGAATGAATAGCTACATCCATTGCAATATTACCAATTGAGGAGCTACAGACAGCATAGAAAATATCACCAAGAGAACCACAAATTTAATGTAGACAGCCCCCATTTTCTTTCATTCTCAACATATTGCTAATTGCAATGTTTCATGAGATAAATACATTTTATATACTAGAAACAAGGAACTCGGCAAATATATAAGAAACTAAATAAATAGTACCTCGCAGCCATTAGTAATGGCTAGGATTGAACTTTATCCCCACGACATAAATTCTGTAAAAAGGTACCAGAGTCTGCAAAATGTACATTTATCATACATGTACAATGATCAAGTCCAATATATGAAATCCCGTATTACATTACAGGTACCTCTTCATAAGTATTTGAAGAAAATATGGAGGAAGAAAGAGGGAGCTTCATTGACTACACAAAGATAATAAATCATAACATACAAAGAAGTATGAACCGTTGGATGGCCAGTGGAAGACGGGAACTGTAACCAGCACCACATCGTCAAAAAACCTATTAAACATGACTCATAACAACAGTAGCGAAAATAACATGATGATATTAGATAGTGTATAATATATCTCGACACGACATAAATAGGCCACACAAGGCTCATGAAAAATAAAAGCAGAAAAAACAGAGTATTGAAATCTTTAAGTCGATCGGTTAAAGAAACAAAAAACAAAAGCAAAGTAGATAATCCGCCATTAGATACCCATTATGGAGAAAATCACAAATTTGACAATCGATCAGTGTCGTTGAGGAACTACGGGTCTTGAAATCTTTAAGTCGATGGGTTAAAGAAAACAAAAAACAAAAGCAAAGAAGATAATCCGCCATTAGATACCCATTATGGAGAAAATCACAAATTTGACAACCGATCAGTGTCGCTTGAAAAAAATGCGTACCTTATTGAGGAAGTAAGGTCTTGAAAGCCATTATCTTGATCAATCCTCAACAGGTATTGAAGCCATTGCTTGATCATAATCCTCTTCAACAAGTAGAAATAGATTTTCTCTATCCATCTTCCTCTTTCTAATTTTCTCTCTGAAACCTTCCTTGATTAGGAAGAAATAAAAAGACATGAGAAGAATTTTGAATGAGCTATTCTCTTATAAAGGCTTCAGCAACCAAGTCGTAGGTATCAACGGTCGAATCGCTTTACAGCGTTGGATTTTGTCTTTTTGAATATTGTCTTTTTGAATATGAGCATTAATTGGATGTGTTTCTCGTTCAAGCGTGATGAACGATCAAAATGGTAGTTGTTATTTATTTGGCTTTTTGAAAGAGAATAAATTAAATTATCTTTGCCTGTATATATGCACACACGAGCTCATAATAAAATATATTGCAAAATTTTTCAAAAATTAGAATGATTAACACTCAATTAAACTGATATAATATCAAAATCAACAAAAAAAAACTCATTTTATTTTCAATTTTTTTCAGTTTCATTATGCACGTGGGACACGTATCTTAGTCACAACAATTTAAATGCTATTTTAATACAGTTAAGTGGCATGCGTTATGCGTTCTAATTTTTTAAATTCAATGTAAATTTATTTTTATATCTACAAAATTGACAAGTATCAGCGTTAAATAAGCCATTATAAAAATTTTAGATGTTTAAATAAATTATAAAATAAAATTTAAATGTCTCTATATTTAAACTTTAATTTAGTGAGGAGTATTTTTTTTTAAAAAAAAAAAACCTTCGCTATTTTAAATTGAACAATGTCCAAAACTGGTTAGTTTGGTTTTTAATTTCTCTAACGATATTTGATTTGCCCAAAATTTATTTTTTGTCTAACTTATTACATAAAGTAGTGTTATATTTTTAATTTACTGTCATTTTACTCATTTATTCACCAAAATACTGCCATTAAATAATTACCTTTAAAACGAGTCGGCTTTTTTTTTTATATTTTTGACTTTTGGAGATCCATTTGAGCTCATTTTTTCTTTAAATTTTATCCTCGGACTTCTTGTGACTAATATTTTCTGATGGTCAAATAAAATATTTTTTACGTTCGGGTGTAATTTTTGTCCCCAGTACACTATTTACCGTCGAAAAATACTATTCACGACTAACCCGATAATTCGGCCATTATAAATCTAACCAACAAAATACGCATACACATTACACAATAATAATACAGCCGGACAGGTTAAGCAAAAGATTTTATTTATTAAAGCAAAAGTTTTTAATATTTAAGAAATAATGAAAAAAAAAGAAAGGAACAAACACCCATTGGATATAGAAAGAATGACTCAAATGGATTGTATTTTATGTGGATAAATTTTGGGTGGGTTTAAATGAGTCAATTTTTTAGTTGGGTTGGGTTTGGATCAATTTTTTTTGATGGATTTGAGTGAATTGTTAGGTTTGGGTTAATTTTAATACCTCTACACACCACTCTATTTTTTGTCCACATTAATGTATTAATTAATTACATGCAAAGGAACTTGTATAATAACTGTCTAAATAGCTAAATAAATTCTTTAAATTTCTATTCAACTTATCTAACTATTTAAACAAATTTAGAGGCTTATTTGGAGTATTAGCATAAATGGAAAGATTTTAAGGCAAAGCTTAATAAAATAAAAAAAACACTAAGGCATGTTCTTAGATCCACTGCTCTAAAGTGTCGGTGGAGTCACTGTCCTGAACCAGAGAGTACTTGAGCAAAAGAATCCATGGCTACCGTGCCTCCTTCTCTGCTCCCACTTCTCTTTTTTGCTAGAATTTCAGGTTCTATAGTTGCAGCTTTGGTCATCTTTTGGGCTCTTTTTTTCCACTCTAGCTTTCTCCCTCGCCACTCTTCCTCTCGCCAAGACCTCATCTATGCTGTACTTTCTTACATTCTTCAGATTTCCTTAAAACCCATTTAATAAGTTTCAATTTTTTGATTATGGGTTTTGTTTTTTCTTGCTTTTACAGGTTCTTCATCCTTTATTAATGGTGATTGGTTTTATTCTGATAAGTGGAGAAGGTATGTTTAGTTCACTGGACGAACCCGTTTGTTAAATAGATTAAAGATAGGGGGTCTGATTGTTGTTTTTATGGGTGATTTTCAGCCATTCTGGTACACAGATGGTTGCCTGGTTCAGGGAATTTAAAGAAATCAGTACATTTGAGTCTTCAAGGAGTAGCTTTGGCTTGTGGGATATTTGGAATTTGGACTAAGTTTCAAGGCCAGAATGGGATTGTGGCTAATTTCTTCAGTTTGCATTCTTGGATGGGTTTAATCTGCATTTCCTTGTTTGGAGCTCAGGTTTTTTTTTTTTTTTTTAATCTTCATTTCTTGATTTCCCTTTTATTTCTTTCATTTTCTTTCTCTATTTCTGCATATCCAGAGAATTTTTTTTGTCCAAAAAAAAAGAATATTTTACTCATAAAGAAGATTTATCATATAGAGGAAATATCAGTGTCATGACAACAAATAATATACATGTATATATTAGGATGAGGGGTGACCTGTTCATAAATTCTTTCTGAATTGCAATTATTAAGTAAGATAGCGCAATCGCATGCCCGAAAAATAAAAAAATAAAATAAAATAAAAACGGAAAAGTGCTCCATTATTCTACTCAATTATTTAAGATATATTCCAGTGAATTATATGCATTTTTATTTACATTTGAAATATACAGTGAATTATTTAAGAGGTCTTTTAAGTGTTATTTAAGATATATTCTTATTTTATCTAAAAATTAAATAGTTAATATAGTGAAAATGTATGATAAAAAGGTATTTTAGCAAATCAGAATGAGCATTTCATAAAAATTATATTAATTTGTATAAAAAAATATTAAAAAGAGAATATGATTAATAACATTTATGGTTACTCAAGTGACGACACCGTTTTGTTTATATTATTTAGAAAACGTCATAATTTTTTTTTTGCTTCAACTGGGAAGCAACTAGTGGGTCCATCTCCTGCTTTTTAGGTTTTATTAGTAATAGATTAATGGGCCATAACATAACTATAATGCAACCTAGTTCTTCAATCTTCCTACATAAAAACAATCTACAACATTTAGGAGCTTGCAATCAGGTATTTTTAAGTTTTGATTATATGGATAATAAATATGTTGTTGTAAATGATTTGAAAACAGTGGTTGATGGGATTCATGAGCTTCTGGCAGCGAGGAGAGGGAAGAGCAGCGAGGCAGAGGATATTACCATGGCATATATTTATTGGGTTATATACTTATGGATTAGCCATAGCAACAGCAGAAACAGGGCTGTTAGAAAAGTTGACTTTGTTGCAAACAAATAGAAATGTACCAAAACAGTCAACAGAATCCATGGTTGTTAATAGTTTAGGACTTGGGCTTGCTTTTCTTAGTGGAATTGTAATATTTGCAGCTGCTTCTCCTAAGAGACAACAGCCTCTTAACACTAAGATTATGTACGCTCAATCAAATTCCATCTGCCTTTCTTCTTAATACTAATGTTATTCTCTTAGTGTTTTTTTATCGGTTCATGTGACTTCTGCTGTATAACAAGTAACTTCAGTCGTAGAAAAATTTGGATGATTTAGCCTCAACTGGCTTGGTGGAAACTGGAAACGCAGCTGAGTGGGCTGGGCCACGGCAATGATCTTAAAACACCTATTTAACTGTTTCAAACCCGAGCTTTAATCAATTAGCTTAATTTATTGCTTCATACCCGTGGGCTTCGCATAAATGTTTGAATTACCTTTTCTTAACAAGTGACCCAAGTATTTATTTATTTACTTTTAAGAAAAATAAGAAGTCGAAATTAATTTTATCACTAAGTTGGTCTCCTTGAAAACTCAATTGAACCAAGTTAAATGACTAAATTTATTAAATTCTGCCCGCATTCTAAAACAAAGCAATTTCGAATTCCTGTTTTTATTTGGGCTTAGTACGATACATTGTCATTCTTATTTTAAGATTTCTAACATTTGAAGCGTGATATGCCATTGATTACATTGTAGAGACATGCCAACCTTTACAACCTCGTACATCAAGTAGATTCGAGCGGACTCTCCTCGACATCTCAGCATAAAACCATGGTCCATGACATGCTATTCTTATATCACATTCAAACCTTGTACACAAGAAATGTGGGATTGATTTCTTTATAAAATTAATTTTCATATTAAAATAACAAACAGTTCTTATAAATTGTATGCATGGCAATGGCATCCATTGCATAATACAAATACACGCTCGTCGTATTAGACTTCATCAAACTCTATCGGTACCTATTTAAAACAAATTTTGAATTTGCATTATTTGCTTGCTTATTACAAAAGACGTCCGGCATCGGAGGTTAAGAAAAATTAAAAACGAGAAAAGAACAAAGAGGGTGGGGTTAGAGAATAGCTGTCAAAACAAAAACCCAACATGATGCTCTCTCTCGACAAACCCAAACCATCTCTCAAACAACAATTCAATTCCATCATTTCATTTCATTTTCCCAGAAAAGCTAAAACATAAAAAAAAAAAAAAAAAAAATGTGCTCTTCGGCTACTTCGCCGCCTTCTCTCTTCCCTGGAACCGCTCTCACTCGCTCTCTTGTACGACGCCGTAATCTCTCCTTCTCTTCTCCTCACTCTTTCCTCAGATCCAAAAACCCTAATCTCCTCTGTCTCTCTGCTTCCCTCATTGATAATGCCTCCGACCTCTCTTGGTTCTCTCCTGCTCCGTCCTCCGCCGACGATGACGCCTTTAACGGCTGGGCCGTTGTTGAATCCCCTTCTCTGAGCTCTAGGAAGAAAGGTTACTTTTCACTCAATTTGAGTGTTTTACCAAGTAATTCAAAGTGAGTAATTAATTGTTTCGTCTGTGGGGTGTAGGCTATTCTACAATTTTGATTTGTGGCGGGACGTGTGTTGCTGCTTTTGTAGCTGCTATTGCTTACTTCTCGCTCTGCAGAAAAGGTAATGACGGAATTCAGCGGTTTATTGAATATTGATGATTCAAGTGCATTGCTTATCTTTGCTACTCTTTTGTTGCAGGGTTTAAGTTGCAATTTCATAGTCCCTTGAGCGCTTTGCATGGGATGATTAGTCCCATCAGCAGTAGAGCAGATAAAACTGAAGCTAAGCAGTCGAATGCAGGCGTTTCTGATGAAACTGCTGTCGTTACTGAGGCAAGATCAGATTCTATACCTGAAGCCACTGGGGACACTCTATCTTCAGGTACATTCTTGAGAGACAGTTTCTCATAAGTTGCTGTTGTCTTCGTTTTCATAAGGTATTTGTAATTGATGTAGCTTGAAAGTATAACTTAATACGGAGAATTGGAGCTCAAATCACAATGTAGAAATTGTCCTGCAATCTTGTCATGGGAATAAAGGGACTGCAAGATTCTTTGATGAAATTTATGTGAAGGGGAATATAAGCAGACAAGTTTTTGATAAATTGATTATTTTTGTTAGTGGATATATTAAAACTGTTAGATAGGAGTGCTGTACTTTTTTTTTTTTGTATGTCTTTTGATCTACGGTTACCTTTTCCCCTATGTTCATCTCTATCCAGTCTCTTTCAAATGTTGAATTGCTTCTTAATATTTATATATTTGTTTATTTTTACTTCAGTGACTACGAGGAAGCTTGAAAGAGTTAAAGTATCAGTAATTGTGGACTCCACTCAACTGGAGGCTCTATCAGTTTTGAAGAAACTTAAGGTTCGTTATTTAGATCCCTTTTCTATGATTAGAGGTCTTATTCTTTGCCACGATTTGCCATCTTGGCAAAACTTATGTATGTCAATTGCTGTGAACTTTCTTATGGCTGTGAAGAATCACTTTCTTCCTTTTGCATTGTTGTGTTGTTTATTTGCAATAGAGGCATACACCAAGCTGCTGCAGATAGAAGGGATGGGAAGACCTATGTAAATGCGAAAGTAAATTGCATACAAACATGTTATATGTTGGAGTTAATTAGTGCTTCTACTTGCAAGTATATAACTTTAGGGTGCAAAAGAGCGCTTGCTTTGCTCATGCTTGATTATAACTGATATTAAATTTTGGTTCTGATCATAATCATTTGTATTCAACAACAAATTCTGCAACTTACTTCAAAGTCCCATCCCCATTTTTCTTTTTACCCTCCTAGTTGCGAAGTTCTGTATTAATGTGACTGGAACTTTTAGTCCAGTTCTGAGCATGAATATCTCAACCTTAATTAAGGTACACAGATAATTGAAGATGATGCAAGGGCTGATGAATTGTGCACTAGAAGGGAGTATGCAAGATGGTTAGTCCGTCTGAATTCATTGTTGGAAAGGTAGTAACTGGTCTATGAACATGATGGAAATATTATGGAACTAAATATATTTAATGTAAGTGTTTTTGCACTTTGTAGCTCAACAAATATATTGTTGATTTTGTAGGAATCCAAAACATAGAATTGTTCCATCTCTATCACTCTCGGGTTCTGTGGTTTCTGCATTTGATGATGTGGTTGTTGAAGATCCTGATTTTGATTCCATCCAAGGTAAACTTAAAAGTTTGTTCTTGCTTTCCTTTTGAAGGTTGTCTTTGTCATAAAGCTGCTTTAAATATTCATTTCTGGGTTTGGGAAACAGCTTTAGCAGAGGCTGGCTTCATACCGAGCAAAATATCGGGCACCAATTGCAATTCTGATAAATTAAAAGGAGATGGAAGCTTCTGCTTTCACCCAGACAGGTGTGGTTATATTCTTCTGGATTTTTCCAGCATTTTAAGTTTCCAATCAACTGTTTATTCTGTAATTTTGAAGAACAGATGATTTTTACTTTCCATTTGGTAAAATATATGCTCTCCTGCAGATTTCTTTCGCGACAGGATCTGATCAACTGGAAAGCTCAGTTAGAGTATCAATCGATTCCTGGAATAACAGAGCAGGTAAAATAGTTTTCAAATGCATGATTATGAATCTGTTGAATTGATAAAAGAAGGGAAGTTAATAGAAAAAGTCAACAGATGTTTTCTTTACTTGCCTTTTATAGCTTTTAAAACCTGACTTGTATACAGTTCAGATGTCAAGAACAAAAGTAAATTTTATGGATGTGAAGGAGATTGGTCCAGATGCATCCCCTGAACTTCTTATTGACATGTTGGCTGGAGACAAGAGCATTATCAGAAAAGTTTTTGGTATCTGCTGTTCCTCCATTACCTTATTTCTGTATGAAACAAAAGAATTGCATTGAAATTGGAGCTAGCCTCTGTAAAGCTTATTGCTGCACGTCACATCATTGATTAAGTGCGTTTCTGAAAGAAAATCAACAACACTTATGTGTTCATTGTAGAAGTGCAAAACTCACAATGTGTCGGCTGATCAGAAAATATGAGAACTTAGCTGCTTTTGATAAGAAAATAAAGGGTTTTGTGCAAAGAGTAATTGCCAATTTGCCAAAAAAAAAATTTCATTGAAAAATGTGAGTCTTACTGTTTAGCTGTGCTAACAACATTGCCATTTTGCAGATGAGACAATTGCAGGTATTTGATGCATTGTAGATAGATATTTATTTACCTTTTATCCTTTTCAAATTGTGCTCTTGCATTTCCATAAAGGGGCAAGTCAAGCAGTTCCAGTGAATCACACATGAAACTGATGATTCTTGTTTAAATTTTTACAGGACAAAGTAGACGGTTTCAACCAAGTAAGCCATTGACCAAGGCGCAAGCAGCAGTTGCACTGACGAGTGGCCGGATGGCTGAAGCAGTTCACAATGAAATTTTGAGACTGGAAGCTGAAAAATCTTTGAGAGAAGCTGCTCTGAAGGAAATTAGGTCTGAGTTGCTTGACAAAGGAGATATAGAAAGGTTTTGGGTTGAAAAAATGAATGAAGAAAGCACCCGTGGAATTGAGGTTCAGAAATTTTATATTGCTGCTTTACATGATGTGGATCAAGAACAAACTGTTCAGGAGAAAACTTTGGCGGACATTTTGAAGGAGAAGGCAGCCATGGATTGTCAGAGGCAGTTGCTTCAGAGTCTGAAGGAGGAGGTTGATGGGATGTCAGAAAGGCTGGCATCTGAAAGGGCTATATACGTGTCTGAGCAGTGTAGTATACAGGAATTGGTCAGTGAATTACAGACTAAACAGGAAGGGATGCTCGACACAAAATCTGTTCTGGAAGCGGAAATAGAAGCTCTTCGAATTCTTAGGTAAGATCATAATAATTTGTGTACCAGTGTTTTTGTCATTATTACTTACAAGAATTGATGAACTGTTATAATCTACTTCATATGGGAATGTTTTGGTATGTAGTTATAAATATTTGAAGCATATAATGCAGATCCTGGGTAGAAGATGAAGCTAGGAAAAGCCAAGCCCGTGCGAAAGTTCTTGAGGAGGTAGGACGAAGGTGGAAATGGGACAACCAACCCTGAATACAATAGTTATAGTTCTCCAGTGGAGATTATCCAATAATTGCCTGATACGTTTCTCTTTGATGGAGGGGAATTCAGATTTGACAATGTTATATGGATGCAAGAGAATTTATACATTTCTCTTGTCACTTCTGGTTTTATAAAAGCAGAGAATTAATGTGATTCCGGGCAATCTTTGTGAACACTTTCATCTCCAATTTTATAATTCTGTTCACATCAAAGCCTTACAGAGTTTAATTAGAACAGAAGCAACTATGATTTGGGTTTGGTATAATATAAGCCTTGTGCACCGATTTATTTTTATTTCACTGTATAGAACAAGGAGATAGAAGTCAATATATTTAGTCTAAAAGCACTGAGATGCTGGTCAATTTAAGGCCATTAGAAGTGATGGAGCCGAAAGCTTTTAGCAAAGCCTTTGAGTTCAAGCAAAATATCACAACCAGAAGTTCTTCGAATTATGCAACGGAGTCCAATAATTATACGTATAAAATGCAAATAATTGCCCTACTTTTGCACAAAGTCTAGGATTGAAAAGCATTACTTATCATCAATTATTAAGTAATTAACATTCAAAGTTTAGGGTAAATCAGTAATTTGACCAAGCTAACATTGCTCAGCTTCCTTGTTCCTTGTATAATTATAAACCAAAAAACTTTCAAAAATCTGTGATTGCCGCCCAGGCATTAAGCACTTACCTGATTGCTGACTTGCTTCCTCTTCCTCACTTGGGGACGTTGTTTCAGTTAGTTAGAGCTTCTCTCCTTCTTTGTTCAACTAATTTCATAGTCAGGTATGCGTTTATTTTCTTTTTGGCTTTTAAAATTCCAAATTTTATTTAGTTTCTTTCAGCCTCTACGAACAAAACTTTACCATTTGACGCTTACTTGGCTGGTCTGGAAGTATCTGATCCCATGTAGTTGAGCAATTTATTCTCATCTATTTTTTCTTTTTTATTTTTTGATGGCGAATTGTTTTTACTTGGTTCTCTGGGTTTGGAATGAATTTTGTGAAAAATAGAATTTTTTATTCTTTTATAGTTTGTTAAGAATGGCAAATTATTGAAAGGCCCTTAGCCACATAATTGGTTAGCAATTTGGATAATAATTTGGCATCTAGCGTGGGAAGTGGAGACCACTATATTTAAGACTCAGAGAAGAATTTTTCTTCTTCTCTAATTTATCCCTTCTGACAAGTTTACACCAGCAAATTCCTCGGCCAAACATTGGATTATGGGTGTCAAGGGCTTCTGTCAAATTTGTCTGTTCTTATATCTGTCGAGTCATCATGCTCTTGATAGATTCATCTTGGTTTTCTTTGGGATTTTCTTCAACATTGGCTTTTACATTATTGTCTATGGTGCTCAAGGCACAGGCTTTTGTTTGTTATGATTAGAAAGCTAAGATAAATCCCTGTAAAGATGATTTTTTTTATGCTAATCATGTCCTAGAATTACCTTAAATTATGCCTTCCAAAGACAGAGAGAGAAAGTACATATTTACACATGATTTTTGTGAAAATACCCAGAATTTAGTTAGAGATTAAGAAAAAATCCAGAGAAAAAGAGCCAAAAAGGGCAACATGTGATTTTGGTTGTCAATCACCAAAAAGTTTGGCTTCTTATTTTTATATGCTTGGCTTACATCCTACAAATACTTCAGTCCATTGCCTAGAATTAAATCTCAGCCTTACCCTTAATTTAACTGCCTATCAAAACTTACCTTTCTATATTGTGTAGCACTGCCAAAAAGAAACTGGACCTACATTAATAATATGTCTTCATGCTGGACCATCCTTCTAATCAAAGATTTACTAAGTGGGTCCTCTGCTAATTGGAGAAACTATTTCATGAAGGATAAGATTAATCCAATGGCTAGGAATTCATGTCATCAATTATATAAATTGGTATTTATGGTGGTAATTATGATATTAGTATTATCTGGTTGGAAGATAACTTAATGTTTATCTACTTATAACAGCCCAAAAGAAATCATTTGTTATGAGGCATAGAAGACAAAGACAGTTTTATTACCATCTTTTTTTCTTCTATTAACAGCTATATCTCCTACACAGCATAAACTAGATATGTAAGATAGCATCTTGTTGCTCAAATTTACTGTTGTTACTGTCTCTTTGTGTCTTGTTTTCTGGTTTGAGTTAATTCTTTTTTATGCATTCCTTTAAAACAAAACTAATATGTCAAACCCACCCACATCTGTTTTCCAAATTGTCAACATCCTTCTGAAGAAAAACTGGCCACTTGTTGCATTGGTGGCTCCTGTAGCTCTTAGCATGATACTTGTGTTGGAATTCTGCTTATCAAGAATTACTTGTTGGGAAGCTAAACTGCCTTTCAAAGGTCTGTAAACATGATAAGATTATAGTCTTGAAATATTAATTCTGGATAGAGTCTTATGGTAATCTAGTTTTCCTACAGAATTGCACCGGAACCCATAAAAGCTTGCTGGCCTGTTGGAGATTGAGAGACTTGGTAGCTTTTCGTGAATTTCCAGCGTACAGATGTCTTGAACAGTCAGTTATGGGGTTAAGAAGAAATGGGCGGAGATGTTTTTTTTGAATGTTTCAGTACATGAATGGAAGGTTGAGATTTTGCTATCAACAATTCCTACATGATAGTGAGGTTAGGCTTCTTGGTTGCTGCTTCAATTGCAGCTTATGCAGTTAAGCAGCTTAATGTTAAAACAGCAAAGCCTTCAGGTAATAATTCACTAAGTTCTCGTCGTTAATTTTTCAATTGTTTGTTGGCCTTCCTAGTTTTATCTGTGTCACTAAGACTACATGTCCTTGGAAATTGAGCTTTTTTTTTTTACGTTCATGAATATGGTTTGTAAATATAACAGGAAGGCCTGCTTTATGTCAAAGACTTGTTACTGTCTTTGTTTTGTGCTTTTTTTACTTCATTTTGCCACAATTTCATGGTTTGCCTGGTGAATTGAAATCCAGAAAATGATGAATTTAAGCAACACCAAATCACAAGGGGAGACAAAGAGCAGTCTACTTATTCTGATGATTTCCTCGAAGAGAAGGACGTAAGTAAAATGTGCAAAAAGGCATTGCAATCACTTTTTTCTTGCACACATTTACTCTACTAATTAACGTACAGTTATGTTTCTCTGGAAAGATTTGATACAGATCATGTCGTTTTCTCTAAATTTTTGCGTAATAATATTGCAGAGGGAGGAAGAAGAAGAAGAAGAAGAGGTGAAGCTGATAAGTAGTGTGTTTGACCGGGCTTATGGTAATGTAAATGACTTGGAAGATGAGGATCTTTTACCTGAATTTGAAGATCTTCTTTCTGGGGAGATTGAATATCCATTACCTAGTGACATGGTTGACAGGGCAGAGAAAGATAAGATTTATGAAAATGAGATGGCAAACAATGCAAGTGAACTAGAGCGTTTGCGCAACCTAGTAAAGGAATTGGAGGAAAGAGAGGTAAAACTTGAAGGTGAATTGCTCGAGTACTATGGCTTGAAGGAGCAAGAATCAGACATCACAGAATTACAAAGACAACTTAAGATCAAGTCAGTTGAGATAGACATGTTGAATATAACCATTAACACCTTGCAAGCTGAGAGGAAGAAGTTGCAAGAAGAAATTGCATTAAGTGCATCTGCCAAGAAGGACTTGGAGGTGGCAAGGAACAAAATAAAGGAGCTGCAGAGGCAAATTCACCTTGATGCTAATCAGACTAGGGGCCAGTTATTATTGCTTAAGCAACAAGTTTCTGGTCTTCAGGCTAAAGAGGAAGAAGCCATCAAGAAAGATGCGGAGGTTGAGAGGAAACTGAAGACTGTGAATGAGTTAGAGGTGGAAGTTGTGGAACTTAGAAGAATAAATAAAGAGCTTCAACATGAAAAAAGGGAGTTAACTGTTAAGCTGGATGCTGCTCAATCTAAAATAACAGCCCTTTCCAATATGACAGAAGTAATAATCGCACTGCTTGACGTGCTTGTCATTCATATTCATATTCTTGCATGTTTTTCAGTCTTCTCATATTTACTTCTGTTCCATGACTTGTGGGGTTCTGCTGTTTTTTTTGGTCTACCTTTTTCACTGTTGTTTACCTTTTATCATGTTGTTCTGTCCTTTTTATGATAGTCAAATTAAGAATGTGTATTCAAGAATGAATACGGTAGATGGATAATTTTTGTGGGGACTGAATTATCACTTGAACATTCTTGATATTGACATAAACTGGACACTAAGATGCAGAACAACATATTGTTTCTAGATGTCTGAGGATGACTTATTTTTAAATGTAGGGTGACATATTGAAGGAAAGCACACTAACTTTTAGTGAGAAACACACCTTAAATACCTTACATGTATGCTTGTATGCAATTTTTTGAGCTTATTCTTACTGCATTTTGTCTCATGGTGGTGCAGAATGAAATGGTTGCCACTGCAAGAGAAGAGGTCAATAATTTGAGGCATGCAAATGAAGACTTACAAAAGCAAGTTGAAGGACTTCAAATGAATAGGTTTAGTGAAGTTGAAGAACTAGTGTACCTTCGTTGGGTCAATGCATGCCTGCGTTATGAGCTCAGGAACTACCAAGCACCTGCAGGGAAAGTTTCAGCCCGTGATCTCAGCAAGAATCTGAGCCCCAAGTCCCAAGAGAAGGCTAAACAGCTAATGTTAGAATATGCAGGGTCAGAACGAGGACAGGGAGACACAGATCTTGAAAGCAACTTTTCTCACCCATCTTCTCCTGGAAGTGAGGACTTCGACAATGCCTCCATTGATAGCTCAACTAGCAGATATAGTAATCTCAGCAAGAGACCTAGTTTAATCCAAAAGATCAAGAAATGGGGCAGAAGCAAAGATGATTCAAGTGCTCTTTCTTCCCCAGCAAGATCCTTTTCTGGAGGCTCTCCAAGTAGGACAAGCATGAGTCATCGACCAAGTGGTCCATTGGAAGCCTTGATGCTGAGGAATGCTGGTGATGGTGTAGCCATCACTACATTTGGGAAGATGGATCAAGATATTCCCAACTCTCCTGAGACTCCTTTAACTCTTCCACCTATTAGAACACAAGTCTCCTCTGGCGATTCACTAAATTCTGTTCCTTCATCTTTTCAATTAATGTCTAAATCGGTTGAAGGAGTTCTTGATGAAAAGTATCCTGCCTATAAAGACCGGCATATGTTAGCCTTAGAGAGGGAGAAGCAGATTAAGAAAAAGGCAGAGAAAGCAAGAGCAGCAAGGTTTGGTGATACTGCAAATTTTGATTCTAGAGCAAAGGGTGGGAGAGAGAAACCTGTAAGTTTGCCTACCCAACTTTCTCATATAAAAGAGAAACCTGTTGCTTCCGTCGATTCAAATGATCAATCGCTGGATGGTAAGGCTGTTGATTCTCAAACAATAAGTAAGATAAAACTTGCTGACATTGAGAAGAGGCCTCCCAGGGTGCCTCGTCCACCTCCTAGACCATCTAGTGGTGTCCCTGCTGGGACAAATACCAATCCTGGAAGCGGAGTGCCACGTCAACCACCTCCTCCACCAGGTGGCCCACCACCACCACCACCTGCTGGTGGACCACCTCCTCCACCACCTCCTCCTGGAAGCTTGTCAAGAGGGGCGGGAAGTCGTGATAAGGTACACCGAGCTCCTGAAGTTGTTGAATTCTATCAGACATTGATGAAACGTGAAGCAAAGAAAGATACATCACCTTTGATTTCTTCAAGATCCAACGCCTCTGATGCTAGGAGCAACATGATCGGGGAGATTGCGAACAGATCAACATTCCTCTTAGCTGTGCGTGAACCTTCTCCTTTGTTTTCATTAATCATCTCATCTTGCACATTAAGTAAAAGTTTCACTACTCAGAAAGTTATGATGCTAAATAATGTGACATTCAGGTGAAAGCTGATGTGGAAACTCAAGGAGATTTTGTCCAGTCATTGGCTACTGAAGTTCGGGCATCTTCCTTCACCAACATAGATGATTTAGTGGCCTTTGTAAATTGGCTTGACGAGGAACTTTCCTTCTTGGTATGTTATTGACTTCTCACTGATTAGAATTTGCAAATCATTTTTTTTTTTTTTTTTTTTTTTTCTGGAGACAATGACTGCTTTTTATATGAAAAAGCCTGATTTGATTCAGGGCAAAGATATATATGTTAAATATGAAGATGCAAGTCTCTACAAATGATCCATTATGGCCATTCATAATACAGCTTTCAATTATTAATCTTCTTTTCTGGCATTTCTTATAACATTGATTATATGCAGAAACCTACAAAGCCCTTTCATCCCTTTTAAGATCGACAAAATTGTGGTTGCATGTGATCATTTCCTTATGGAATAAGTTCATTTTTTGAGATTATTTTGGATTCATATTTTATCTTTTTTTTTCCTTGTTTGATTAGGTTGATGAACGGGCAGTGCTCAAGCACTTTGATTGGCCTGAAAGTAAAGCTGATGCATTAAGAGAGGCAGCCTTTGAATACCAAGACCTGTTGAAATTACAAAAACAGGTCTCTTCTTTTGTTGATGATCCCAACCTCCCTTGTGAAGCTGCTTTGAAGAAGATGTACAAGTTGCTTGAAAAGTATGTATATGCTTCTTACATATGCTTAGATAAGAGAATATATCATTTATGGGCAGATGGAAAGAAATATATACACCATCTCTTTGACTTGGGGCATTTCAAACACTTGTTATATAATCTCCAATGTGTACTACTGCCAGCCTTATAGTTTCCGCTGTAAACAGGAGAGAACTCCATTTTTTTTTTTCAAATTTCTTAATTTGCTATCTTTGATGTCTTTTATCATTTGCCAGGGTGGAGAATAGCGTATATGCTCTTCTACGTACGAGGGACATGGCTATTTCACGATACAGGGAGTTTGGAATTCCAGTTGATTGGTTATCAGATTCAGGAGTTGTTGGCAAGGTATGCTTTATTTTTTATTTATTTATTTTTTTTTCTGGAATGACTTACCACTTACCAGGGCAGAGTTAATTTGCCCTCTACATATAGACCTGAATGTCATTTGCAGTACCTGTAATCTTCAAAAAGTGATGTAAAAAGTATAATGAAGCTTAGCAAACCACATTCCACAGGTGTTCATCTCATTTGACATTTTCTATTGTTTGCAGATCAAGCTCTCATCTGTGCAGTTGGCGAAAAACTACATGAAACGTGTAGCATCGGAGCTTGATGCGATGAGTGGACCCGAGAAGGAACCAAATAGAGAGTTTCTGCTTTTGCAAGGTGTCCGTTTTGCTTTCCGAGTCCATCAGGTACATTTTGCTGCTGAATTTCTATGGTTGTTCAAGATTTAAATTCATTTTTTAACATCAACTTCCTCATCTGTTAAATTTTCCTTTTGGTCTCAACCTGTTTCCAGTTTGCTGGAGGCTTTGACGCGGAGAGCATGAAGACTTTTGAAGAACTAAGGAGCCGTGTACATTCACAAATGGGACAGGAAAATAAAGTAGAAGGAGCATAGTTTTTTTTTTCTTTCTGAATTTTATGTTATATATTTCATCTTCGCATTTGATGTTTGCACAGAACTTTGTATAGATACTGTATACTACAATGCTATGAGCCTAAAGGAAAAGGAAAGTATTTTTCGCAAAACTGGAATTGATAAGTGAGGAGAAAGCAGATTTTATTTGAAGAAATTGAGAACCAATAATCATCACCAGTGAATTTTATATTGTCAAAAGTTCAAAATGTTGGTCAATATGAGAATGAAGGGTGAATTTACCCTATTGCATTGTGATTGTTAGGCTTCCATCACTAAACTTTGCGGTTCCCACCTTACCTTGAATTTTCTGTGGCAAGCAAATTACACGTCTTTGGTCTCCTGCTTCCACCAACAATTCAGACCTTCCCCTATACTGCACTCGCCAAATAAAACGCCTGTCAATTTTCCTCAAACCTTACATGGGCATACTATAATCAGTAAAGGCGGAAACAAAACTAGAAGATTAATAAGCATGACATTTAATTTACCAGAAAGAAGTTTCCGCTTTAATTCTAATAAATATGTGCATGCATGAAATTTAGTTCTCTTTTGGAATGCATTTAGAATAGGCATTCTGAGAGATTTTACCAAATGTGAACTGCCAAATAAAACCTTCTAAACTACGCAAAAAGAAGTGGAAAAAACTGAAGCACAAGAACATACTTGATATAGCTTGATCTCAGTCTTCTCAAAACCCGGCATAAAAAGTATTAATGATTTTTTAGCTGCATCAAATTTTACTGGAGACATTGTGCTGTCAATATGACTTTGTGGCAAAGAGAGAAGAACTCTTGCATCATGACCAACGGTGTTAAGCATAATTGAATTCCAATCTAGTGGGTAGCCCTTTGACACATGTGGCATGGTAGCAAAAGGCAAGGGTGAAAACTTCTTCTTAATTCCTTCCATTGATTCTGTATCTAAATGAAGAGAAGTGATTCCCACTGCGCCAGAAACCCATGCACCAGCTTGGATAGCGCAGCCCCAATAACGTAATGCAGAATTCACCGAGATTGGATTATTTAGGTCCATTACAAGAAAGCAGCCAAATTTAGATGGATCAGAAAAGGCAAATGATCCCCTCTGCAATATAATCAACAAAAGATTACACTATCAAAACGTGCATTAAAAAAATGGATATTGGGACATGGCAACCACATTTACCGCCAACATTTTTTCGAAGATGTCCCATATCTCTGAACTCAATTTCTCATTCAACAGAGGTCTTGTACCACTTGAATTCATTGCTTCATCAACTAGTCTCAAGAGCGAAGGGCCAGCCAGTCTCCCAAAATCAGTCTTTTCAGCCAAGTTCCGCATATATTTTAAATACAACCTGTGGACAATATGTTGTTGAGCAGAGACAATATATGAGGAAAAGAGACAGAGATATCAACACATAACACAGGGAGACAGACAGCCAGCAGTTCCCCTACCTTGCTTTACTGGCTGCACCAATAATTCTAAGAGTTTCGTCACTGCTGATTCCATCATATACTATTATGTCAAATTTGTCCTCCTTGGTTTTTCCCTGGTTGGCATTTGTTAAGAATCTGATAAACTTCTCAATCGCGAATGCTCCAAAAATAGAATCCATTGCAGGAAGGACGCCCAGCTCCTCTCCAACCACCTATTAAGTTGCAGAACAAAATTAGTGGATTAACTAGAAAATGCAATTTAGTACAAGTAGAACACAGCAAAAAAAAAAATTATTAAGAGACCATTACATACCTACCCCTTCGAGAACACCTTGGGTAATCTGAAGACGGGCATCTGCTTGCTTAAGCTGGTTAAGAGGTTCTAGAAGCATCTGCAAGTGTTTTAAAGTAATTCATGCCAAGTCCAAAGCCTTCACAGGAAAACCTTAAAGTTGCATTTGTAACAGGAAAAAGGAAGCCAAAGAGAAGACACACTTTAGTGGTTTCCAACCTAACAACCGAGAGGTTAGGATTGCATTCGACTGGAGTAGTTCCAATCTTACAATCCAGAAGAAACTCTGCAGAGGGATCTTGTGTCTGAATTGCCAAGCACGTTCTCAGTCCAGCCATTGCATAATGCTGATCAGACAGAATTAGATAAAACACGAAAAGAGGTCTAGTTAAGTTCCTATAGAAAATCTTGGTTGAAGTACGTTTGAAATCAATAAATCATTAAAATTAAGCCACATTTTCCTAAATTCTAGCATATTTCTTATATTCAACTCCTCGTATATCTCTCCAAACCTATAAGAAAAGTAATACCATTAGAATTTGAAGGACAAACAATTTGCTGTGCACTGATGTAGCTTTCTAAAGTAATGAAAAAAAAAAGGAATTTGAGCTAAATAAAATGCCTTTATTATTCTTAAAGGCTTCTAAGTTCCAGAGACAAATCATCTTAATTGCTTAAATCTGGAAAAGCTTGCCTCGTATTTAGCATGACTAAATGTCTAAATCAGGGCCTGATCATTGTATAGCATGACTAAAATAATCAAAACCATATCTTGAATTATTTGATTTATAGTTCAATCTCAAAACTCTCAACGGTTTCCTAAAATTCAAAGAAACAAAGGAATTACAGTCAAGAACAGGGCACATTAACATCAAAACACAGAAGTATAAAATAAATAATTGACCTGAGCAGCGAAAATTGCGGAGGTGGTCTTGCCGGAGCCACCTTTGCCAAGAAAAGTGACTAACTTGGTTGATTTGGAGGCAGAATGGTCACCATCACTAGCTGAAGAAGCTGCAATAATGGGTGGAGCTGTAGCTTTTCTTTTAGGATGTATCTTGACAGTACGCTTCAAAGACGAAAAATCAAAATCTGGGTTTTGTGGGAGGAAAGGGGAAGAAGAAGAAGAAAGTGGAAGAGAAGCCATTAAGATAGTGATCGAGAAGAATTGAGATGATTTTGACAGATAAAGAGTGAGGTTTTTGGGGGAAAGAAAAGGATGGAGTCTGTGAGGAGCATGGGTTTTGTTTTGCTGGTTAATTGGTTAATGAATGTTGTGAGGGCCAACGGCATTTTCTGGGTAATTTTCATGAGTTAACTAAACTAACTCGGTATTTACTAGGGCTGAGCAAAAAAACCGATGGACTTGGTTAATCGAAAAAAAAATTCGAAACCGAACTGATGGACTGGTTAACCGATTGTAATGGACTGGTTAATGGTTAGTGTTTTGAAAAAACCGATATTAATGGACTGGTTAATGGTTTTTGACTCATGTGACTGGTTAACCGAACCGAAACCGAATTTTTAGTTAATTTATTAATTTTTTAATAATTTATAACAATTTATCGTAATTAAAGGTGATCACGTACTTTTTTCATTATACTAATTATTTTTAAGTTTTCAAGTTTTTTAATTGGCTATTTGTAAGTATAACAATTTATCTAATTAAAAGTGATTATGAACTAGTTAATATATTTACTTATTAAATATTAATTTTTAAAAATAAATTTGTTTATATCCACCAAATATTTTTATTTTATCAACAATAATGTTATATTATAGTGAAAAAATTTTAATTTTTAAGTATCTTGAATATTTTAATTTTATTTATGAATATATTTATAATTATAGTGGTTAATCGAAAAATATTGGGTAACCGATCCGAAAAACCGAAACCGATGGACTGGTTAACCGATGACAATGGACTGGAATTTCGAAAAACCGATATTAATGGACTGGTTAATGGACTGGGGCTTATGGACCGGTTAACCGACCATGCTCACCCCTAGTATTTACTAAACTACAATTTATAATGAAAAAATAACATAATTTTTATTTTATAACAAAAAAAATTATAATGACCGAAAAATATATAATCCGGCCACGGACGCATAAAAATTATAACGTTGACACGAAAGAAAAAATGCCACATCAAAAATTTGAAGATAAACAACTATAAATTGTTATTTGACTGTCAATAAATATAGCAGAGAACACAAATATAAGTAAATAGAGAAAGTTGATTGCTCTTAGAAGTTAGAAGTTAAAAATATATATATGATATTATGATGGATTTTAGTTAACATGCAACAAAAATTTATGATCAAATCGAAAAGAAAAAAGTACACGGATAGTTTGATATTATAATACAGAAAATTTTATCACGAAATAATTGAAAAGAAAAAAGAACTATACATTAGAAGATGAAACTAGAACTTGTGATTAGACATTTTGAACAACAGGAAATGCAAAAGTGGGGAAGGGAGTGGCTCTGGGAGACCTAGGCATCTCAGGCAGTTGATTTCCATGGCTATCATAATAAATAACTCCTGAAAACTCCGGCGGACGACATTTCTCACCCATCAAGATTGATTTTTGCCACAAACCATCTTCTCCCACCGCTTCTTTAGCTCCATTTTCAGCTTCTTTGCCATCATTTTGGTCTAATTTCTTGATGAAATTGGTAGTTGTTGTTGATGCGATAGCTGTTTGTGAGGTGCGGCTTTTGTGCTTGGCACAAAGCGCTATAAGAAGTGTAACAGACAGGAAAAGAGCAATTGCTTGTGCTATTGAACCAAAATCTGTGTTATTAGCATTACCTACTACCTCTTCTAATACCATTCGCCCCATTTCCTCTCCAAATTAATGGCTTCCTCAAGATTTAACATGGATGGAGTTGCTCTTATATGTGTGTGTGGGTGAATTAAACTATAGTATAATTAGCCGGTGGCATGTGGGGACTCAAACCGGCTTTATAATGTCTAATTTTTTTTTTTCAAATGATTACCAAATTACTAATATTTTTTCCATCCCATTCTAAATGTAATGATATATTTTACTTTAACACAAAAATAAAAAAAAAATGATTGAAAAACCTTGATATTTCAAAACAATATTAATAATTAACTTTTTTTTTAATTTCAAGTATTTTGTTTAATTTTTACGTGAATAAAATTAAATTTATCATTCTATTAAATGTAACGAAACATAATAAATAACGATAAATATTTAAATTTTTATCTTAAATTCATAAAAAAATACTTAAAGTGAGGTAAAAGAAAGCAATAAAATTGACCATTTAAGTGTAACGATCGTAAAGCAACACTTAATTAATTAATTATAAAAAGGAGAAGAGTTATTAATGTCTTTAAAAATAAAAAGCTGTGTGTTTGGTGGGTTTGAAAATGTCATATCTTGTATAGAGTAGAGGTGGGTGTGGCATTAGCTACAGGAAGAGTTTAGGAGTTAGGAGTCAGATGGTTCACATTTGCCAATTTGTAATTTTGGTTGGAAATTAGAGCATAAATAAACTCAATTAGGTAAAAATATAAAGTCAACTATTCTTGATTTGTTTGCAAAATTGGGAAATATTGTTGGTAAGAGAGCAGTTGAGTCAACGCCAATTGAATGAGGCCAACATTGCCACAACTTCAAGCCATGAATAGGTCATATTAATTATATATATAAAAATATAAAATTAAATAGAATCGGTCGTATTTAATCTTCCTATTTATAGTTGTTATCCACAATTTCTTTCGTTTAATTTTTCAAGTATTCAACCTCATCGCTACCATTCTTAAAAATAAAAACTTTATGGCCGATATGGTATCATGTGTGGACAGAAATTACAAATTTTAATACGATGCACCAAATTTAATTTAATATAATGTCTTATAAAAATTAATCTAAATCCAATTTGATTTGTTAAGTATCCATTTCTGATAAATTTCTTTTACACAACTAGTTAATCTATTCAATTTGATATAACCATTATATGACTCGGTATATTTATAATCGACTTGTAATATTTTTTATATGATTTTATAATATTTTCATAATGTATATATATAAAAATATTTTTATAATTTAACATGCATAATTTTTATTTTTAATTTTTTTAAAGAATGATAAAAAATAATATTATAAAATTTGACAGTTTATAATCTAATCAATTTATAATTTATTTAATAATAATCTATGTAGGTTATGACCCAAACCTATCTACACCACCAATATGTTTCTGACTAGCGAAATTTTGAGATTTTTTAAACATTTATGGACAAAAATAATAAAAACACAATTTTTCTTCACCTTTTGCACATAAGGTATATTTTAAATTTTCTATTATATTTATGCAACTTTTTCATTTGTGTACCATTTGTACTTTTAAAATTATATGTACACCACTTGTACATTTATTATATTTTTGAAATTACAAAATTAAAAAGTTATATTTTTGAAACATGAAAAAAATAGGAAAAATTTTGAAAATAAAGTTAAAAAATTATATTTTACATAATTTTTTTTATAAATTTTAATTTATTTATAATTTAACCAATTTATATCTCAATTCATCATGATTCGATTCAAACATATTCAAACAATTCATTTGCCACTTATATGGGTGACCAATCTAAATATAAATTATTTATCACGAGCAAACATAATATTAATAAATTTAAATACAGCTAAAGCGAAATAATTTTATCATTCAAGGGATAGAGTAGTAAAAAAGTGAAAACAAGAATTTTTGTAGGACGCATACAAAATATTATGTCGTTTTAATTTGCTAATAAGGGACAGTTTTTTTTTTTTTTTTTTAATCAAACTTGCTTCATTTTCATTTCCTTAGTTTGACTTCCTTTTCCAATAATTAAGGTATTATTTGGGATCAGTATTTGATTTGAGCTCAATCGCCCTACAAAATCAAACCGAAATCGAAAATAGAATTATGAGCCTTCTACTTAATTTAACTTTTTCTAATTAGTTTCATTTTTACTTTAAAAAACAATTTAATCAGTTCAGTTTCAATTTTTATTGGTGAAAAACTGAAATTTAAAGAGTAATTTAGGTTGTAATTTTTTGAATTTTATGAATCATAGATTAATCGTCTCGAAAATAAAATTTTTATTTTGAGAGTGCACGGGAGAATTTAAAAAAAAAAAAAAGAAGAAAAGGTCCAAAAGATCGGGGAATCGAACCAACTGAAACAATTTTGGTTTGGTTCTCTCTAAAAAGTTGTATCGATTTGGTTAGGCGTGCATTCATAATTTGGGCCTAACTTGGTTTTTGCCTTGGCATTGGGCTTAAGCTTATCTTGTGAAGCCCAATCCAACATTGGAGCAAATTGAGTTAATTTAATTAACAAAAGCTATTATTTATACTATATTCTATATGTAAAATTGTGAAAATATTTTTATATTGAAATATCCTTTTATTTGTATTTGATTAGCAAGTAACCTAGGCTAAATAAGAGCTTTATTAAAATCAAAGACTATTAACATCTATTATTAATAATTGTATATACACAGTGTTGTTGATTAATATATATTATCTTAAGTAAAATTTATATTAACCAATGAGAGAACAGCCATCCTAATTTTTTCTTTTTTTCTTAAACTTTCTAAGCAGGTTTGCAGCTAACCTCTTCTACTTACAGAAAGGAAACTCAATTCTTAACATACCAATTTGAGATCCGACCCAATTAGATGAGTTTGAACTTAGTACCATGGAAATTGGAATATTCATATATGGCACCAGGAAATTCAACATTTAGCATAACATAGAAATAATTCTGCTCATCGGAGTATTATTTATCTTGTGTGAGTGTGATGTGTCTACGCAAACTTTGTAAAGGACATAAAAAGTTTGAGACTTCTTTTAGATTTTGCAAAAATTAAACTTTAGAATGAATATTTGAAAGGAAAAAAAAAAAAAAACTTAGAATAGACCCCTTTGAAGTCCTACTTTAAAGTTAAATAAAGAGAGTATTATTTTGCAATTCTAGAGAAGAATAATAATGTAACATGATTACTATATAAATCTATTATATGGAAACTTAATCATTTAATTCCTTTGCACAATAAGATAATAAATTAATTTCCGTGGAATAAAATAATTATATTATATATATATATATATAGGAATGGAAGAATTTAGAGTGGTGTCATTTCAAATTGTAAACATCAGGTCTATTTATGCAACATGGACATATATAGTTGTTATGAATAAACATACTGATTAAAGTTACAACTCAATTAGTGTCACATCTTGCACAAGATGTTATAGGCATTTTCTCATGCTATTTGTAGTTTCAATTCTCTTTTCATTAGATAGGCAGCATAATTCATTCCATTTAATACTATCATTACAAAATTGACAAATCTATTCCATATCTCTATCAATATTTTCTTTTTACGAAATTATTATCCTTATAATTACCTACATAACACGGGGATATATAAATATTTATAGCAACAAAGGTACTCGAATGTCCCTCACTTTTTTTTACTGAAAACTAAACTACTCTTAAAATTTGTTTTGGAGCAAAAATATTCGTCACGAAATAAAAATTAGTATAAAAATACATGTGATTTTCACCCATGATTATTAGATTTATACCCTTATAGCGAAAAAAGCACTTGAAACAATTTTGTAAAATAAAAATACCCCAACTTATCCGGCCCATTTTAGCTTAAAATGTCATTTTTTCGAGAAACCGACCAAAATTCACCAGAATATACAGTTAACATGCCAATTCATTCATTAACAAATCAACTTATCGGTTAGTTTCCATTTTCTATATGTACTTAGGATTGCATTAGTACTCCTAACATGTTCTTCTCTAGCATTTTGGGCTTTATTGGTATATGGCAACTGTATATTTCGATAAGATTCTGGCTGATTTTTGGCCAAATGGACTTTTTGGGCTAAAATTAATAAGTTAGAATATTTTTGTGTTACAAAATTTTCTTTTATGATTTCGCATTATGAGTAAATAAGTCTAGTAATTATAGATGAAATTAACCTAAAAAAATACTCTTATAAGTAACTTTCGTTAACTCCGAAATAACGGTATTGATATGTGTTGACGTAGCACTGACACATAACAAAATACGTTATTTCTTAAATATTTTTTAAATATAACCTATTGAGAATTTATTTATTGATTTGGCAAAATGTGGCACCGACGTGGCATGTTTTGGCATGTGTCATTATTATCTTAGTGTCGTATCGGCACCAACTCAATACCGTTAATTCAGAGTTGATAAAAATTATTTATATGGACAT
The DNA here is from genome assembly GCA_947683425.1 of Excoecaria cochinchinensis. NCBI lineage: Eukaryota > Viridiplantae > Streptophyta > Magnoliopsida > Malpighiales > Euphorbiaceae > Excoecaria > Excoecaria cochinchinensis. The sequence continues at coordinate 1,569,450 of CANTUQ010000263.1, forward strand.
TTTTATATCAATTTTTGTTATGTTACAGATATTTTACTATGTTAAAAAAATATTAGATGCATTTTTGTACCTTTTTCCATATTTATATATAAATAATGTATATAGATTAATTGTTGGTTTGAGTTCAGAGTGTATAAAACATCTTTTATATACTCAAAAGTGAGCACTTATCTTTTTTTTTTTGAGAGTTTATTCAATAAAATTAAAATTAATCGGATCAGTGGACTTTGAATACAAGATGTATTATATATAAAAAAAAAAATTATGTGAATTTCTTATAGCTACTCGGTTGACATTTTAGAGCAAAATGGATGTATTTACCTCATCAACTCTTTCCTGTCCCGTCACATGAATTTTGCATTGCTAGCAATCAAAGAAAAATTGAACAATTTTCACTCAATTGTATTATTGATATGTTAATCAATATGTAATTAAAGTCGGCCAATCCTTAATTAATTAAATGGCGTGCTGCTCTTGAAAGGGATTTCTGCAGTTGTTGAGAGGTCAAGATTAAAAATCAATAGAGATTTCTTTTTGTTTTTCATTTTCATATGTCCTTAAAACCCAACTAGAATTAGTTGATGATCCTACGAGTTTGTCGCTATCTTACCCAAAATATGTACAAAACCTAAACAGACACTGACCATTTATCTAATCCACAACAATTTTGTCTGAAGAACATATCTTCATACATTGTACACTTAATTATATATATTGATAATGATAATGATAAAAATGGCAATTTCATAGCTAAATGTAAAATGAAAAACAATGGACTCCAAGGTAAGATGTAACCTTAACTCATGCCTTGCCTTGCCTTGCAAAGAAGCACAAAACACATGATTCACACACTAACAGATTGATAAGTTTAATTCTCTGTGCGATGCCAACTGGATTTCGGTTATTTAGTCATTACTTACTTGTCATAATAAAGCCCACACGATTGATTTTCAAAATCGTTCAATTTCATTATACGTTATCATGTTCTTGGATATTACTGAATTTATTAATTATTTGGCATCTGGTTAGTCTAAATAGGATTTGGGTTGTGATGAGGCAATCATTTTTTCCAATCATTGGTGAATATGTTAGGGATTGTTATAATTCTGTGTAAATTTATCACATCAGAATTTCTCCAAATTATAGTAATGGATGGTTGTTGTTTTTTATGAATTTTATTTTTGGCTTGAAATATAAGTAATTTTTTTTTTGTTTCATATCAAATTTTGTATTGTATAGGAAATCTTTATTTTCGATTCGAGCATACAATTTGTGGAAATTGGAGAAAGTAAATAATTAGACGTTTTGGTATTCACTAAAATTGCATTATTTTCCAAAAAGTAGGAAGAATTTCAATATAAGTTAAGAGAATTCAAGTCAATGTAGGGAATTGTTGATGAATCAAGTTAGAGAAGAGATTGTTATTTTTGTGACTTCGAATGTAGTATGAATTCTAAAACGTGTGAATTTCTTCTAATTAGAATAATGGATAGTTGTTCCTTTTTGGATTAGTTTTTTCGACACTTTATAAACTTTATAAATACATAATAAGAGCGTCAAATCGAACTTAAGATTTTTCAGAGTATGACGAGACCAACATTTATCACTCGAATTTTCTGTTTGTGACTATAACTCAATCAATTTAATAACAATATATATAAATCATGATCCAATCCTTAATTTTATAATCAGCTATTTATGACCAACCCCCTTCCATGGAGTTCTAAGCTTTCTTAGAGATTTTTCTTTTGTTAGAGTCTTCCTTCTTTTCTTTTCTTTTCTTTTCTTTTTCCTGCACTCTAAAATAATTATTATTTCATAAAAGATCCTATTGAAGTTCGGACCTACTGCCATTAAACTAATTTGTACTTGTAAGTTAATTTTGAAACGGTTACTAATTTTTTCTTTTTAAATAAATCGTTATTCTTGGAATGTAATAGTGCGCATGTAGTACTATTTATCTGAACCGTAGTATTACAGTCTAGATATACACACATCAAATTACTACTTTTTGAGCTCATAAAAGTCGAAAGTAATGAACAATTATTGTCTCATAGATTTATCCATCCAACATTCAATTATATGACGAGTTGGGTAAAATTGAAACAAGAAAATTTCAATTAATAGATAATTAAATTATCTGAATTAAGTGTGTAATTTATATAATTATAAATCCATGAAAATATTTGCATTCTCTTCTAATTATTTATATGCACACAAAACCTTATTGTACATGATGCGACTTAAATAAATATTATTTTTGTTTTTGAAGGGAGCTCACAAAAAATGTATTGGCACCATTTTATTGATATATCAGTCGAACATTTGATTTCCCTCTTCTAGGGCAATTGATACCAAAACTTTATTAAAAAAGCATTAAATAATTAAGTAATACTGTAGCTATGTTTAACAAAATGTATATTTTATAGATGATTACATTTTTCCACATTCTTAATGATGGACTCCTCGTTGGAGACCCACACATTAATTTATTAGTAGCTCTTTGAATATTCTTTTTTTTTTAATTCTTTTTTTTTTCTCAAAAAAAAAAAGAATATTCAAAGAGCTACTAATAAATTAATGTGTGGGTCTCCAACGAGGAGTCCATCATTAAGAATGTGGAAAAATGTAATTTTTTGAATATTCTTTTTTTTGTAATTCTTATTACAACAATATAGTACTTTTTTTGTTACATACTAATATTGACTTGATTTTCATTTTTATTTGCATTAATTTAACATATAAATTCTCTATTATGTTCTTCATTAAATATGCCTTGTAATTAACAATTTTTTAATTGTAAATATAGGTATATTAGAAATATATATATATAAATTAATAAGTCTATTTACGGAGTATAATTTATGTGCACATATAAAAGTAATTTAATATTAAACCAATATTTTAATCTCCTTTCAAACTAATTGTATGTTTTCAGTATGTGATATTCCATCCTAATTACGTTAACTTAAAACATTTCATAATGCTAAATTTAGATTTTAATATGCATTACAGGTACAACTAATATATATCTCTGAGACTTTGAGTTAATTTTCGTTCACAACTACTGAATTATATTCAAATAATGATCTCATTAAAAAAAAATATCTTATAAAATATTTTAACTTATCTTTAAATATTACAACTAAAATAATTTTGAAAATTTTGGTATTAGAATGCTAATGTGACAATATATATTTTAACTAAAAATTTTACATGACATATTCTTAAATTTTAGACATAGAATGTTTTGAAATATTTTAAATTGTTATGTCCTGTCACATCAAAATTTTGATATTAGATTAATAGTTTTTCTATCAAAACGATTTTAATTGTAATTTTTTTATACGAAACCCACTAACCCCCTAAATTTAACCATTTACAAATTGGATTTATTTAGATTTTTGATTTTAGCCTTTTAGGTATTTGATGGCTAAGGGGTGTTTCTATTGATGAGACTGATTAAGATCATTAATATATATATGAACACTTCAAATTTATTAATATTTTATCAAAGCTAATTAAGTTATAACCTTTCATTTTATATGTATACACACATTCGGTAAATTATCGATAGATAAATATATGAATAGAGAGATAGATAAATTATCAGTAAATTATTCGATAGATAAACACTTAATCATCTAATTTCTGTTGTATATATATTACTTTCTGATTAAGTGCTTCTAATTAATTACTTACCAGTGGCTTTGAAACAAAGAAAATAGGTATGGTACCCGGACTATGATGACAAAGAAAATAATAAAATCATTATAGACCTAAAAGAATTCAAAAAGCACCATCAACACCCATAAAATGATTCGCGAGGAGATCAATTTGTAATTATGGTAATCAATTATCATTATATACGACCTGAAAATGAGTTTATAGATAGATGTTGCCGATCAGAATTAAACAAAGAAATTAAAGGGTTAGCTCTTTCTCAGTGTCCTTGTCAATAAATTAATACACAATGAAAAAAAAAAACATTTTATTAATTGGTTGATTATTCTAAACAATTAAATTAATTTACAAACTAATAAAGTATCGATGTCTCCGGGTCAATATGCTGCTTTTTGACTTTTCCTGTTATACACAAGGAGTAACAGTAATAAAGTTTCACATTCTTGGAAGCCATGCATTTATATATATATATATATATATATATATATATGGTTTTTTTTTCTTTTTCTAAAATCTGAATGCCCATATATAATTTGGCAGTCTCATAATTTCAGAAATAATAAAACAAAATTCTCAACTGAGAAGATGATTATTAGAGAGTTATCTGAAGAGTCAAAACTCATTTATATTAATCATAAATTAAGCTAAAGTTTGAGAGAAGGAGAGAGGGAGAAATAATATACTAAAAAAGGGTACGTAAGACTTTGGCAAGACCTGGGATTTATTTATTTTTTCTTCCCAATACTAAATTAATGTTTCACTTGTAGTGCAAACACAGCATTTCTTAATCTTGAAAGAAAGCAAAGCTTTTAACTAACCGACCTCAGGACTGAATTTCGTTAATTAATAAATATATTTATAAGATAAATATATCTTTTTCTATTTTCCCTGCCGTGCCGTCACAACCACTCATGTTTCCTCCAGACCTCATAATAAAATAAATAAATAAAAAGTATGATTAGTTGCTACTTTTTATCGTGGTAATCATAATATTTAGAATAATCATGCACCTAAAAACGTATTAATTAATGTAATTAATAATGTATTATCAATGTTCATATACGCATTTGTACAATCTCAAACTCACAATTATCATATATACAACATATATGATACTTGATCCATTCAATTTGAACTATATATAGCTTCATCCAAAAAGAAAAAAGCAAAAAAATATTAGAAAAAAAATACTAAATATGAAACAAGCATCATACAAGCAATTAATGAAAGCTCTCAATAACCACTTTCTTTCTCTTCATGATAACCTGAGTAATCATCAAGAAGTACTAAGCAAGTAAAGAAAAGTTATGGATCATCAATGGTGTAATGGATTCGGACCTGTAGGGACAAGACGCTTTTCGACACCATACCTGGGATCAATCTCTCTTCCGTCTTCTTCCTTATGCCCTAGTTTTACTGTTTGATCTTGATTTTGATGACCACGATGATGATTATAATGAATCTTCTTTTGAAATGGGGAGAAGTCAAATTTAGTTGCAAGAACTTTTCTATTATGCGAAGATCGATGAGAGATCATAACAATTTCTTTGTTGTTGATGATAGCTTTGAAATTATACCACTCATGAAATACTAACAAGAGAAGAGAAAGCCAAAGAATTATGCATAGAGTTTGTGAGATTTTGATGGCCATGGTGAAAGAGTAGGAGAAGAAGGTTTAGAAGAGGAAGCATGGATCAAATGGAAATGGAGACCAAGAAAACAATAAAATGAAATTATAAAATGTTTCAAGAAATTTTTTCAAGGTTGACAGCTTGAATCTAATGGCAATCGATTTAAAGAAATGTAAAAGAGGGTTGAAATATACGTATGTGAGTGTGTGTTTTTTTTCTCTTTCTTTTTTTTTTTTTTTTTTTCTTTGAGGTTTTCATGTGAGATTTGCTGCCACCTTTTATGGTGATTCATTGCTGAGAGGGAAAGGAGATGGGAGAGAGGGGTAGACCCTTTCCCAATGAGAGTTACTTTGAAATCAAGGAACCAAAAAGGGGTTATTATAACAATTTGTCAAACCTAGAATTATACTCTCTTTGATTATGTTTTGTTTTTAATATCACTATTCTATATACACCTTAAGTTTTGAGGAGCTAATGGTGATAACTAGAATAAACTGATAAGAAATTTAAATAATGCAAACATGATTTTGACATAAGAATCCTCCAACAGCCAATAAATAGATCTTTAACTCATTGAGAGACATAGAAGTCCTGTAGGCTATATTTTGTAACCAGAACCACCTAAACACTACTATATTGCAACATATTATTAGCATCATGTTTGAAAATGTTGCCTTTTAGTTTATACAAGTAACATATTTAAAATGTTGCAAGTTAATAACTGTTGCAATAAGATGCAAACTATTTTAATAATCTAAGACAATAAGGGTGAGTGCAGTGCTTTTAAATTTATTGTCATAAGTTTACAGCAACAATTTTAGCATGTATTGCAACAAATTCAAAAGAGTTAGTGGCATTTGCTATTGTTGCCTTATGTTAATGCAATAGTTTTAACATCCTATATATTATAACAGTTGTTAGCTTGCAATATTTTAATTGCATTTGCTATTGTTGGCTTATGTTAATACAATAGTTTTAACATCCTATTACGACAGTTATTAGCTTGCAACATTTTAAGTATGTTGCTATATTGTTGCCTTATATAACTTAATGCAACATTTGTAAATATATTGTTAAGAATATGTTGCAATAGGCTTGTTATATGGTAGTAAAAACATCCTAAAACCATATTCTTGTATCTTCTAAGTTTTTTGGCAAGATTTCTTAAAATTAGGTAAGATATTAGGGCTATTGAATAATTTATGAATCTGGGATCACGATGACAGTGAGAAATAAATGAGTTTTTATTAAAAAAATTTCCTAATATTACTAGTGAGAGATTTTTTTTTCTTATTTTTATGATCCACCGTGATTAATATAATTTTCTAACACATGTAACTGATAATATAATTTTTTTTTTTGCTGTTGTTTTATAAATTATTCATACTATTGGGTGATCAGCCCTATAACATGATTATTGATTCAGTTTATCATCAATAATAAAATTTATTTTGACTAATTCAATTGCATCAAGTGGTTTTGTGAGTGTTACAACTATGCAATAACAGAAGTTCTATATAAAAAGCTAAAGCTTCTGCTATTGCTTGGTCATTGCAACCGTGCATATGGATAAACGTTTTTGCCTTGTGTGCATAGACATATATAGCTTTTTGAACAGAATGTGGTTTTTAGTTAAATTTCATATTTTTTTTTATAATTATTAAAATCTCATAATTTGATAGGTTTTTTCAGTGTGTTTTTAGGAGAATTATATTGGAGATTTTATTTAGATTAACTATTTTATTTAATTCTGTAAGTGTGTTTTGAAATTGTCAAGATTAGCCTACAAAATTAGTCTACCAAAGCACACAATCTTTGATTTCTAGTTAACCTACAAAGCACACAATATTTGATTAGCCAACCAAGCACAACATCTTTGATTTCTAATTGTGTTTTTTGTTGAAATTGAGTAATGTTTTCACATTACTTTCCATGGCTATAAATAGCCATGCAAAATCATCTCTTGGTGTGAGTGCCAAGACTTCATTATTTTTGTTTAGTTTGAGAGAAATTCTCATTTGAGAATTAGTGAGATTTTGGGTGTAATTGGGTTATGGGATTTTGAGAGTTAGGTTCTCCACACCTCTTTTGTACCACTTCAAGTTTATTAGTGGAATAATTTTCTACTCTCCTTCACCCGTGGAGTAGGCATTCTGCCTAACCACGTAAATTTTTGGTGTTCTCTGTTTTATTATTTTATCTATTTTGTTGTTGCTTTATTTATCCAATCATAATTTTTTGTTCCGTTGTGGATTTATTCCTAACAAACTGGTATCAGAGCTACCTCAAAAATTTTTGATTGAACGTTGTTATGGCAACTACAAAATTTGATATCGAGAAATTTGATCGCACCGTTAGTTTTGCCTTATGGCAAATCAAGATGAAAGCGATTCTGACACAAAATGGATTGCACAAAGCAATCTTGGGCCAGGACCAATTACATGCCACGATGAAAGAGGAGCAGAAACAAGAGTTGGAAGAAAAAGCTCTAGCTGCCATCCAGTTGTGCTTGTCCAATGAGGTTCTACGTGAAGTCATCCATGAGAAGACTACCAAAGATTTATGGGAGAAACTTGAGTCTCTCTACATGACGAAAAATCTCACTAGCAAGTTAGTTGTTAAGCATCGTTTGCATATGCTTAATATGGCAGAAGGCACTTCTCTCAAGTCACATCTTGATGAATTTAACTCTATTCTTCTAGATTTGGAAAATCTAGATATCAAATATGAAGAAGAAGATAAAGCTCTTATGTTGTTACGGTCTTTACCTCCTTCTTTTAAAAATTTCAGGGAGACTTTGATCTACAGTAGAAAAACTCTTACTGTAGAGGAGGTTAAAGAAACTCTATTCTCCAAAGACCTTATCGATAAAGAGCTTTCAAGTGACAAAGGTGGCTATTCCGCAGAAGGTCTCATTGTGAGAGGAAGATCTACAGTGAAAGATTCGAGCAGCAGCAACAATCGATCTAGATCTAAATCAAGATACAGGCGCAGTAATTTGACATGTAATTACTGTAAGAAGAAAGGGCACATCAAAGCTGAATGTTTCAAGTTGCAGAATAAGAATAAAGAAAAGAGTAAAATGGAAGAGAACCCTGCCGAAGCCAGTATTGTAGAAGATGAGGTGGATTGCGAAGTCTATGCCGTTTCTGATGATGGTGCCAGATTTGGATAAGGGTGGATCCTAGATTCCGCTTGCTCGTTCCATATATGTCTACATAGAGACTGGTTCTACTCTTATGAATCAGTAGATAAAGGAGTTGTGTTGATGGGCAACGATCATCCTTGTAAAGTTATTGGTACTGGTACTGTTAAAATTAAGATGCATGATGGCGTGGTTAGAACATTAACCAATGTACGGCATGTTCCAACAATGAAGAAGAATCTCATCTCATTGTCTGCCTTAGATGACAACGGCTGCAGATACTCTGGTGGAGGTGGAGTCTTAAAAGTCCTAAAGGGTGCTCTTGTCATTATGAAGGCTAGAAAAGTTGGAAGGTTGTACATCTTACAAGGATCTACAGTCACAGGCATTGCTGCAATTTCCTCTACTATGTCAGACTCAGATGCCACTAGATTATGGCATATGAGGTTGGGGCATATGAGTGAGAAAGGCCTCACGATGTTGAGTAAGAGAGGTCTTCTTTCTGATCAGAGTACGTCTAAGTTAGAGTTCTGTGAGCACTGTCTTTTTGGCAAGCAAAAGAGAGTCAGTTTCAATTCAGGGGTTCACAGAACTAAGGGTACTCTAGACTACATTCATTCAGATCTTTGGGGACCTGCTCGTGTTCCTACAAAAGGCGGCGCTAGATATATGCTTACCTTCATTGATGACTACTCTAGGAAGGTTTGGGTTTATTTTCTAAAGCATAAGAATGATGTTTTTGCTACTTTCAAGCAATGGAAAGCCTTAGTTGAAAACCAGACAAACAAGAAGATTAAGCGCCTTCGTACTGATAATGGTTTGGAATTTTGTAATGATGAATTCAATAAATTTTGCAAAGATGAAGGAATCTCTAGACACCTCACAGTTCCAGGAACTCCGCAACAGAATGGTGTAGCTGAACGAATGAATAGAACTTTATTAGAGAAAGTTCGTTGCATGTTATCAAATTCTGGCTTATCACAAGACTTTTGGGCAGAAGCAGCTTCTACGGCTTGCTACTTGGTGAATCGATCTCCGTCAGCTTCAATTGGTTGTAAAACTCCAGAAGAAGTTTGGTCTGGAAAGCCTGCTAATTATTCTGAATTGAGAATATTTGGATGTCCTGTTTATGTTCATGTCAATGATGGCAAATTGGAGCCTAGATCTAAAAAGGGCATATTTATCGGTTATCCTTCTGGTGTGAAAGGATTTAAAGTCTGGTATCCTAATCCTAGATCACCAAAGTCTATCATCAGCAGGAATGTTGTGTTCGATGAATCAGCCATGCTTTATCCAAAAAGGGAGTCTTCTGTCTCTTCTGACACAAATGTTCTTAATTCAAACAAGCAGGTGGAAGTTGAAATTGAGGTGGAGAATCCATCATCTCCATTGATGAATATTCAGGAGCTCACTTCTTCAGAAGTAGAAGAGTCAACATTTGAGGAAGAAAAGCATCCTATTGTAAGAGACAGACCAGAAAGGCAAAGAAGAAAGCCTGTAAGGCTATCAGATTATGTCACTTTTGCCTGCGTTGCTGCACTAGAGACGGATGGAGTTGGTGATCCTTCCACATATTCAGAAGTCATTTCCCGTGATGATTCCACAAAATGGTTGATAGCTATGCAAGAAGAGATAGAATCTCTCCACAAAAATAAAACTTGGGAGTTGGTCAAGCCACCTAAAAATAAAAGGATTGTCGGTTGCAAATGGGTCTTCAAAAGGAAAGATGACATCTCGGGAGGAGAAGATGCTAGATACAAGGCAAGACTGGTTGCAAAGGGCTATAGCCAGGTACATGGAGTTGATTTTAATGATGTTTTCTCTCCTGTTGTCAAACATAGCTCTATTCGAATCTTGCTTGCATTAGTTGCTATGCATAACTTAGAGTTAGAGCAACTAGATGTAAAGACAGCCTTCTTGCATGGTGACTTGGAGGAGACAATTTATATGCAGCAACCTGAAGGTTTTGAGATTGAAGGCAAAGAAGACCATGTTTGTTTGTTAAAGAAATCACTGTATGGTTTAAAACAGTCTCCTCGACAGTGGTATAAGCGTTTTGATTCATTCATGATTGGACATGGTTACTGTAGGAGCCAGTATGATAGCTGCGTGTATTTTAGAAAATCTGCAGATGGTTCATTCGTTTATTTGCTGCTCTATGTTGATGATATGCTCATTGCAGCTAAGGATATGTCTGAGATCAATAAGTTAAAATCAGAATTGAATGGCGAATTTGAGATGAAAGATTTGGGAGCAGCTAAGAAAATTCTTGGCATGGAGATCCAACGAGATAGAGTTAGAGGTAAACTTTATTTAACTCAAAAGAACTTTGTTGAGAAAGTGTTGGAGCGTTTTGGCATGAAAAATGCTAAACCTGTAAGTACTCCACTTGCTGCTCATTTTAAACTTTTTGCTGCTATGTCACCACAATCAGAGAAAGATATTGAGAATATGTCTCATGTTCCTTACTCAAGTGCTGTTGGTAGTCTCATGTATGATATGGTGTGTACTCGTCCTGACATTGCTCATGCTGTAAGTGTTGTTAGTAGATATATGTCTAATCCTGGAAAAGAACATTGGCATGCAGTTAAATGGATTTTGAGATATTTAAGGGGTACTTCAGATCATTGTTTAGAATTCGGAAGGAGCAAAGAAAATGTGATCGGTTATGTTGATTCAGACTATGCAGTTGATCTCGACAGACGAAGATCTATTACAGGGTATGTGTTTACTCTTGGTAATACTGCTATTAGTTGGAAAGCCACCTTACAGTCTGTAGTAACATTATCCACTACTAAAGCAGAGTACATGGCAATTGCTGAGACAATTAAAGAAGCCATTTGGCTAAGAGGTTTCATTGGTGAATTCAATTCAAATTCAGAGAGAATAATTGTGCATTGTGATAGTCAAAGTGCTATATTTTTTACTAAAGATAAGATGTTTCATGAAAGAACGAAGCACATTGATGTGAGCTACCATTTTGTTCGAGATATTATTTCTACAGGAAATATAAGCGTTGAGAAAATTGGTACTACAAACAATCCTGCTGATATGTTGACTAAACCTCTTTTAATAAAGAAGTTCAAGCATTGCTTGGACTTGATTGGCATTTCTGAAAATTGAAGTTAGCCCGTAAGGGGCATAAATGGTGAAGGTAGAATCACAGAAAATTTCAAAACAAGGTGGAGATTTGTAAGTGTGTTTTGAAATTGTCAAGATTAGCCTACAAAATTAGTCTACCAAAGCACACAATCTTTGATTTCTAGTTAACCTACAAAGCACACAATATTTGATTAGCCAACCAAGCACAACATCTTTGATTTCTAATTGTGTTTTTTGTTGAAATTGAGTAATGTTTTCACATTACTTTCCATGGCTATAAATAGCCATGCAAAATCATCTCTTGGTGTGAGTGCCAAGACTTCATTATTTTTGTTTAGTTTGAGAGAAATTCTCATTTGAGAATTAGTGAGATTTTGGGTGTAATTGGGTTATGGGATTTTGAGAGTTAGGTTCTCCACACCTCTTTTGTACCACTTCAAGTTTATTAGTGGAATAATTTTCTACTCTCCTTCACCCGTGGAGTAGGCATTCTGCCTAACCACGTAAATTTTTGGTGTTCTCTGTTTTATTATTTTATCTATTTTGTTGTTGCTTTATTTATCCAATCATAATTTTTTGTTCCGTTGTGGATTTATTCCTTACAAATTCCTTTAGTAAGAGGCTATTCAAATTATGTACTTGATATCTTTTATTTTTCTTGTAATATTATATGTATGGTGTAATAGTAAATAGGTAGTAACAAAGAATTTTAGGCACTCTAACTTTAACAATATCGAATGTTCTTCTATTAAACAATGTTTTCTAGTAAAATCGTATTTATTTCTCAATGAAAATTCACATAAAAAAAATTAACTAATTAATCATCAATCAATAGTCGTATGTATTTACATTTCCTGTATATCTAGGGTTTAGTTACTTTTATGTAATTCACATCATAATATTAATGCAAAGATATTATATTTATGAATGATTTAATTTTAATGCATGTACAAATGAAATTGAAAAGGACTAATAACGAAAGAACCAATTAACACATTAAAAGGGTATAAAAATAGGATCTGAATCATGAACCCTTAAAAAATAAGTGAAATTTCTCCACGTAATATATTGGGTATTGACTCCAAAACCCTCACATCTTTTACAGTTTACACCTATGCATGTAAAAATAATTAATTATCATATCAACAAGCTTTAACATGGATAGAGTACTCAATTTATCCCTTTATGATTATAGGTGTTAATTGCGTTAGAAACTGTAGTTGTAATTAAAATAATAATAGCAATAAAAATAATAAATTACTCTCTTTAGAAGGGATAGGGAATGGGTTTTGGGCGAGGTACAACTAAATAAATAAAAATATATTATAATTAAAGTAATTTTGTTCGAAAATTCGTTAATCTAATATCGAAATATTGACGTATATCAACATGAAAAATTCTAAAAATTTTATGTAAAACCTTTTATAAGATGTCATACTATAATGTTTCAAGGTCATTAATTTGCTACATTAGCGATTCGATACCGAATTCATAATTTTTAGCCAAAATGACATTGATTGTAATATTTTAAAAATTGAAATATTTATGTAAAACAAATATATATATTATTTTTATAATTATGCAGTAATTAGAGTATAAGTTGAGTTATGATACAGTGAATTAACTCTAAAAGTTTCAACTCAAAATTCATTTCATATTCTTAAAAAGTATAAAAATCAATTATCATATTCTTAAAAAGTATAAAATTCAATTATGAGACATTATTGAATATATAAATAAACAAAAAGATAAAGAAAAAGTGCATGATGAGTACCCATATATAGAGTCATGATTTTGCCACACCCAATACGTACCGACTAAGCATATATATATTAAATTTCGAGTAATTAAGATTCTATACTGGATTATGTATTAATGGATCATGATGAAATAGTTCAGTAGAAAAACTTAATTAAACTATAGAATCAACCAGAATCCTAAAAGCCAAACAAAAGAATTAATGAATAATTAATTAATCTATATACTGCTCACTAAAAAAAATAAATCAAGTAATATAGAAAGTCAATAACAACTTTTAATTCCTTTCTCTTAAAAGGGGATGTATAGATCTTTTTTTTTTTCGAAATCTTTTTATGGTTTCTTATTATTGTACTTAATTAATTCAGAAGTTCGTTTGTATCTCATTAAAATATGTCAACTGTATTGAATTTTTGAGATGTAATACCAATAAAATATGTATTGCTAATTTAGTACCATTGAGTAGTAATGTCTCTTGAAGTGGCTTTTTTTATACGCATGAACGACTGTCCATTTTGGCACAGTGGACCTAGCTAAGCTAATATTGTATAAGTAGAATGAATAATTAAATTATGATTAAGAAATCATATATACGAATAATTAAGAATATTATCTGATTTAGGTCAAAGCAAAGCAAAAGATATATATTAATAAGTTTTAGCTAAGTAGTACAATTGTTTCAAGACTTTAAGGTCTTGAATTCAAGTAGGGGTGAGCATGGTCGGTTAACCGGTCCATGAGCCCCAATCCATTAACCGGTCCATTAATATCGGTTTTTTGAAATTTCAGTCCATTAACCAGTCCATTGTCATCGGTTAACCAGTCCATCGGTTTCGGATTTTCGGATCGGTTACCCAATATTTTTCGGTTAACCACTATAATTATAAATATATTCATAAATAAAATTAAAATGTTCAAAATACTTAAAAATTAAAATTTTTTCACTATAATATAACATTATTATTGATAAAATAAAAATATTTGGTGGATATAAGCAAATTTGTTTTTAAAAATTAATATTTAATTAGTAAATATATTAACTGGTCCATAATCACTTTTAATTAGATAAATTGTTATACTTACAAATAGCCAATTAAAAAAACTTAAAAACTTAAAAATAATTAGTATAATGAAAAAAAGTACATGATTACCTTTAATTAGGATAAATTGTTATAAATTATTAAAAAATTAATAAATTAACTAAAAATTCGGTTTCGGTTCGGTTAACCAGTCACATGAGTCAAAAACCATTAACCAGTCCATTAATATCGGTTTTTTCAAAACACTAACCATTAACCAGTCCATTACAATCGGTTAACCAGTCCATCGGTTCGGTTTCGGATTTTTTTTTCGGTTAACCAAGTCCATCGGTTTTTTTGCTCACCCCTAAATTCAAGTATAAGTTGAATCATTTTTATTAGAAAAAATATATTGCAGGTAAAATAGGCATAATTTTTATTCATTAGTAAATTACATATTTTATTGTTCATGGTAGTTAGAATGTATAATAATTATGAATATCGACACATACTAACTAATTGAACTTGAAATATTGTAAATTTTTTATTATTTTGGTATGATAAATTAAAAATATTTTTTCATTCAATATCGTGCAAAACTGCTTATATTGCTAATAAAATCGTAAATCAAAACCGATGAATGGTTTATTTATTTTAATGTCAAACTTTAAAAGATAATGATTTCTCTTTTCTTTTGAGTCCAATTTAGTGTCTTTTCAAGTTTAGTATATCTCCAATTGTTTTTTTTTCCTAGTGTAAATTGTCTTTTTATGTTTAATGTGAATTTTTAAGAAATAAATATTATGAAGATGACGAGACTAAACTTTTTAAAATGAATCTATTAATTTTACCACCATATGAACATTATTAATTTATTATATTTGAATTGTTTTTTAAAACATAATTATTATATTAATATAAAGTATCTTGAAAGTCGGATCAATTTCACTTACGGTCGAAAAAGTAATCGTTTTTTTTTTTTTTTTTTTTTTCTGACTTAAATATCACTGAACTTATAACATTTTTGCAAAAAAAGTCATGTAGATCGGAATTCGGCGAGGACGTTTGCCGGATTGATGATATGGCATATGACACGTGGCGACAAATAGTCGATACATGACTTTTTTGCAAAAATATTAGAAGTTCAGTAACATTTAAATTGGGAAAAAAAGTTGGTTACTTTTTCGCGATAACTGATAAGTTGAATGATCGTTAGTGAAATTGATTCAAATATAGCATTTGTTGGATATACTGTTAAACGACACATAGTTTTTAATATGACATGCCATGTCATCAATCCGGATTTCGATTTATATGACTTTTTTGCAAAAATATTAAAAATTCAGTGAAATTTAAATCGGAAAAATAAAGTCGGTTACTTTTGCGCAATAAATGATAAGTTGAGTGATTGTGAGTGAAATTAACTCTTGAAAGTCTTATTATAAATATTATAATATGAAACATGTTAATTTATATTTTGATTGATTTTATTTTCTATTGGTTCAATTTTTTTAAAAAAAAATCTCTAAGTGGTTTAATCATAATAATACTATAATTTGAATTTTTAATTCATAGACCTCTATTTTTAACATTTTTTTTATATGAAAATGGTAAATCTTAGCTTGTGAAAATCACAAACTCGAGCGATTGTTGACTTACCAACTTACCCTCATTTTTCAATTTATAATGATCATATAATATATGTTCGCTATTATTTATTTTATTTGAAGGCACAATCACAGGACCTTTTAAAGATCCACCGACATATCCAAAGTTTTTTTGATAACCAAAATCAATAAATCTAAATAAATAAATAAAAATGAGTTATTGGTAAATAGAAGCTCATTAATTTCAAAATTCCAAATTCCCCATAACAGAATACAATAAAAAAGGGCCGAGCCCAATATTCCATAAATCCGAATTAGACACAGATTGGGCACCGACTAGGCCCTAAACGCTGCTTACCACATCGTATAAGCTTTAACTAACCGATAGCAGGTAGTTTCCTCTCCTCAAAACCAAAATTCCTGCGGAAAACAATTGATCAAACTTCCAAATTTGATTCCGATTCCGACTGCCGAAATTGAAAATGGTACGCTAATAATTTTTTTTATCATATACAAGTTAGGTATTCTCTTTTATGATTAGATTTAACTGTTCTCTTCCGAATTGCAACTAGGTATTTGTCGTTAAATTACTACGGTTCGTTGTAGATCTTTTGTGTTAGGGTTTTGGTTTTTATTTTTGTTTTCCATGCATCAGATTTTGTAACTCTAGGTTAGAAAATATTCATGATTGTTTGAGATTTGAGGTTTAATATTTTCTTTTCTTTCGATTGGTTATTTGAGATCCCAATACCCTCTCAATGGGCTGTTTATGATCTTTTAATTCGTCGGTTTGTTTTTGAGCATTATATTGTAAAGGGTGTATTTTGATTTATTAATTTTATCAAAGAATGGAAAGATTCGTTCAATGGATAAGTTATCGTAATTCTTTAATGCGAGTGCTGCTTTATAATTATGATAGCTTAAAAAGCCTCTATGGATTTGTTCCTTGAGTTCATATTATTGCTCTCAATATGATTTTTATGTGGATAATCTGTCAACTACAGCAGTTTTGAGTTTGTTATTGTTAAGATTTTCATAAATTTTGGATTCTTCCTTTAATTAGAATATTTTGAACTACACCATAGGTTTTCTGAAATTTGAGTATATCAGAGCAGCTTTATTGGGTTAATAGAAGAGTATGGCGTTTGCCTTTATGTATGCCAGGCACTTGTGTAGAAAAGTGGTAGTTTATAATGTGCATGGTTATTTAAATGATTGGTTTCTATTCGGAGAAAACCCACATCTCTTACAATATGATGAAGGTGGTTTTTCTATGCTGCAGTTGATTTTCTTTCTCTTCTCTAGAGGTTCCTTGTATATTCTTATGAATTTGTTTAAGAATCAACAAATTCTTTCTTGATTTGCCAGTCTTCATTAGCAGCAGCAAGAGCAGACAATTTCTACTACCCCCCAGAATGGACTCCGAAACAGGTATGCTTGAGTCAAAACATGAACTGTCGTGTGATAAAAAAGTTTAGTTTGCATAAGATCTTACATAAAAAAAAATGGATTATTAACGTACTTTTTTTTTCAGGGTTCTTTGAACAAGTTTCATGGTCAGCATGCTCTAAGGGAGAGAGCAAGAAAGATAGATCAGGGCATCTTGATAATAAGGTATTGTGTCCATTGCATTTTATTAAAAGGTTGGGGGTTTAGATTTTGAGTTTCTCTTAAAAAAAAAAAAATGTACGTTTACTGGTGGTACACACTAAAACTATTTATGAAATTTACTAACAATTGTAAGAACTAAGAAATGCTGAAGTTGTGAGAATTAGGATAATTTTGCTTAGGCGGAAAGAGTCACATGGGAGTTTCGTTTTGAAAAACTTTTATCCCTAATGAGATCAATCTAGTATGAGGCCAGGTTCATTGTGATGCCTTGGAATTAAAAATTACAAAAGTGAGTACTTTGCATTTCGATTTTTAAATATTAATGGATCACCAAGCATTCAGTGAAGATCTTATAACGGATGATTTCTTGGACATTTATTCGAATAAGTTAATAAGGAGACAATTGTTTCTTTAGTAAGAAGCCTAATGCTCCATTGCCAATTGTAAAACATCCCTGATTTAATTACTTGGTTTCAGGTTCGAGATGCCATTCAATATATGGTGCGGTGGTTGCAATTCCATGATTGCAAAGGGTGTTCGATTCAATGCAGAGAAAAAGCAAGTGGGAAATTATTATTCTACAAAGGTATTTCTAACAAATGACTAACTGATTTTTTTGCATTATTAGAGAACTAGAATTCCAAGAAAGGATCATATAGTTCTCCAGGCCTCTTATTGAAGCAAATTCCTTACTATTCACATCTTACTTGAATCTTAGCTGTTGAGAAAGCTCAAGTTAACTTGTGTTGATTTTAAGTTGACTTGAGGATTTGCAATCATGAGTCACAATCACAAAGAACCATGACCCATCCCTGTGTATACTATTTTAGACTTTTTAGTCCATGGGAAGATCACCTGTTAAATTTTGCCTCCAGTTGGAGAACCCATGTCCAATCATATTTGGCTTGTTGTATTGCTTGTTTTAATCCATGTTTCTTACCTGTTTTCTTGCTTGCTTCAGATATGGAGTTTCACCATGAAATCTGCATGCTGCAAACATGAAATTGTTATTCAGACAGATCCAAAAAATTGCGAATATGTGATTATTAGTGGAGCTCAAAGAAAGACTGAAGAATTTGATGTTGAGGATGCAGAAACTTTTGAACTTCCTGCAGATGAAGGTTGACTTTGATTTCCTATAATGTTTACTGTGCTAACTCTTTAGAAAAGTGATTTTGTTTTGACTTTTTCTGGAATAAACATTTTGATTCAAATCTCTGTTTCCCAGAGAGAGGTAAGCTTTCAGATCCATTTTATCGTCTTGAACATCAGGAGGAGGATATACGGAAGAAGAAAGAAGCTGAGCCATTACTAGTGCGGCTTCAGAGAGTGTCTGATGCCAGGCATTCGGATGATTATGCCCTTAACAAGGCGCTTCGATCTCGACTTAGAAGTCAAAAGAAAAGAGTTGCTGACGAAGAGGCAGCTTCAAGGAAAATGGGACTTGGTGTACGATTACTTCCCTCTGCTAAAGAAGATGCTGCTACTGCAGCAGATGTGAAGTTTTCTTCCAAGTTTGACCAAAAAAGGAAGGATAAACGAGCATTGATTAATGCTACTTCAATCTTTCCTGAATCTTCTGGGGCTTCTTTGTCCAGTAAGAGACGTTTGGACCTAGAAGCCAAAAGAAGGAAAATTAGCGCAGCTGCCGCCGCTCACTCACTGAAGGGGGGAGTGAAGCCATCTTCATGGTCACAGAATGGTGTTTCTTCAATCAGGCATAAGCCAAGTGCAGTAAAATTAAGACGTTTTTAGGTGCAGCCTTGAGATGTTTGTGCAATTGATGTTTCTCATCTTCGAATTTCTTTTTATTTTTTTTTCATGGCATTAGATAATGTACATAGGAGTGCTTATTATATTTGCCTTCTTTTGGAATCACTTTCGCCCGGAGAATCCATACGAGGTCATAGAAGATATCTTTGGTGTTGTATCCAGATGGTGGAACAGTTAAAATAGAATAACAGAATGCTAGTACGTGTTCCTTGACCTTGGGATGAATCTTGACATCGGAAGATAGTAGCTTTTTTTCTTTACAGAAACAGAATGAAGAGGACAGTTGATGTGGTTGTGTATAGAAAATGTTTCATTTTTCGATTAAAATTAATTTTATGTTTATTAAATTGTTATTTTAACTCGTGGCTCTGATGTGGGATAACAAATTCGAGACAAAAGCTTCTTGCCAATTGTTCGCTAGTGCATTTTGTAAGATTGTCATCATGACGAGTACGTTTTTCAGAACTACTTTTTATAATTTATTATTATTTTTTTTAAATTTTGGTCAAAAAGTTGTGCAGAACTTTAGACGAGAGAAGAGTAGAAAATATCTAGGAGGAGGAGCATGGTTTGATATATCCTTTCTTTAATATAAAAATAAATACCAATATGTGCTGGAAAGAAGTAGGAAACAAACTGAGAGTAGCCTCCTCGATAAAATACTTTCGATCTCCATATTTTTGGTATTAAATAATTAATACATTTCCCCGTACATGCCTTGATTTCGTCCCAGCCCTACCACTGATAATCTATAGTTTTGATTATACGTACACAAATTAAGATGAAACAGCCTAAGCCTAAAATTAATTCAATTACCTACACTCTCTCTATGTATAACCTAGCAACCAATAGTAATCTATCCATACATGTATATGCAAAGAAGATGCATGGTCAATTCATTTTTTTTTTTTTTTAACAAATACGCCAAGACATTCCTAACCACGGAGATACCATCAGCATCCCCAAAGTAAAGCTGACCAAGCCCGGGAGGAATTGAAGCATACCAAACAAACCGATTGGCCTGATCAAAAGCAAGATTAGCAAGTCTATCAACCACACACTATTGGCTTCACGATAGATATGAGAAAACTTCACCTCCCAGTTATAGGAAACTAGCAACCGAATTTGATTAACCACATCTCCATGAGCAAGCATTGTTACTGTTGAGAATACTAATCACACTAATCAGAATGCACATCAATCTTCCTCCAGCTTTTATTCCACGCTTCTTCTAGCCCAAACAGAACAGCAATTAGCTGAGCTCTATAAGAACAAACATAACCCAATTTCACAAAAAACTCACTAGGCCAAACAGTGTTGCTATCGCCGGAAAAATTGCACCTGCAGTAGCCAACCCCAAATACCCATCAATTCCAAAATATCAAATGAATTGAATTGAATTGATTCAATTTCAATTGAAAATAAATTATTCAAATACAATTTTAAAGTTCAATTAAAAATCAAACACAAATACAAATCTATATCCAATCAAATTCAATTTCAATTAGATGTCTAAACCAATTAATTTGACTTACAATTGAAATTAGATTTCAATTAAAATTTAATTCAAGGATAGATTTTTCTCGCAAATCAATTTAAAGAAAATTATATATAAAATTTAAAAAAAAAACATAATTTTTTAATTCCTAATATACAAAATTCTCTAATTCAAAGAAAAAAACCTACATGGAGGTAAATATAATTATGTAACAGTAAGTAACCTTTTTTTTAAATCATGTTTTATTTCATGCATGTCATAGCGGAGGTAGAGTAGTTCTACTATACAATGCCAAACATATGTATATATATTTTAAAAAAATGAGGATAGAGAATATGATGGAGCATGCAGAAACTGCATAATCTGTGAAACAGTTACTATATTAAACAGTAAAATACCTGCCCTGCACTCCAAAACCCTAAACCATACACTCACACGCAGTCATATCATAGCTTTCTTTATTTTAAAATGAATAAAAAGAAGCTTAAATTCGGGCTCCAAACTTAAAATTCACAGCTAAAAAGGAGAAGAAAGGCAGCAAAAATTCAAGAAGCTACTATGCCAATGTTTTTTTATTATGAACAGTAATATACGGTTATAGCAGCCTAGCTAGAAATGGCAAAAGAAGGCTATTGTGCTATGGTCTGTAAGAACCCAAGACTGCCATAAGATACGCCGCTGAATCAAAACAACCAAAATCCATAATAATATATATAAATTCAAAGACAAAGGCAGTTGCTTACAGAAGAGGATATAAGTGTTTTAAATTGTGTTACAGTCACTAATACTATTACTGCTAATGGATCCTCTCTTCATATCTAATATAACACTTGTCTACTCAAACTTCTTTTATTCACTTTCTCTGCTTCTTTTGCTATCTAATTACTCATTATCTCAGTTACACTTTTGCATCTTTTTCCGGGTTTGTAGCTTCTGCTGTTCATATTTATTTTTCTTTTTCTTTTTCTTTCCATATTTTGATAATTAATGCTGATCTTAAACTTTTTATCTTTTGTTCTGTAGAGTTTAATCTCATTTCTGTGCTAATATCAACACAGATCAGAGATGATCATTATGGATGTCAAAGCAATTCAGGCTAGTTAATTCTCTCTCTTTTTCTTTTCTTTTATTATTATTATTATTGGTAATTAACTTAAAAAAGAGCCAAATGTAAGAAGGAGAAGAAACAAAAACACACTTAATTCAAGAGTAAGAAAAACAAAATTGAATTGTGGTCGTATTTAATTTTAATGTTGATTTACCTTTGTTTTGATAATAAAATTCATCAGTGAAAATAAATGTTTTCATGTGGTTTGGA
Organism: Excoecaria cochinchinensis; assembly: GCA_947683425.1. Classification (NCBI taxonomy): domain Eukaryota; kingdom Viridiplantae; phylum Streptophyta; class Magnoliopsida; order Malpighiales; family Euphorbiaceae; genus Excoecaria; species Excoecaria cochinchinensis. The sequence goes on from CANTUQ010000263.1 coordinate 1,591,596, forward strand.
TATTTAATTTTACCATTTATATATAATTGGATATTTATGATTGGAACTTCTTTCTCCATCCTTGTCTTGTCCTCTATTCTTTGATTTTTGCCTTTCTTAATTTCTAATTTTCTCTTTTGTTCAATTGATGCTCAATGAAAAAGATTTTTTTTTTTTTAAAAAAAATGAAACTAAAAGCAATTAAAATCTATAAAATCAAAGCCTTATGTTTAGGGGCAGTATCAAAGTTCTCGATAGAACAGGACAGAACCACGTAAATTTTTAGTTAATTAATCCAATAAATCCTTTCATAATATCAAAATTCATTTTATAAGTTCAACAGAAGTCGTTATATAAATTGAGAGATACTAAAGGCCATGAAATAGATGTACTGATTTATTATTCGAAGATGCAGAGACAATAAGTTCTCATATTTGCTTTTGTCTTTTAATTTTTCTTGAGCTCAGTATCATATCTTTTACGGGAATTAAATTTTACTTTTCACACTTAATAATCCATTTAAAATAAATAATTTATAAAATAAGAATTATTTAACTATTACTTCATCACAAGTAAAACAAGAACAATATAAATAAATTTATCCGTACAAAGTTGCTCATTAATTTGGCATGCAAGGTACAATATTAATAATCCATTAAAAGTGACACATCACTATATCATAAATAACGACCACATGAGCAAAAAATAAAAAATAAAAAATTGAACATTGGATACCTTCTATCCGAATCCGATTAGCAATATTATGTGACGTGATGATATAGTAGTTGTAAAAATTTCTCATTCCATGTGGCAATTTTGGAGCATTTTAATATTATTTAAAATAAAATAATAATTAAGTAATTTTTTGTTATAAATTTTTATAAGCATAAGTGAAATTTGGTAACGATAATTTAAAATTCTTTAAACTCTAAAGAGAAAATTGAGAAATAACAAAAAGTTACTTTTTTTGTTTTTCTTGTTTCTTTAGAAAATATCAGTACAAAACAAACATTGTAAAGTGAGAATTTCAAGGAAGTACGCCATAGTTGTGATTGGATGCTGCATATAAACTTGCAGAAACTATATTTTAGCCAAATTGGTAGATGATCAAAACCGGTTATGGAGAGCACCGCAAAGCAATGGTTAGCATTAAAGAAAAAGAAATCATTATATGGTTATGTATATATGGTGATAAACTTTATGTCAATGTCATAGCCTTTCTTTTTCAAAGACGTGTTTCTTTATTATATTTTTGTACTTTATGTTCTTCCTCTTCTGGTCATGCTTTTTTACGTCTTAATTTACACATATCTCTGTTTCAATTCTTCAGTCATCGTGTGGCATTGAAGGTGTCAACCACTTTAACTTAATTTCCAATATGATTTTACTCTCCTCTTCCCATGAAAGCTACACTCCTTCAAATTAAGGTCTTTATTTCTTTCCTCTTTCACCAAGTTAGTATATAATTTATTTCTTAGTTCATGCCTTTGCTTTTATTAATTTTAGTGCCTTATTGATGTGGGTTTGCAAGTTTAAGTTGATTAATTAATCATTTTAGTTGCTTAAGTAGGATGAATATACATATAATTAATTTGGCAAAAATAGAAAGTTACTAGTTTCAAGATCAAACTGTAATGCAATTACTTAGCCTGGTGGACAATCCAGATCTTGTTCCAGGAAATGGAAGTCAAGTGATATGTTTGTTTAAAGTCTTGAGACGAAAGAGTGGAATTGATCTTTCTTTTGAAATGAAGCTTGGGGAGTATATATGTTTTATTTTTTTTACAGTTTTGTCAGATTTGGTATTATTGGTAGACAGGCATTTAAGTGGCTGGAGCTTGTGATTTGGAGGATAGTAATTGTAGTCCTTGGCCCAATTATGAGAGGCAGGAAAACTCACCACAAGAGGATATGTTTTCTCATGATGGAATGAAAGGTTCGTGAAGGGCTGCAAACCAGAAAGAGAGAGAGGGTAATTGAAAGACGGAGAATTCTTCATAAAGAATAATTTATGGGCTCTATCTTCAAAATTAGACCTACATGGCTGGTAGCTTTTCTTATCTTTTCTGGAGAATTCAGGCTTAGGATGTTTAGGTATTTATTGATTAAAAGGAGCACATGAGCAAGAAACTAGGACAGAAGAAAAAAATTAAGCTCCCATAGTTGATAGAAAACTAGGCTCAATAGACAGCATATATTGAGGGGAAACCTAAAGCCAGAAGAGCTTCTATCTAGGACAATACATGGAGTTGATTGTGTTGATTCAATTGAAGACAATCTCATCTTTGGGCTGCTGCTAGAATGAAGTTAACATCATCCAAAGAAATAAATTATCTATAACAGTGATTCGTTATCTATAACATAATCAGGTATAGACATATTGCTCTAATTGCCTTGAACAGTAAAATACAATTCACTGCTATAAGCTTTGGTTATCTAGAAGAATAATTTCTCATTCACTTGGTTGTAGCTTCATTTACTAATTACGCTTCCACGTTTCACTTTGCATTGAGAATTAGACTATATCTGTTAAGTGTGAATCCTTTCAGAGAAAAAAAAAAAAACTTTCATCTATGCCCTCCTCTTGAATTAACCAGGGAAAGGGATTTCTTTGAATTCAGATGCTTAATATGATTCCTTTGCTGTGGCGATTCGTAATAGAAAGAGATGATCAATTCATGAACTTTTTTGATAGTGCACCTACCTTGCACTTCTGTTTTGACAAAGATATTCCATTCCCTAAAAATAGGTTAGGACTGTTCATCCGTCAAACTCCCTGGTTATCAAAAGCTAACTTCAAGAAGAAAACAAACACTTTGAATGCCAATACAATTATTTTCTAATACAATATCTGATTCTCGGTATATCCAACCTCAATCTCTCGTTGAAGCAACTCAAAATAACTTGATATGTACATATATATAGCTCATAGTACAACCATATCTTTCTTCCGTATTGGACAAAGTAGTCAAAACTTCAGACATCTTGTAGATAAAGAATACTCATTTCACTTAAATATACTCACAAGCATCACCTATTAACAAACGGTAAACATGAATTGTTGGAGGCATAGATTTTGACAGCAACAATTATTTAAGAGTTCCCCTTCAGGCCTTACTAATGTCTATCGATTACACAAATATTGCTTTTTTGATCTATAATATCTGTGACAATTAGACATTAGAAGACCATTAAAAGAGTAAGCTGTCAATCCACAAACAATAATTTACAGATCCATCTTTTTGAACTGTTCTTTTGCTTTTATGCAGAGGTAGATCTCTGAAAGCTTGATATCTCAAACATTCTTCTTGAAAATTCTTCCTTACTTTGTCATTTTAACTAATAATTTAATAACAACTTCTTCAAGAAGATTGGAATTTATCACCATCTAAAATGAAATCTTAATTAGAAAGCTATATTTCTATATCTGCAACCATTAGCTGCCAGCCCTTATCACCTTAGAGAAACTTTATCCTACTCTTCTAGAAGATTAGGGCGATTTTGCATGTGATTGAATTAATGAGAGTCTCTAATAAACTTCTATGAGGCTAACAAATATAATATCCTTTAATCTACCCCCATATATATAACAAGATAGTAAATGGGTATGCTATGTTGGGAGCCAGGACTGCTGGAGCCAAAGCATACCTATTCTAACAAACAATTAAGAGAATTTCATGCATGCTTGACTGTTGTTATGCTTCAGGTGAATCATAATTTTTCTCTGGGCTTTAATTTCCTGTAAATCACATAGATATGGTTAAGCCTATATATAATGCATGTTCATCTTACTCTAGCCTCTCTTTAGTCTGCATGCATTTTCTCTCTAGTCAACCAGTTACAGTATTATTCTTGCAGAAGAATTTAGAGGCAGTCCTACTTTTTGAGTGAAGTGACTCAAGGCTTCAATTTGAATCCTTACAGAAATAAATTATGGAATTTAAATATCATGATAGGCAATAGCCTCTGCCTTTGATGAAAATTATCTATGTTTTCCCACGTTTGTTCAGAAATTTTTACTCATTCCTTTCTTCACCTTTGTATGTGATCTTTCGGAATTGCACTGCTTGAGTTGCTTTCTTGGCTTTATTTGATATTTGTATACGTGCTGTGTAACTGATATTTGGTGGAGATGCCTTTGTCTCCTGTTTTCTTAATAATAATCCTTGTCTGGCTTATCAAAAAAAAAAAAAAAGAAAGTCCATTTGTAATGATATGCATGTAAAACTGGAGTTGATTTTTAACATTCGTAGTCATAATCTCCAAGCAAAAGGTCATAGTCATCAACCTTGATATCAAGATTTAAGTACATGTTCATTTCAAAGAGTCATATATCCTAATGGACCCTAAGAAATTTCTAGGAAAGAAAAGCAATGGTTTTTATGTTACAAATTCGTCCCTAAAAGGATCTTCATGCCCAAAGTTTCTTATGCTTTTAACAAGAAAGAAATGGCCAAAATATTTGATGTTACTTGGATTCAATTTTCATAGAGTCGTTTCTACTTTGTCATTCTAAAGTCTAAACTTTGCTCTATTGGAGCTTATAGACAATTAATTCATAATGAGTAAAAAAAAAGACAACAATTTGTAAAGCAATGGAGACTATTAAGTAGCTGATGCAATACATAACACAATACACATTCTTAAGAAATTCCGAAATTCTTTGAACAATTGACAAGGAGATTTAATTTTTTTTTATTCCCCCCTTAAGCGAAGACTTCCATAGATAGGAGATGATGAGGAAAAGCCAATAATTTTTTTTTTTTTTCGTTTTTCCTATTTTGAGCTGATCAAATCAAACACACAAGGAATAGATTAGGCTCTTTAATATAGGCTGTGGTACTTATGGAGAGCATTAGTTAGGGTTGCAGGAGAAATTGTTATCTGTGAAGTGAGAATGCAAATAAGTGGAAGTGGGAAATGGATTAGGGTTTTCCTGATTTGAATTTGAGAAGTTCATGAAAAGTGAACTAGGGTTTTGTTGGGGTTCTAAAGTAGCCATGAAAGCAGAAGTAAAGTTATGATCTTGGGCTACGAAATTTGAACTAGTTTTCTGTTCTGCGGAATTTGGATTGGTCATGAAAACAGCGTTAGGGTTTTGTACAGGGACATTACCTGTTGTTGACAGCTTAATGTTTGGAATTGCAGAATATCTATTCTGGACTCTTCCATAGCTAATGTCCCAATTTCCTGGAAGACCTGAAAACTCATTCTCGATAGCAGCAACATTTTGATAAGAAAGATCGAAAACCGAAGACGATTTTGTTGCACTTGTAAGCCCCAAAATTTTGTCAACTATGCTAGAATTCATTTGATGTGGCAATAAGTATATGCCAGCAACTGCTTCTTCTTCTTCTCCTTCTTGTATTACTTCTTCACCAACCATCTTCTCCTGACATGGTTTGATTTCTTGGCTTTCAAAGCCCAAAATTTCACCGTCCTCAACTGAACAATCAGGGTCTAAAGGCTCCAAATTGTTAGGGTTTGATTGAGAACAAGTTTTTGATTTGTCAAGGCCTTTTATCTTCATTTTCTCTTTTGTTCTTTCTCTTGCCCTTGCTCTTGCTTTGTTCCTTAACTCTCTAGCTAGAGAATTAAAGATTGGCTTATTATCTGATGATTTTTTCCTCCTTTGCTGTTTAGCAGTGGGTATCAATGAGTCATCCTCTGCTCCCATACATCTTCTGTTCCCATTGTTATCAGTTGTCAGTTTGATAGCTGACATAACTTCACTCTCTGAAGTGGAAGAAACACTTTTGCCACTACCACTATCACTTGTCTTCGTTTTAGTTAAATTGTCTGTGAGTTCTTTGATTGCAGCTTTAGATTTTGTAAACAGCCAGTCAATGGTTTTACTGGCCTTATCAAAGCCTAGCATGTCTTGAAGATCAAAGAATTTTCGAGCAATTTGAAGAGATAATCTCATTCTCCGATCTCTAGGCCCTTGGGCAGTATAGATCTTGCTATGCCTGTCTTTTGTCCCACTTCTCTTTCGAGGATTGATCTGCTGTTTCATGTCATTCATATTGCTTGTCTTCTTTTTCTTGTTATTGGTTCTTGCTGGTTTTCTTGAAACTGCAGGATTCATCTCCTGATTTATCTCTGGTGCCAAAATTTGCTGCTGTTGATTGTGGTCACCAAACAACTCATTGAGGAGGAAATCACCAGTTTCATCAAGAAAAGGTGCAGGAAAGTGCATAAATGGTGAAGAAGGGAGTTGGTGAATTTGGTTTGGGTTTTGGGTATCTGTGGAAGAGCTTGTAATGGTGGTGTAATACTGGAAAGGATTGAAATTACCACTTGAAGAATACATGGTTCAGACAGAAAACAGAAAGCTAGCTATTTCTGGATAGAATAGGGTAAAAATCTAAGAATGGAAGTGGTATTTATTGCAGAGAAAAGTTTCATCTTTGTTACACCATCATCATCAACCTTATTTATGGAATATGTATCAGTGAATGAAGGAATTGAGCTGTAGGATTGAGTAGAAAAGAGAAAGAGAGAGAGTGAGTGGAGCTGTGAAAATGAGAGATACAAAAAAAAATTGAAACATAACCCTCTAAAGAATGACTAAATTCAAAGATAGATCCTGTGTAATGGTGACATTTCACGTGGGTACAGGTGGTTGCTTGATAGCAACCATACTTATTCTCTCTTTTCCTTTAGAGAGAGAGAGAGAGTTTGTTTGTGTATATGTGTGTGTGAGTAGCTGAAGTAGGGATAGTGAGTAGTGAGTAGACATGGCCACCTCTATTAGGGAACCTATGCTAAGGACTAAGGAGGAGGGAAGATGAGGAAGAAGGACAAATAATTATAATATATCTGTGGAGCAGTTGCAGAGAGAAACCATGTAAAATTGAGCCAAACTTTGCTTTAATTTACCGCCATGAAAATGGCAAAAGTTTCTTTGACTGGAAGACCAAATGTCACTTTCATCTCTCTGACTCCCCTTCACTTGAAGCTTCTTGCTCTTGCACTTGCTTCTTGCATATTCATTTTTCAGATTCTCGAGATAATGTAGATATGGTATAATATTATATCTTCATATTTGTATATCAATTTAATACTTTTCAAATCAACTGATCTAAATTGTACGATGGAGAATTTAAATACATGCATAATACATTAATTTTAAGTGAATTCAGATGGAAAGGTTCCTGTTTTTCATATAATATTCAGCATGATTTTATAACGTATAAAAATTATTATTGATCATATTGACGAAGTTTGCGTTTTAGCTAGGGCGAATGATATATTCTCTCAGCTTCATTAAAGCATTTCATATTAAATCGATCATGTTGTACCTATAGCTCAACTTCAAGTATAAAATTTAATTGCTGACCAAATAATATTTTATAATTTATCTGCAGAATCATAAATTCTAGTGTCATAAATAGCATAACAGCAAGCTTTCCTCCTTCCTTTCATTTTATTTATTTATTTTTTTTTTTCAATTCTTACCTTTTCATGCTATAGCTATCAAAGCTAATGAGTTCCAAGCATGTAAATAAATAAAATTAGGTCCAAAATTTACTCACAAATTCATACTTATTTTTCCTTGACTAGTTTAGTCTAAAATTGAATTAGAAAAGGGATTTATTTATTATTATTATTTCAGAACATAGAGTTAGCCTCCTTTTGTGGACGCCTGCAAATGTTTCCATTATTTGCATTAATACTTTGCAGTCATTTATTTCTTTACAAGCATGTTCGTTCAATCAAAAAGATATATGAAAAATTTACCTCTCTTTTTCATATGTCAACAGTATTAGTTTATGTTTGTGTTTGTACCCTCTTCTGACATACTATCATACCTTCTTCAATATCATTTCTCCCTTTTGTTTCTTTTCTTCTATACAAATATTAATATAATAACCAACGGTGATCAGTAGTCGATAAACAGCATGAAAAAAAATCTAATGCATGGTATACTGTAGAAGAAATATAATGTCCTAGAAGTTCTTCTTGATCTTGAAATATGAATCTGAATTCCAAAATATAAAAGTTTACTGGTAATCTTTTGCATAAGTCAGGATGAAGATTTTTCGTTATTGCATCAAGTTTGTTTTTAATGTGCTGAAGGTAGGGGACAAGAACTTAACTAGGGTTTTCTTTAAAAAAAAATGGTTAAATGGTTTTATGGTTAAAATTTAATATTTGACATGCTAAAATAATATTTTTTTTAAATATAAATATGCTTATGTGATCTGTTTGCATTTACATTGTTCTGTGCAGTTTTTTAATTCTAATATTACAATGTTTTAGAATAAAAAGTTGCTCTTTTTCATTTCATGTCAATAAAAAGAGAAAAAGGTTTAAGTACTCAATTCAAATTCATCATCTCTTGACCAAATTTGGGACCGACATGTCTACATGATAATTACCATGATATCATACGAAAATAAATTGGTTAAATTACCTATTAAAATAATTTTTTTTATCTCAATTTAATTCATATATGTTTCATAAATCAAATTATAGTGAATTTTCACATTATTTATTTGCTACTTATTCAATTTGACATGCTACTATTCGTTTGATCTACATATATAATATATGGATACAATTTAGATAAGTTCTTTTCTATTACAAAATCCTTTCTTAATTATTTTATCAATCGAATAATCTAGAGCTTAACAGAAATATGATAATTCTATTTTTAGAATGTTAATTCGGTGTACGAGTGAATTGTACGCCATGCACTGTCTGATCAAATTACCATATATGCATTTATTATCCAATCGAATAGTGTATAACGCACGGCACATTCATGCATTGCGCACCAAATTACCGTACTACATATTCGTTTATTTAATTTTTTTCATTGAACTTGGAAAATATATTATACAATTAGAAAATTAAAAAAATAATAATCTTAGAGCGACTAATAAATTAGAAAGATGGTGGCAGCCTGCCTCCTCATGTTTATGCGGTTCGTCAAGGCATAAATAATCATTCTATTACAGGTAACTCTGGCAAGTTATTGGGTTACCTGAGCTGTTAATGCCTATAAATACGCCACAATCGATCCCACACGAGGTTCTCACTCTACGTTCTCTAACTCTCATCATTTATTGTCCCATTCAATTGGACTCTCACTTAATTATTGGAGTGCTCATTTCGACAATATCCAGTGAAACTTTTCTTTAATTTCAATTGCTCAGATGCCCATTTCTTGTATTTGATTTTGATGAACTGATTGGATAAGAGACCCGATTCAGGTCCTAATTTTTACCATTTTCGGACTCTTCAAGCACTAAACTTATGTACACCCATGGAGAAAAATAAAAATCCATTAACCATAATTAAAAGGAATACGGTTAGGGTAAAATATTCAAATTCTAGAACCCCCCCACCTTATATCGAATTCATATAATAAAATTTCCATGGTTTTGAAAACCGGACCGGACCGGCCGGTTGAACCGGTTCAACCGCGAACCGGATCAAAATCCAGTCCGATCCAACATTAAAACTAGAAATGTTAAAAAACCGGATTTCACTGTTTAAGAACCGGATTGAACCGGGTTGAACCGGTCAAAATTAAATATATTATAAATTATATTTTTATATTTTTATAAAATTTATTTTTATAATTACGGTTAATAGTTGTTCAATATTGTTCTATTAAAAATTTATATTTGATTATAAAATTAATTTATAATAATAATAATAAACTGACAAAATTGAACATTTTCACTATATTTTTATTTTATATTTTATATTTTTTTAGATTTTTAATAACTAAATAATTTAAATATAATGGAATATTAAAAAAAAATTAATATAAACATGATAATTATAAAAATAGTTAATAACGTAACAAAAATAAATTTACAATTGAAAATAAATTTAAAAAAATTATAAATTCAAAATTATATATTTCTTATAAATTTAAATATTTAACAAAAAAATTCAATTGTTGTGGTTAATTTTTTACTATTATTAATAAAAAAATAGTAAAATAAATAAAAAATAGTTAATATATTGATATTTAATAATTAATATGTTGTTTAATTATATTTTTTATATACTATATTTTTCATTTTTCATTAATAATTATATTTAAAAAAAAAAAGATAAAAACTCCGAGTCAACCCGATCGAACCAGTTGACTCCTGACCCAATTGGCAGGCCGAGTCGATGTCCGGTCCGGTTTTAAAAACATTGAAAATTTCATAAAAAAAATTCGAATAATGAGCTCACATGTACAAATTGTTTGCTCTTTAACACAAAAATTCCCTCAATTTTTGCTGACATAAAGTATAAAATTCATATTTCAAGTCGACAAAAATTATAGAAAACCGACACTTCCTATATAATATAAAATTTGATAGCAATAAAAAAAGTCTTAATTATTTATACTACAAGTTAAAACAAAACTTGTCGGACAAAAAAAAAACAAGACTTAATTAAAAAAATTCACATGTTTTAAAAGTCAAACTGAAATTAGCATATAATATCACATTAGCCAAAAGTTAACCTCACAACTCATCAAGTGTTGAAATTTAGTGGGTTTAATAGGTTGTAGAAAAAATATCAACCGTTAAACTCCGATAAGAATCGACATTAAAACCACTATTGCTTCTTCTATTTTGAAATTAACTGGGATTAATAAGATATAGAAAAAATAAAATATCAACTACTTATAAAAATATAATATTGATCTGAACAAACCAATTTTTGAAATTGAATTGGATCTAAGTTCATTTTTTTCATATAAAAATTTACTACATGTATTCAGTTATGGGTATGATAGGTTGTGTTAAGTATATTATTCATCGACTAGTTATAAGAATATAATATTTCTCATAATAATTTGGCATAAACTAATTTTTAGAATTGAGTTAAACGTACATAATTAAATATCAATCACATGGGTAAATCTAATGCAATTAATAAAATAATTAACCAAACTTAGAATTAAAAAAATAAAAACACACAAAATTTATATGCTTCAGTATAAGTTTACTCCACAAACGAAAATGAGCAAAATTTAGTAATTAACTTAAATGGGAAAAGAACAAACAGAATTTCTCTCAAAATCTTTATTCGAATCAAACCCCATACAACTCTCAGAATTACAAAACACGGTGAGGCTAAAAAGATACAAAACTGTCATTGGGCACTAAACAATCTTCAAGTACATTATTGCTGATGTTAGCCATTAGTTCCGAATCCCATTTGGACTTTATGGTTTTACCTCGAAGAAAATATGCCACCAAAGTTGAACTAGGTGACCAATACCAGACAAATAAGGAATTGCCAATTCCTACAGCTTGTTTGGATGATAGAGTTCATAGGATGATATGGTATGGTGTAGTATGGTTTTATTTATTAGCGTGTTCGAAAGATGGTGTAGTATGGTCCGATTTAATAATAAATTTTCGATAAAACAAAAAAAATTGAAAATAAAAAAAAAATGATAAGAGGTAAAAAGATTAGTGTAAAAATTAGTATTATATTAAAATATAAAGAGAGTTATAGAAATTAAATAAAAGTAATAAGAGAAAAAAATATATATATAAAAAACCATGCAAAACTACTGCTAATTAATTCGTGGTATAAAAATTTAAAAAAAAAATGAATGTTAGCCATGTAAAACCATAACCATAGATAACTCATCTTTTCAAATAAGACAATACATCGTACTGGATGCCCCATACCATACCATTGCAAATCATAATTCAAACAAGGCTAATGGAATAGGATGCAAAACCAAATGAAATCCTCTTCAGTAATACTGCTCAATACGGATAACTGGTGACAATTTATTGTACCAATAACTTCTTTATCCACATTTATAGCAAAAAAGCTAAAAGGTCTTTGGATATCAATTTCTCAAATAGTATATAAAGAAAAGGGATTGATACTGATAGAGATGCTTAAAATTAGTAAACTCATTATTAAATACTGATAATGAAAAGAGAAAGAAAAAGGATGAAGAATTACACGATTTGCCCATTCCATTAATTTCAAAGAGGCCGTAACTATATAATAAAGTTTCCTCATAATTAACGGCATTGACGGCCAACAATTAACATACTATGTTACCAAATACCACTATTCAACATAGCATGGTCCTAATTTTCACTTGTTTTAATCAAATGCAATCATTTGTTAATGAGACGTTACCTCACATCTTTACATCACACCTAGTTTTCAATTTGGTTAGCTCTTTCACAAAACCAAATATTATTCTCTCACCCTCCAAAGTTTGGAATTAATTTTATCTAACGGTTATTGGATTTATCCATTTATAATGGAAAAATTAAAAAAAAAAAATTGTAACACAAAAATTCTTTAACTTATCAATTTTAGTTTAAAAAGTTACTTTATTCGAAAACCAACAAAACCCACTGAAATGTAAAATCGATAAATCAACTTATCGGTTAGCTCTCATTTTCTACATATACTTGGACTGTATCGATTTTCCTAACATATTTTTCTCCCTCAGTTTGAGCTTCATTGGCATATGCCAACTGTACATGTCGATTAGTTGGTTTTGTGATTTTTTAGTCTAAAATGGATAAGTTCGAGTATTTTTGTGTTACAAATTCTTTTTTTTATGATTTTTGCATTATAAGTGAATAAATCTAGTAATTATGGATAAAATTAACCCTTGAAAGTTTGCCTCTTTATAAACTTGTTCAACATGAATTCTATTTATTTAGACTAATGAATATTTTTAAAGATTGGATGGTTCTATTTCTTTCTTCACACATATTAATAAAATATTAATGTGGTTGGATTAATATATTTTTCTTAATATGCACTTATATTAATTAGAGGCACATTTAATATGTCATTGAGCTTCATTCACTGAGAGATTATTTGGATGAAATTAGTTATGGTATGATTTGATAAATTTTTTAGAGGATGAAAAATTAAAATAAATTGTTGGGAAAATTATAACATATATAATTAACATGCGGAGGTAACATTAAATAAATGTACCTACCTCTTGTAGCGCAGAAACTAGTTGCGGAAGCGTCTACCAAGATCTCGTTTGTTTTGGTCACTGGTCTGGCTTTTACCCACTCGGGGTAAGAGCAGCTAGATCACAATCTAAATGCCCCTGAAAATAAGACAGAAAACTGTGAGTGGGAACGAGCAGCCTTGCGGCGTATACGTTTTCTCGTTACCAAATTATGAGGACCTCACCTCTATTTATAGAGGTCCTAATGGCTAGAGTTCTAACTCTAGTTTAACTCAGACTCTTTCTGAGATAAAATTTGGTAATTATAATTAGATTAAATTACTTAATTTAATCTGGATTGGACCTTTATCCAAATTAGAGTCATGGGCGAACCCAAACTCTATCATCTCCCACTCGCACATGACGGAACGCATTCCAGTCTTAATCTTCAGTTATACTGGCAAATAGATTGTGTGACCAGCATACCTCGAGAGCACTAGTGCTATACACCTGTTAGGGATATATAGCGTCTCGGAAAACAAGATCCTCTTCTTCACGTATGCCTAACCCTAGATTGCCTTCTCACATTCACTGTTTTAACTCATGATCTCATAAAACAATTTTCGTGTTCACTATTATATTTCTACTCATAGAAACTATAATAGACCGGTCAGTGAACCACGAAACCTTATGAAAGTGATCAGAAGGCTATCTTCCCCTCTTACTGTATGCCATCCATCATGATTCAACTCACTTTTCTAGTTAGATCCGCCAGGCCTAAATTTTTTTCCGGACCTCTTGGAAACTAATTAAGCTAGCCACATTGAACCATATTTCAGGGATAAGTTAAGGGTTCTGAGGGTCGAAATATAAATATATAGGGTCTCACAATAGGGAAAGTTGAGATCAGCAATATTATTAAATTCTCATCCCTGTGGTCACATAAGCACACACGGTATAAAACATGTGTTATGGTGTTCTTTCCTTCCCTTAAAGGAGCGCATGTCTCACATTTTGATAATGTGTATATTAAACACCATACAGAAGCGTAAGGTTGCGATGCACCGAAGCACCCAACTTTAGTCCGCTTACTTAAGGACTACTTCTGGCTTTTCAGACAGAACATGGTAGTTACATATAACTTACCATCGGATTCCACACAATCCTTATTTGGATCTCAATCCAAAGCATACAACTTTATGTATGTCTTTATCTCGCACCTTAACAAGACTCATCTTGTAATTTCTGCAAGACGGCACTTTTATTTTGAACAGGCTCTCGAGCATTCTCATATGTTCAAAAATCGCCTCATCTTAGTCTTTGCCAACTTATTGACAAAACTAAGGTAAACACCCTTGTGAGTGGGCTACTTCTCTGTCCGACATGCTCAATCTCATATCAATAACAGTAAATGTTTACACATAAATATTCACACTCATGTATTGCCAATAATGAACTTTAGTTATTATTCGCAAATAATAACGTTAAGGGATAATATAAAGTATAACAATACCAATTAAATTCTACGCAAACCTCGAGATCTAATGTGTCTCTCAAAACACATCTCTCGTCATAGGTTTACTCAACGGATCTGCGTGCGTAGAAACGTACTGTAAGTTCACATCTCTCCTTGTGCAATAAAATCTCTCATGTATTAATACTTAATGCCGATACGCTTAGCTCCACTATAAGCTATCAACGACTGACTGTCACTAAAGACTGTCATCAATACCTCTAAGACAGTTACTCTTAAATGGCTCATAAACCATTTCAGCCAAACTGTCTCCTGTACTGCAATTGAGGAAGTGACAAATTCAACTTCCACTATTGATAGGGCTACACGGGTTTAATTCTTGTTACTCCTCGATATGGCACTCTTGCCAAACAAGAATTTAAACCTGAGGTGGATGCCTTCTCATCCACATCTCCTGCCCAATCAACGTCTCTGTATTCTCTCAATGCAGATCATTTTCTTAATTATAGAGAGAATACGCTGCAGTACCTCTAAGGTATATAAGTATCCTTTTAATTGCTTCCAATGTGCTTTGCCTGGGTTAAATTGATATTTATTAACCATGCTCACTGCATAGTATATATCATGTCTTGTATACAACACTGTATACATAAGACTACCCAAGGCACTGTCATATATAGAACGCTCCTCATACGTTCAATTTTTTCTGACTTCATAGGACACACATCTTTGCTAAGAAACTGATTCTTGGCAATGGGGTAATTTATGAGTTTACAGTATTGCATATTATATCGCTCAAGGTCTTTGTTGATATATTTCTCTCAAGAAATAGACAACAATCTTCTTGAATGATCTCTTGAAATCTTAACTTCAAGAATGTAATATGCACAACTCATATTCTTTGTCTCAAAGTTGGACGATAACCAATCTTTGATTTTATTTACGTACCATTTATCATTGTCAGCTTTAAGTATGTCGTCTACATACAATGCCAAAATGATGAATTCATTTTCAGAGCTTTTACTATAAACACAATTATCTTCATCAATCATGTTGAACACATTCGACATGATTATATGATGAAGTCTCAAGCACTATTGTGTTGAAGACTGTTTAAGGCAATAGATTGAACACATCAATCAGCAAACCTTATGTTTGCTGCATTTTTCGATGAAACTTGTAAATTGTTTCATCCATTTCTCCATTGAGAAAAACAGTCTTTTCATCCACTTGATGAAACTCTACTTTCAAACTCGCCACTGTGGCTAGAATGAACCTTATGCACGTAAATTTTACAATAGGATGAGAAAGTCTACTCATAGTCAATCTCTTCCTATTGTATGAACCCCATAGCGACTAGCCGAGCCTTATATCTTTCGATACCTCTTTCAGCCTTTCACTTTACTTTGAGAATACATTTATTCTCAATTTGTGTCCTTCCAGTAGATCAATTAGTTCTCAAACATGGTTTGATCTATGGATGCCAATTTCCTTTTTCATTGCTTTAGTCCATTTTTCTCTTAAATGGGCATGAAAGAGCTTTTTGAATAGGTTTTATGCTCTTTCTAGTCTTGTGGGATAACCAAAAGGGCTTCGTTCAGGCTTTCAATTTTAAATTGTCGGCATGAAACACTTATCCTTTTAGATTTTTGCAGTTCTGAATCTTGATAAACATGTCTCATATATTTATCGTGATTCATAATGCTCCCACTGGGACCATGTTCCATACTCCCACTGGAGTCAGGAATATTTCATTCTTTGTCTCCCACTGGAGTTAAGAATGCTCCCACTAGAATCAGGTCTCGAACATCCGAATCGTTTGGAGGATGAAGGTCTTAACCTTCTTCCTCTAACTCCCTCCCACTCGGATGGAGTGATCCTGATCGTTCCTCTACCTGAAATTAATAGAAAGTGAAATCTCAATTCACTTCGCCCAACTTAGAAAATGTATTCTCTTAAGAATATAACGTCTAGTGATTCAAATTCTGTCATTATGCCATTTTCTTACTTACCCACGAAAATGTATCCTCTTGATACTTCAGAATATCTCACATAGATACTCTTCTGCCTCTTGGTCTCATATTTACCAAATTGAGGTATCATGGACGTAAGCATTATAACCCAAAAGTTATAAATGGCTTAGGTCAACTTGTCGACCATTTCACAACTCATAAGTTGTGGTAATGACAGATTTGGAGGGCATATAGTTCAGAACATATGTGGTAGTCAATAATGCATCTCCCCAATAGGAGATGAGCAAATTTGTCTCTGCCATCATAGATCTAACCATATGTAGGAGAGTCTTATTTCTCCTTTCCTCAACACCGTTTTGTTGTGGATTTCAAGGAATGAACAACTGATATTCAATCCTCTTTCATCACATGAAACTTTAAGTTTATCTGTAAGATATTACTGACCTCTGTCAGTTCTTAAAGTTTTGATCTTTTTATCTAATTGATTCTCAGCTATACTCATATAAGTCGTGAAGCAACACAATACTTCTGACTTGTGAGAAATCAAATAGACATGACCATACCTAGTACAGTCATATGTGATGAAATAGTAGGCCTCATGCCTTACCCTCACATTCATTTGACCACATTCGTCAGAATGGACTAACTGCAATGGAAATTCGCTTTAGTTCCTTATCCGAATGATTTTCTAACTAGTTTTTCCTTTTTAGGCAATGCTTACATGTAGGTAATTCAACCTTATTTAAATCGCCTACTAAACCTTCTTTGACTAACCAACTCATTCGGTTTTGTCCAATATGGTTTATTATAGCATGCCTTAATTTCACATTGTTCTCATAACTATGTGAAGAATAAGAATCAATTAAAGGAAAAATTAGTTTTACTAAAATAGTTATGGTCCACATCCATAACAATAAAATCATTCAAGCATAAGTATACACTGTTATCCTCAAAATGTAAATTGAAAAACAAACTTCAATAAAGAAAGAACAGAATCTAAATTTCATAACAAAGTTATCTCAATCCCTTGTTATATGGTCCATTGGTTCTAAATTTACCACCCACAAAGGATAAAATTCAGAACTAGATACATAAATTTTTGCTCACTCTTGAGTCAAAATAGTGTATTTTTAAAGACACAATGCAGTCTCTTTGCATAGTATCCTTTTAGGCAATTGAAACATTTCACTCTTGAATTGTTTACCACCCATTTGCCTTTGGACCTTTCATGATTCTATTCCTTTTACTTTTCAGGCTCTCAAGCCTTTTCTTTATCCCTATTAATGAAGCTTATTATCTTGTTCTAATGAGAACTCATTCTATTAGAACAGGACTGTGCCATATGCACTATGACATTGACCTTAATCATTGTCAGCCGGTCCCTTTTAAGCTTCAAATGACAAGCAACATCCTCAAATGTCTATATGCCTATCCATGTAAATTAGTTGCATCCTCACATGCTACCAACTCTTGGGTAAAGAACGGATAACAGTTTGGACCTACTGCTCATCAGTCACTTATGACTAAGTTCACTAAGCTCACTTTTCCTTTCCATCTTTATCAGACGTTTTCGCATCGAATAATCAGAGTTTTCTGATATGTATCAAATTTGATCGTCAATGATCGGAGCTTATTCAGAGTCACATCTCTGAATTTCCCCTGCAAACCGATCCACAGATCTATTGCATTTTGATACTTGCGAAATTACTTAGTAATGTGATGCCACATAGGCATCCTGGTCCTGCTTATACTGTGATATAGTGTCATCCTCAAGTTCAGCCATAACCGAACTTGAAGATTTAAGAGCTTCTTGCTCTTTAAGCACATGCTGGATCTTTGTATTCCAGATTTTATAATTGTCAACATTCATCTTAATATCTATATTAAGGGCGACAGTTGACTTGGAAGCATTATCCATTAAGATCCTCTGATCTCAAATGGATCAATATTGCACATTTTAAAAGAGATAAGGCAACACATGCAATTTATTATGCACCTGAAATAGTAACCTAGTAAAATTTTCTATTAGGCTCAAATTCGAAAAGGCTACTTATAGTATCCAATTACCCTCTAAGTCCTAATGTCCAACCTTATAAGTTAAGATTTCATGCATAATAAATCTGAATTATTGGATTATCAAGTTCTCAAACTTATGAGGGGATCTTTATTAAGCCTTTACTTAATAAACATGCAATTATTTTACTCATAAAATATCGCAAGGCAATTAACAATTAAAATAAACTCATTTATTATAACATTAAATGCCATCATAATAAGTAAATAAACACATTTATTTAACCAATAATTAAAATCCAATAATTCCAAAATAAGACACTCATGTCAAATATTAATAGGAAATATAAATCCTATTTAACAAAAATAAACGCTAACTCAAATTGACACTTATGTCAACTATGATTGAAGTCCAGATTTCATTAAATCTTTTTAGTTATTAGGATTATATCTTTGACCGATTTCATCAATTCATCAAGCGACTCATAAGTCAAATGATGAAACCATGGACTATGCACGTTCCGTCCATTTCTTAACACCATCACAGAATTTTAGTGTTACTTATCAACACTTTTCTTTTTGGTAACTCAAACCAAAATTTCATATTCATACTCGGACCACCAGTCCAAATGCACTCTTGCATTTGTTCTCACATATGTATTTTATGATGCACTGTTGCATCAATGTTATCAGCTCAAAACTTCCTTCGCATTCTCATGTTACTTATTGATTGCACCCTTGCAATTCTTAAAATAACCAATGCGTTTCATAAGGAAGTACCAGTACCCTTATTTAACTTTTCTGTAACATATTACAGGTAAAATTTATACACTCATGTATAAATACACATAATTGAAACACATTTCAATCAATAAATAAGGACAGCACCTCAAAAATTTTCAAAATATTTTTAAAAAATTTTCGAAAGCAGAAAACACATTTTCTACAAATTTTAATATTTTATTTTGAAATTAAACACATTTAAATTTCAAAAATTACAAAATATATTTTCTGGTCATTAAAAAATTTTTAAAACATGACCAAAAAATCAGAAATAATTTTTAAAAATTATTTGACAAAAATCGGAGCTGAAAAGGTGGTCGGAGGTCACCGCACGCGCCCACACGCGCCGAACAGAGGGAGGGAAACGCGCTCACGCGCCTTCACGCGCTACACGCGCGTCCTCCCACTTGGCTAGACACGTGTCACATCCACAGCGTGCCACGTGTCCGAATCCAGTCACGCCACGTGTCCGAATGCCATTGGTCCAGCTGGTGCCACGTGTCGGTGTCTCATTGGTCCACGTGTCACGCATGACACGTCATCTTTGCCACGTGGCAGACCTCGGTCTGACACGTGGCGACCCTTGATTCGGCCACGTGTCATTGATGCCACGTCATCAATGACACATGGCATGACACGTGGCACCGCCTCATTGGTCCACGTGTCAATCCTCGATTGGGCCATGTGTCAGCTCTATGACACGTCATCATGACACGTGGCACGACCTCGGTCAGCCACGTGTCCGCCCCACGTTGTGCCACGTGGCATGGCCTCTGTCATCCACGTGGCGATCGGCTATTGGGCCACGTGTCAGCAGTGACGCAATACTGCTGACACGTGGCACGCGCGTGTGGGCCACCGCCCACGCGCACGCGCCGAACGAGTTTAGGCGCGTGTAGTCCACGCGCCGCCTTGCCGACCGATTCTGACTCTCCGGTTCCGGCCGGTGGGGGGTTTTCAGGGTCTGTGAATCCAATGGTGAGGTCAAAATTAAAAAATTCCGACTTCTAGTTAGCCGTTTAGAACACTTATGTTTGTCCCCTCGGGTTTCGGTGTACACATACACGAAATCGAGCCGAAATATACACGCATATATATTTTTCACACAAAAAAAAAAAAAAAGATTTTTGTTGTGATTAATGCATCCCAGATCTAATAATTTTACACATAAAATTTTTAGATCTATTTAGCCACATGCCAGGACACAAAAATCGCGGCTCTGATACCAATGTTGGGAAAATTATAACATATATAATTAACATGCGGAGGTAACATTAAATAAATGTACCTACCTCTTGTAGCGCAGAAACTAGTTGCGGAAGCGTCTACCAAGATCTCGTTTGTTTTGGTCACTGGTCTGGCTTTTACCCACTCGGGGTAAGAGCAGCTAGATCACAATCTAAATGCCCCTGAAAATAAGACAGAAAACTGTGTATATTTGAAAATAAGACGAAAATAACAATTTTCAAATATATCAGGCTTCCCCAATGTATCGCTTTCCTCGTCTTTAATCCTATTTAATGTGTATAGTAATTTATAAATATAAATTATTATTTCTTATTTTATCAATGATGTTAAACTAAAGAGCTGAAAATAGTTTGATAAGCTTAATTTCCAGTTCTAACTCTAGTTTAACTCAGACTCTTTCTGAGATAAAATTTGGTAATTATAATTAGATTAAATTACTTAATTTAATCTGGATTGGACCTTTATCCAAATTAGAGTCATGGGCGAACCCAAACTCTATCATAAATAAATAAAAATAATTTTGATAAAAAAGATAAAAGATTGAAATCATATTAGAATATAAAGAAAGTTATCAAAATTACATAAAAGTGATAAAAGAAAAAATATATATAAAAATAATGCAAAACTACAAAATGAAATCGTTAATAGTCCATATTTTCAAACAACACATTAAACTATACCACCTCATGACATCTGATTGCAAACCATAATCTAAATAAGGACCCTATGCGTTGCTATAATAGGTGATGATGGTTCACTTGAACGTTGTATCAGACAGTGATGTGCCAAAATATTTCATTTTATCATTATGACATTTATTTTTTTTTCTTTTGAAATGTGATTCTCGAAAGGAAACAAGGGCGGATTACTAATCTAATCTTTAACAACCGTTTCATTTCTAAATTATTTTAATCCAGTTCGTGGGTACACTGTGTTACATGCATTTTCTCACTATTAAATCAAAATTTAATAATATTTTATTTTTAATTTATAGGTTCATAATCATACGTACCATATCACAATCCACTGGAGTGATATTGGACTTTATAGTACAAGCAACACAATTTTTTTTCCGCATGAATTTGCATCGATGCATTCATATTCTTTTTCTTTTGAGAAAAACATGTGTACGTGGAAATTTTTTGTAATTCAAATGGCTAAAAATTTAATTATTTTTTTAATTGATCAGATTTTAAATTTCACATTTTCTATCCTAAAAATCTAGTTATGAAAAAAAAAATATATATATATATATATATTCGATTATGTTAAATGTTGACTTTTAATTTGAAAATAAAATTAAGGAAATTGGATATACGTATAGCAATAGTTATAATAAATGGGATGCGTGCAAGATTTAATAGAGGGGTAAGTCTAGATTTTTATATGTAACAAAATACAATAATGGCTATATATGACTTTGGAAAAATGGGAGCAGTTATAATTTGTATCACCAAAATCATTAAAAGTAGCTTGAGGAGGTCCCCTCACCTTTCTATCTCATCCGCCCATCCACTTCTTTTAGAGGAAAAAAAAAAGCATTTTGAAATAAATTTTCATTATATCAAAAAGGTTTATTTATTTGAAATAAATTTAATATATAATAATTAATTGTGATTAAATTTAATATACGTACACATCAATTTTATCAAAACTAAGAAAAGTTAGATTGGTTAAATTACCCATCCATGATTCTCTAAATAATTAATTATGGTAGAGATAGTTATATTGATAAGTGACATAATTGACATAATATTCATTGATTTTTGGTATATTTTCTAAACTTTACAGTTGCAGGCGTGAATTTTTGAAATTCTCTCTTTTCCTGTTTTATTATGAAGTCATATTCTACGGATTTTTAATAGGTATGAGGGTTTGAGTAGGATTAGATAGTTGTAGTTATCCAGTGGTTCCATTAACTTTTATGTATTTTTTTATTTATCCGCTAAATATTTTATTCCAGTTAAAGGTAACTCAAGATTTTAATTCAGTTATTTGTTCATTTCTTTATTAATTCAGTATTTTTATTCTCCCCGAAATTATTACCCCTATGATTTGTATGATTGGGCCAATTGTGCAAGTATATGAATTATACATTACTATTTATATTAATTGGTTCATCTTTATATCTTTGAATCTGAAATTGATAACGAATTAGATTAATTATTAGGTGCCACCAAGTGCTTAATTAATTCTATGGGAGGCTAAAATCTAACTTAAATAAACAAAGTCTTTCTTGCCTTTGTTAATTAAAATTAAAATTGTGTTCTTCTAAATCTTAATGCAACTACCATCAAATATACTTTTTGCTTTACATGATAAGAGTTATTTTTTACTCCTTGCAAGCATATTAATATAATGATTCTTAATTTTATTAAGAAAATATTATGTTGGATTATAAATTTACAATACCCTTTTTATTCCAATGCTATCATTAATTTTCTTTAAACTTTCTCATCTATTTATGATTAAAAAAAATTGTGATTTATGATATGTTTAATAATAATAATTTATTTGGATCATATGATTCAAATTCAATCCGTTTATAACCCATAAAATTTTGATATACTTAAAACTTCATTTATTATGATCCTATTTAAATCGATCTGATTTTGTCCAATCCGTTTGCCATTTAGAATATTAATATATGAAGGAAAAAAATTAAAAAAAAAAAAAAGGCTTAGAAGGGAAATGAGGAGTAAGTAGTTGCAGGAAGACCATTTATAAATTAGCAACAAGTGGTATAATTAAATGCTACAAACAAGCTATAGGTACTTAATTGAGATATAAAGTTCATAACCCCATCACCTATATATATGACTACAGCTTAAATTTGGTTTAGCTACATCTGCAAAAGTTTGTCATGATTATATATAATTCTGTGATTGAAAAAACAAAACTTATGCGCAGGTGTTTCTTTGCCTTTTCTTTTTACCCCTACTAGATCGGCAGTAGACTTGTACGTAGTTATTATTAGATTAAATTAGGGTCCTTAGTTAAAGAAATACGATTAAAATCTGAAAACAGATTAATTAAATAATTAAAAAGAGATTATTAGGTATTTATATATATGACGTGCAATGAGCTTGTAATATAGACAAAAAATCTGATGTCCTTCACACTTTAAATATATAGATAAATAAAATTATGGAAGACTACAATTTGACGCTGTCCCTTCACTCTCGTGCACTCTCTCTCGGAATTTTTTTATGAATAATGTGTTTTGAAAAAAAAAAAATTGAATTTTGAGGTGTTTTGAAAAGTAATTAGAGAAATAGGATTTTTGTCAATTCCGCAACTTGAAGTTGCGGAATTTGAATCCATTTCCGTAACAAATCCTTGCGGAAATCGATAGTGGGGCCCACTCTATTTTGACTGGGAGAAGCTCTATTTCCGCAACAAGTATTTGCGGAAATGGATGGTGGGGCCACTAATGCAAAACTTAGCCCAATTTTGCCAAATTATCTTTTTAATTAAGTCAATACATTTTGCCACATTCTCATCTTCAAAATCAAAATATCGAATATATTATTAACTTATTATTATTAATATTAAGCCAACTACGTGAGACAAAAACTTTACTTTCAGTCGTATTCCATTAAATCTAGTTTTTTCTCTTTTTTCTTTAATTTTCTTTCTCAATTTTTGCCGTCTAATAATTTAACATCGAATTGCATTATATTTCATATGTTTTTTGGCTTCTTCTTTTCTTTTTTCTTAATCAATTTATTGCGAACTTATCACACATTCAATTTTATTTAAATTTTTAAGGTAACGCAAAATTTATATGTAAATTAAAGAAAAATGTTTCGTTAAATTTCAGAAATTATACCAATATATAGAGTCCTAAGAAAGAAAGATTCTGAATGTAATCAAGTGAACATCTTGAAAAAAAAATGCTAGATTAGATAATCATAATTGATAATGGTGGGAGATTTTGCCGTTATTTTATTGTGAATTTTTTTAGGTTTTGAAAATGATTTTGCAATTTATTTGTATTGGTAATCTTTAACCATTAGAGAATAATAAAACTAATAATACTAGAGTTATTCAATAAAAATTGAATGGATATTATTTTAATGGACCTTTTATTTTCATATTATTAGCAAGACTAACTCTTCATCAAAATCTGCATTAGTGGCCCCACCATCCATTTCCGCAAGTACATGTTGCGGAAATGGAGCTTCTTCCAATCAAGGTAGAGTGGGCCCCACTATCCATTTCCGCAAGCATTTGTTGCGGAAATGGATTCAAATTCCGCAACTTCAAGTTGCGGAATTGACAAAAACCCTATTCCTCCAGTTACTTTTCAAAACACCCAAAAATTCAAAATTTTTTTCCAAAACAGATTATTCATAAAAAAGTCCCTCTCTCTCTCTGTCTCCAAATCTATTTTGTTGTTTAAAGAAAAAAATGCATTCTCGATACCTAAACTTTAACCTTCTTTTATATTAAATTTCTATATTCTTAAAAATAAGGATTGTTTTTATTTTTTATTTCACTCACATTGAGTATGGAAGTGGTGAAATTGAAAGGCATGCACATTCTAATATTTTAAGCTGACTTTATGTAAAAATAAATGTGGAATCTACTAAAATATGAAATATATATATATAATTATTTTTATGTCTTGGTGGGTTTTATAATCTTTTTAAATTGATCTCACACGAAATTAGTATTTCAATTTTATCAGTTTCTTATAAATTGGATTTAATGTGAATAATTTAAAAAATGCAAAATCCAATATCAATTTTGGAAAGTATGAAAATCTAATATAGAAAAACATTAAAATTTAGAAATGGTGAATGAGATATTTTTTTTCTTGTTTAAATTAAACTAGCAAAAAATAACGGGCCACATTCTTGAAATACTTGGGCCATATCTTAATATAACTAAAGTTAAAGGTAAGCCCAAGACATCTTCTTCATTTTTCTTTTTGAAATTAAGAAGGATTTGGTGTTGGATAGTTGTGGAATTCGATTCTTAAACATTATGAAAATGAAGTAATTTATATCATGATTAATTTTTGAATTAAGCTTGCACGCAACTATTAATATATAATTATTATTATTATTATTATTATTATTATTATATTCCATTTCATTTAAAAAATACTAGGTATATTTATTTAATTTTGTGATGCAAAACAATGATTAATAAAAGGAATCATTTAAAGAAAGTATGAGAAATAATAATTATTGAGATGAAATGGAAGTGATTTTAATAAAACTAGGAGTTAAGGATAGCGGATTGTCAAAAGATTTCACAATCGAATTGCACCTATCTTACGCTGTTATTGTCTTGCACTAGTACGGATTTAAAGAGAAATTAATCAAAACTAAGACTTTGAAATTTCTATGCACACGCAATTGGAACCATCTCTCATCCCTTAACGTAAATTTTGCCACACCCATCTTAATTTCCTTCTCTTTAATCTTATTTTCCTTCTGTCTCCAGCACAGCATGCACGCACTCACTACAATATATGCCAGCTGGATTCTCTACGTGGCAACTTTCTATAGGTGAACAAGATTGGCTTCACCACATCTGCTTTGGATGCTGCTGCATAAATCATTATTTTCTCTCTTTTTTTTAAATTAATTAAAATAAAATAATCAAAAAAGAACCGTTTAGGCGTCAGTCTAGCTTCTGAGAGCTCCAGTTTCCAGCTGGATGAGGCCTGCATTGCTTTTAAACGACAAGTCGTATATATGTACCTGCGATGCGTTCAATTAGATTAGAATCCAATCAGATTTATTTACAATGATTAATTTATTATTATTATTATAGTAGTTGGCTCTAAACACAGAAACAAAAACAGTTCAAAGTGGAAATACCAGAACACGTATATAGTACGGTCTTTTAGTGTCCGAAAACGCGTCATTCTCTCTCTCTCTCTCTCTTTCTCCCTCCTCTACACTCTCACACTCACACCTTTCACAACAATGGTGTTACTCTTGCTTTATTTCATTCTTTTCTTCACATTAACAGATCTCAGCCACTCCGCCGCCAACCCCACCATTGACTATCTCAAGCTCCCATTGCTCCACAGACCACCATTCCCCTCCCCATCTAAAGCCCTCTCTTTCGATATCCACCGTCTCTCTCTTCTTCACCATAAGCGCAAACGCCCTTCTTTAAAGTCTCCGGTGATCTCCGGCGCTTCCTCCGGCTCTGGACAGTACTTTGTCTCCCTCCGCCTTGGTTCTCCACCTCAGACAGTTCTCTTAGTTGCCGACACTGGCAGCGATCTCGTCTGGGTTAAATGCTCCGCTTGCAAAAACTGCTCCAATTATTCTCCAGGATCCGCATTTCTCGCTCGCCACTCTTCTACATTTTCCCCATTTCACTGTTTCGATCCAAAGTGTGATCTCGTTCCTAATCCTCGGCCCAATCCATGTAACCACACTCGCTTACATAGTCCTTGTCACTTCGAGTACTCCTACGCCGATGATTCAATGACGTCTGGTTTTCTCTGCAAAGAAAAGACGACGTTTAACACAAGCTCCGGTCGGGTCAAAATGCTTAAAAATCTAGCTTTTGGGTGCGGGTTCAGGATCTCCGGTCCTAGCCTTACGGGTCCGAGTTTCGGTGACGCCCATGGGGTAATGGGTTTGGGTCGGGCACCCATTTCTTTTTCTTCTCAGCTGGGTCGCCGTTTTGGGAACAAGTTCTCTTACTGTCTTATGGATTACACTCTCTCTCCGCCTCCAACAAGCTATCTCATGATCGGCGGAGTTCAAAGCGCCGTCGTTTCTAAGAAAAGAAGCATGAACTTCACGCCCTTACTTGTGAATCCTCTCTCACCTACATTTTACTATATTAGTATCAAAACCGTATCGGTTAACGGTGTTAAGTTGCCACTTAATCCCTCCGTTTGGTCAATTGATGATTTAGGTAACGGTGGGACGATCATTGACTCAGGCACCACGTTGACTTTTCTAGCGCAGCCAGCTTACCTTGCAATCCTATCAGCATTTAAACGGCGAGTTAAGCTACCGAGTCCGGGTGAGTTACCTCCTGGTTTTGATTTGTGTGTGAACGTGTCAGTAGTGTCGAGACCTGTTTTGCCAAGTCTGAAATTTAAATTCGCTGGTGGGTCGGTGTTTTCTCCTCCGCGGAGGAATTATTTCATTGAAACGAGTGACGGAGTCAAGTGCTTGGCGATTCAAGCCGTTAAGTCGGACGGCGGGGTCTCCGTGATAGGGAATCTAATGCAACAAGGGTATTTGTTTGAGTTCGACAGAGAGAGATCGCGGCTCGGTTTTGCACGCAGCGGCTGTGGTGTACCATGACGAAAACGATGACGTTTCCATTTTTTATCTTATTTTGTTTTCCTTTTTCAGTTTATCGGATTTTTAATGATCAATTATTGCTAAAACATAAAGTCATTATTTTTGGACATTTTGGGAATTTGGTGTCCATGGGGGGGTTGAGTTTGCTGACGATTGGAGGGAGCAATTAATTATTTGCATTATTTTTTTTTAACAAGATATTTGATGTTTAGTCGTACAAGATAAGATTGGGTGGATTTTCTTTTATATAAAAATTAAAATTATTAAGTAAATAGGGTATGATTTGCAACTAATCCATACGACTTGTGATTTGTCTTTAAAGGGTCTTTGGGGATTATGATTGGTTTGAAAATTTTGCATGTTCTAATTTGAAATATCAACATTGAACAAGTCAAAACTCAAAACATGAACTTCAAATGATTAGTTCAAAACTCTAAATTGTGGTCCTCCTCATCTTTAAATTGTTTATAAATATGTACCACATAATTTCGTATTAGTGGAGTCTTAAACTTTAGAAACAAAAAAAGGAATTATTCTTCTCCCTAAAATAATAGAATAATGGGAATAAATTATTGGTATAACAAATCCATGTGCCATTCCTCAATTTATTACCCATTACTCATACTATAATTAAATGTCAAAATTGCAGGCGGAAATTGCCTCGTCTCTTTCCTCGATATATAGACATCTCTTTAATGCCATAAATCTATATTAGTATAAAATGTTATAGGAGTTGTTTAGTTTTATAAAATATATATTTTTTTATTTTTTTTGTTTTTCTGTTTTTCAAAATAAAAAATTATGTTTGTTTTTTTCCTTTTAATCAATATTTTCATTCGTCATCTACTTTATAATTTTTTTTTATATATTCTATCAATATAATTATAATAATTATTGTTTATATTAATAATATTTTTATTAATTTGATAGTCTCCTATTGGTAACAGTATTACTATTACATACTTTTTTTTTTGTCAATTTTTACAATTAAATCTATAGACTGACAAGAAAAGTAGATGCTCTTTTTGATCAATTCCTTTCATGTATACCTCTATTCTGGAAACTCTGCAATTTTTTATATATGAAAAGTATATAACAACATTTTATATTAACATTTAACTATATAATCATATAAAAAAAGAGAAAAAAGGGGTTCTAGTAATGCAGGCCTCTTTTATCCTTTTCCCTGCGGCATAAAGGCAGCAATTATTTTATGGAGATAGCAGCCAACTTATTTAATTGTACTTTTTTCGTTCGTCTCAAAACCCCCAGTTATGTCTTATTACTTGAGCTAACTCACTTGTCAACCTCAGGTTGGGTCAGATTCAGATCTTGCCCCTCCAATCATATTTAGACCTCTCCTCCCTTAATTGGATTGGATTTGTGTCTAATTTACTTTCAAAATCTTACAGATTAGCCCAACCCAAATGAGTTGGAACTTGTTGGATTTTAGTTTAGAAATTTTACAAAAAGAGGATGGCCCAACCCACTGATTTACAGGTCATAAAAGCCTGGCTCATGCGCAATAAGGACAGCCACCTACCTACCTGGCGACCTCACTTCCATTATTCTTCCCATTTATCGCTACAAATTGGGGACAATCAATAATAATTTAATTTTTATCTGTCACTTTTTTTATAAAATATAAATTATATTTATTTGTTATTTTTATATTTTTAATATAATTTATTTTTTTTAATTTAATTTTTTTTTTCAATAAAAGTTGACTAATTAAATTTAATTTTATACATTGAATCACTCAATTTTATTTTAAATTTAAACGTAATTAATATTTTTTAATTATAGTAAAAATAATAAAAGTAATAAATAATAAGAAATAAAGGGATTACTAAATCATAATTTTCCAGTTTTAATATTAGCATTTCTTGGAGAATACAATTCAATTCAATGGAAACAATTTCCCCCATTCAATTATGTACTCAACTCACATTCAAAAAACTGTAAAACTGGGTGTTTATTACTTTATCTGTTCAAAAATAAATGTCAATTTTTATTTTTCAAAAAAACTACTTTATCCATTTATAAATAAATGTCAATTTCTAAAAGAAAATAATTATCCACTATTAAATGCCCACCTACCAAAAATATAAAAGATTTGGATATTTTGTAATTATAAGTACTTTTTCAATTTTCATAGTAAAAGCAATATTTAAAACTTATTTTTTCAATCAAGTTGCTCATTAACCACTCTTTAATTTAAAATGAAAAATTATTAAAATGCTAAAATAATTAATGAATTTATAAATATTTGTGGATGTACTAATAAGTAATACATAATAAAAAAATGACCAGCCGATAATGGTGATGATTTATACTATATATAATTATAAATGTACAAACTAAGGTGAAAAAATTATAAATTTAAATAACCCTTTATTATCTTATTATGAGACTAAATTAACCTTAATTATATTCACTACCTAAGACTCGGTCAACAAAGAATTTAAGTTTAAATAGGAATATAGGATAGTATAAACTATTATCAAAATAAACTCACATAGCTCTACGTGTCCATAATTTCGTTGTGACAAAAGAATTAGACCGTTGGAAATAAATTATCAGGTCCAATTTATTATTCAATTTCAGTTATTGTTTTTTTTTTTTTTATTCAAATTGTATTTTATATTATTTAATATCTGAAGAAAAATTATATCCATCTATTATAATTTTCTACATATATTTGTGTAAATGAAAATAAATAAAATAGAAAAATAAAAATAATCAATACTTGCGACACACGTGCACAAGTACTAGTAATAATGCCACATACGTGCGCAAGTACTCGTAATAATGATAAGCCAAATGCAGGGTTGGGGAAGCATGTGAGAGGAATTAGTAAAGGAATACTTGTAATGAATCCAAACTCGACAGCTAGGTTCTGCTACTATTTTTGTTGCCATTGCATGCTTTTGGACATTGGTCGGCAATTATTTCAAAAAAATACTATCAAATCTGAAAAAAAAATGCTCATATTCATAGTTGCAAGAAAGTTAGTAATAAGATAGTTAAGGTATTGGGAATCCGAATCCCTCCTCGCCCACAGCCGATAGAAAAGGAAAGGATCGTTTCTTCTTGTGGTAAAAAAATCACGATCCGACTAACGGACCAAAAGCTATAGAACTTGTGTGCCTGGCCTATAGTCACATACCATCTCTCAGTAAATTTTATTTTATTTTTAATACTAAATTTATAAAAATATTTATCAATCAAACTAATAATATATTGTTACGTTAAAAAAAATAGTTAAATGTAATATCAGTAGTATAACCATTAATATGCAATTAATTTGATTCACGAACAATCTAATTTAAAAAATGATAATTGAGCACTCCTCCTACGAGTTCGGTTTCATCTTACTCCCGAGTCCAACTGCCGAGCTGGTCTATTGGAGAATGCATATCCTATTCGGAATTGAATTCTTTCTTCATCAGTGATTCCTAACTCTTTAAAATGGTGAATACAAGTATGTTTTTCTCTTTTGATTCTTTTCCAATTATAATACCCATACCATCGTCAACTTTTTTGACTTGATCGTCGGAGTATCCTTAATCGAAAATTCGCCGGAATTCTCTGTTTTCAGGTGATCGTTCCAAGCTGTCAGCTCAGAAATTTTGGATTGTCATCATTTGGTGCTGTGAGTATGGAACTTTCAAATTTTTTCAATGGATATATTCCTTGATTTAGCTGCTGCTGCTGCCCTCCAGCCAACCAAGCTCCACAAATCCAACCCCACCAGCACACCGCCATTGCTGAGCAGGCCTCATGTGGGCCAGATTTTGTATTTGTATCTTACGATTTCATCCGGAGTTGTTGGTTCGGTCTTGATCAGAGAGGAAGGTAGTCAACAGTTCCCGATTTATTATACGAGCAAGGTGTTGAGGGGTGTGAACTCAATTATTCTATTCTGGAGCAGTTAGCCTTGGCACTAGTTACATTATCCATCAAGCTTTGGCCTTATTTTCAAGCGCACATTGTGGTAGTCCGGACAAATTCCAATATTAGAAAAGTGCTCCAGAGGCCAGAAGCATCCAGAAGGCTCACAGAATGGGCAGCTCGTCTGGGTGAATTAGATGTTCGATATGAAGCAAGGCAATCAATGAAATCTCAAATTTTGACTGATTTTGTGGCTGAGTTACATGCTCCGCCTCCTGAGCCAGGCACCCGCTCTTGGAAGTTGTTTGTAGACGGAGTTTGCTCGTCTGAAAGGGCTAGCATTGGTGTAGTCCTTATTGGACCAGAGAGGATAACCATTAAAGGAATGGCTCACATAACATTTCCCGGCCTCCAACAATGTGGCAGAATACGAGCCTCTCTATTTTGGATTGCAGCTCGCCATTGAGGTAAGGCCTGATTCATTGGCTATTTTTTCTTATTTGCAGTTGGTCGTAAGCCAGTTGCTTAGCAAATTTGAGGATAAGGAGAACACAATGGTTTGGTACAAGGAGCTCGTTGCTATGTTACTGTTCCAGTTGGAGAATATGGGGTGTGCATGGTCGATTGAGCAAATACCTTGAATAGAAAATTAGGGAGCAGATGTCTTAGCTAAACAAGCCTCTAGTCAGGGCAGAATATCCTCGGCAGACATAGTGTGGTCGGTTATAACGGCGCCAACATATGAAACGTACAAAGTTCAATTGAATGAGCCGATGGATGGTTGGCGTCTGCCCATTTATCAGTATCTTAGTTCAGGAGTTCTCCCATATGATCAGGTTGAAGCTCGAAAAATTGTTCGGTGGTCAAGTCGGTATGCCATCTTGGATGATAAGTTGTATAGGCGATTATTTTTATATCCCTGGACTTTATGTCTTAGCATCGAGGAGGGTGATTATATACTCCAAGAAATTCATGAAGGCATTTGTAGTGGGCATCAAAGCGCACAAACAATAGCTCGAAAAGTTTTGTTGCAGGGGCACTATTGGCCCACGATGGATAAAGATGCTAAAAAGCTCGTCCAGAAGCGTGATAAATGCCAACGATTCGGTAACACATTGCATCAAAAATCCGCTCCTCAAGTGTCCATTCACAGCCCGTGCCCATTTGCTCAGTGGGGGATTGATATTCTCAGGCCCTTTCCGTTATCCACCTGACAATGGAAGTTCTTAGTAGTGGCGGTTGATCATTTTACGAAGTGGGTGGAAGCAGAGCCACTGGCTACAATTACTCTAGCAAACATAATCAAGTTTGTGCATAAGGCAATAATTACAAGGTTTGAAATTTCGCACACGATCATTACTGATAACGGTAAACAGTTTGATTGCTCCTCCTTCAAGAGTTATTGTACGGACCTAAATATCCAATTGTGCTTCACCTCGGTATACCACCCACAATCAAACGGCATGACTGAGGTAACTAACCGAACTTTATTGGCCGGGCTAAAGAAGAGGCTGGATGAAGCGAAGGGTCTCTGGGTTGACGAGCTCAATAATGTTCTATAGGCGCACCGAACTTCTCCACGAGCAGCCACAGGTTTTTCACC
Source organism: Excoecaria cochinchinensis (assembly GCA_947683425.1). Classification (NCBI taxonomy): domain Eukaryota; kingdom Viridiplantae; phylum Streptophyta; class Magnoliopsida; order Malpighiales; family Euphorbiaceae; genus Excoecaria; species Excoecaria cochinchinensis. The sequence goes on from CANTUQ010000263.1 coordinate 1,624,774, forward strand.
ATTCTCTCTTACTTATGGTGCTGAGGCAGTCATCCCATGTGAGATTGGCATTCCAAGTGTCCGAACTTCATCATACGATGCTGAGGAAAATGAGGCAAATATGTTGTATCACCTGGATAGGCTGGAGTTGCAATTGGCAATATATAAGCAGCGAATATCGTCATATCATGATCGGAATCTCAAGTCCAGGTCTTTTCGAGTTGGACAGCTCGTTCTGAAAAAAGTCATTGCAAGGGGTCGAAAAACTCAGTCCGAATTAGAAAAGGCCCTTATATGGTGCATGAAGTCAATGACGGTGCTTACAGGTTGAAAGATCTCTTGGGGAAGTTACTATCCCACTCTTGGAATATTTCTAATTTGAAGTTATATTTTCAATAGTTTGCTCAGTTCGGCAGGTTAGCCACTAGCTCTTTTATTTTATGTTAAGCTCAATTCGGCAGGTTCGACATGAGCTCTCTTTTTATTATTGTAAGCTCAATTCGGCAGTTTAGCCATGAACTCTTTTTTATTTTATGATAAGCTCAGTTTGGCAGGTTCGTCACGAGCTCTCTCGCTTTTTTTTTTTTTTTTTATTGTAAGCTCATTTCTGTAGTTTCGCCACGAGCACTTTTTTTTTATTATAAGCTCGGTCCAACTAAATCGCTATCCGATAATGTTTTATTATCAATGAAAAGCTCAGATCGGCAATATGGCCACGAGCATATAATATGTATGTCTATGGGAAACATTGGGTGCATGGTTATTAAAACCGGACCGGACGGTTCAACCGGTTGAACCGCAAACCGGTTACCTAACCGGTTGGTTCATCTGTAAAAAACCAGATTGAAAAAAACCGGCCAGAACCGGATTGAACCGGCCAAAATTGGGTTGAACCGGCCAAAACCGGCCTAATTTAAAATAATTAATAAAATAAGTATTTTTTTCATAAAAATAAAAAATAAATAATCTAATAAATTTTATTTAACAAATAATTGATATTTTTACTATTTAATCACATTTTAACTTAATGAAAACAATATAATGGTTTAATAATTTAATAAAATACAATAGAATAAAAATTGAATAAATTATTAAAATTGGTGAACCTAAAGATAATTTTGTATCTTTTTTTAATTTCACCTACAATTATTGAATTATTTAATTTTTAAATTAAAACTCATAAAATAAAATATTTCAATTGAAAAATATCTAATCAAGTAATAATTTTAAAAATGATAAAAAGTGAAAAAATATTATTAGTAGTACATTTGAGATATATATTAAATATTTTGATTGATTTTTTTTTGTTTGAGTATTAGTATTTATAAAAATTATACTAATTAATAATATTTTAAAAAATAAAAAAAAATTCGGTCGAACCAAGAACTCTCAGCCTTATCGATTCTTTATCCGGTCCGGTTTTAATAACATTGATTGGGTGAATAAAGCCACAAGTGTATTTTGCATACATATACCTTATATTTTCTATGCCTAACTATATATGTGTAATTCAAAATAAAAACACGACAATTTTGTGCAGTGTAAATGTCTTATCATTTATGTTTGGTACAGCAAATATTTCATTAAAAAAAATTAAAGGAAAAAAAAAATATTCAACGTCATCGTAATAGTGGTCATTGAAATGTTGGATCCACTTATATGAGATAATGATTTCTTAGGATTACTCTACTAGTTCGTATTTATTTATAAAGATAAATGTATAATTTTGAGTTATTTTGCCTTTAAACTTCAGTTTGCTCTCGGTGCTTTTTTTTTTCGTTAGAAAAATAAACAAGAAATAGCACAATTTAGATAATGTCGATAATAGAATTAAACTCCAAACAAAAAAAAAAAATTAATGTACTAATATTGTTCTAAATGAACTTATTATGAGAATCAAAGGATGAGCCACAGAAAGCAAGATTAGAAGCCCAAGCCCAAACCCTAATTATCATTTGCCACATGAGTAAATCAGCTCAAATTAATATAATTTTCATAAAGCCGTCCCCGGCCCTAAATACTCATGGATAAACCTTCAAGGCCCAACAGCATATTTTGAAGGCTTCACATTAATATATTTTTTTTTAAGGTATATATTCACATTTCTTTTTTCTAATGCAAATTAACTTACATCAATGATATAAAAGTAAATCTGTAACATACAAATAAAATTTTAAAATTTTAAAATATACAAAATTAATGAAATTACTAGAAAAAATTCAAAATTTCTATAATAAAAACAGTGGATAATGGTAACATATCATAAGCAAATTGACTTTTAGCAAAAAATTTAAACACAATTCATTTATTGTCTATAGCAAAATTTTAAATCATTTTTCTTTCGAAAAGGATAATAACTTTTACCGAAAAAGCTAATTACATCCATTAGAGAAAATAACAACCTACAAATCGAGTAGGACAAACTTACATAATAAAAACTTAAATGCATTCAAATTTAATTAACACAATAAACCAAATTTTCAACAATACAAATAAGATCTAGACAAATAGCAAAACTAAATTTGAGATAAGATTTCAATTTATTGAAACAAAAAAGAGAAACAAACTAAAAAAATCGAAAGAGTACAAAATTAAAAATAACAAATAAATTAAAATTAATATATATCGATCTGAAAATTATTATAAAGAGAACTGTAAAACAAAAATACAAAAAATTGAAAAAATTAATTGGAACTATAAAAAGAGAAATAAGAATAAGGTGGCAAATTAAATGAAAAAATTAAAAATTTTTGAATGCAGATAGAAAAGGAGGTTAGGGTTTTGAGGACTTAAAAAGATTTATTATTCAAATATTTATTAGGTAAATTAAATGTGGATTCAGGACTGAGTAAAACAGAAGAATAAGTATGTTCGCATTGGTTTCTTTAACGTTATATGTCTCATCAGATATCTTTTTCCCTTCATGTCTCATCAGAATTTGGATAATTTGTTATTGCAACCTTATTTAATCTTAATAATAATGCAGAGTGGAGATGAATATATAATAACCAATGAATTGTTAGCATGTTAGGTGAGAAAATAAAATGATATATATAGATATTGTTGTTTTAAATACCATTTTCCTTTTTCTAGGGCAAGTAATGGCAATGGTATAACTTAATTTTAAAAATAACTTTAATATGATAATTTAACGCTTTATACCTATGGTAATTGGTCAGTACGCAGCTGCACTAAAACTTACTGAAATTTATACAGATTAACTCGTAAAAATTTTTAAAATTTGACTTAACTTTTAACCAGGTTAAACATAAATTCAAATTGTTAATTATAGTTTCGATTGAAATAAATAAATTTAAATTGTACAAATGAATTCTTATATTTGAAATAAAATAGCTAAAATATAAAATTAAAAATGAATTTCTTATTTTTATACTTGAATAAATGAGTAAAAAAAATTTATTTCTATTTTATTTTTTAAATTATCCTCAATACCAATTTTGATGCATTTTTTCAATTATTTATAATAAAAAAATTAACAATTATTAATCATCATTTTAAAATTTTCGACAAATACTGAATTAATGATAACATAATTTTAAAAAAAACCATATATATATTAACATTTAGTACAAAATAGTAGTAGGAGAGGGAGAAGAACAGTGGCGGGAGAGAAAGAAAAAGATATTACGTTAGCTGTATAAGAAAAATTTATTTTTAACAAATAATCAAGAATATATTATAGTTAGAAATAAGTGATAAATTTGGTTCTGAACTGTGCAAAATATCGCATATTTATCATTGATTTTTTTTGTTAAAAAATGCCTATGACATTACTGAAATGGTTCACATTTGTCACTATTCATAACAATAAGGGCAAATATGCACCATTTTATAAATATAACAAAATTAGTTAATATTTACTCTCGTCGTTACAAATGATGATAAATATGAGTTATTTTAGAGATAAATGTGAGCCAATTTGATAACAAAAAGAGTATTTTTTAATTCAAAAAAATTTAGGACAAATTTATAGTATTTATGAAGGCTTAGTTTTAGGTTTAGATAATATATGATGAGTTTAGATTTAAGAAGATACTTTCGCATGAAAAGTCTAATTCATGAGCAATAGAAAGAACTGTGTCTAATCCATTTATTTTTTAATTTATTCAAAACCATGCCACACAATCCATTTGCCATTTTTATAAATAATCTTTTAATAAGTTTATTCTTTTTTTTTCAACTGTTCCTATTAATGTTTTTTTTTTAATTGACCCCCATTAATACAAGAATAAGTTATTACATAGTTCTTTTTTGACCCACCTAGACTCCAGAAAACAAGACGAGAGTCAGAGTATGGATCTTTCTTAACCACCGAAAATTAATTTGGTGGTGATTTGCAAAAAAGTTTCAAATTTAATTTATTTTGGTGATATTTAAAATTATAATTAGAAATTATACTTTTTCCAAAAAAAAAAAAAGAAAGTATGGAGTTCCTTATATTAATACCATTGACTCAAGATCCGAAAAAGAAAAATCTAACTCTTAACTCAAGTTAATTTGAGGTATGTTTGATTAAGTTTAATTGAAGATTGTTAGTGGCTTTCAAAATTAAATAAAATGAGCCAATCCCTAGTTTTATAGCTTGAAAGAGTTTAATCGGATCTGATTTCAATCAATTATACTATGCATGCATTGACTGTGACTCCCACATTCATATTATCATATATACTTCTTGATATTACTGTTGTAGTTTGTTGTATCTACTCGTCTATATATTTGGCTATTAGCCCATTCAATCATATATAAAATTTCACAATTTTTACATGGTATCAAAGTTTTGAAAGTTACCACGACTACATCTACTTCTCAAAACTTAATTACTTCTTCACATCACAAGTTTTCTGTCAAGCTCACTACCAAGAATTACCTTGCTTGGAAAACTCGGTTTCTACCACTCCTAGACTACCAAAATGTGACAAGCTATGTTGATGGAACAAATCTTACCCCTCCAAAAACAATTATCGAGCCTAACAAAATCGAATAAACAATCCCAAATTCGGCCTATCAGACTTGGTTTCAAAAAGATCAGATGTTTCTCTATCGATCACCATCCCTTCTGTTTAAAGAGATTTTTTCCCTCTCTTAGGCATGTCATCCTCTTATGAGGTTTGGCCTGCTTTAGCCAATACCTTTGGCTCCATTTCACATAATAGGCAACTTCAACTCAATATTGAATTGCAATTGTTAAAAAAGTATGATCTCATGGTCTATCAGGATCTCCAACAAGCCAAGTCACTTGTTGATGAGTTAAACTGTTGCTGGTCGTACCATGACCACTACCTAATTCAATGCTATTGTATACAAAAACATAGTCTCCTAATTCATTATTGCCTGATACCCGAACTAGTCTCCTTTAATATAAACTTCATAGTCATCTACTTGCTCACATGATCTTTCTCAATTTCACCAGGTGAGCTCTCTATCTAAACTCTAATTAAGTCTACCTCTTTTTTTTCTCAAAACATTAACTTGACTGTCAGGATATTTCCTTGTAGGAATTTTGCCGGTGCTTATCCCTATTCATGTCCGTAACTGTTCAAACAATCATCATTCACACATATGATATCTGTACTACTCTTTGGTTATAATTAATACTGCACAACGCTCAATTCCATTACATTGCCGATTTTAGTGTGTTTGATTAATGATTAAACAAACAGACGTCGAAGTAGGAACTCACTTAATTATGTGCAATTTCTAATTTCTTTTCTTACTTGCGATTAAAGAAGAAACGTCAAAATGAAAGAGCATACAGATTACAAAGTGTTATTAATTAACTTAATTGATTACTATTATCGTGCTTATGTTCAGGCTATCCTCATGATTTTCATATATTTGGCTTAAGTTCTAAGGCTTAAAATATGTAGAAATTAATTATAATTAATAATTATATCAATATTTTCTTTTCTTGAGTGAGGAGGTAAATTGTATAGGAAGACTGCTAAGAAAAAAAGGATTACTATAATATTAATGGAAGAAACATGTAATTTCTCTGTTACATGCATGTGTGGCAAGTTTGGGTCCACATTGTGGAAATCTAAGGATCTAATTGCACTTTTCTTTAGGCTTTTTATTGTTGTTAAACAATATTATGAGCAGCATGAAGAGGGGATTAAAGTTAGAATGATTCATTTTTTTCTGTAAATGTGTATAATATGAATTTTTTTTCTGAAAATAAAATTCTATTTTAAAATGTAAATTTCAACGGTAGTAATATACATATTTTTGACCATATAGCCAAATTATTCTCAAAAAAAAAAACTATAATCTCAATTTCTTTCTTTCCATTTTTCAACAAGTTAATAACTGGAGTTAAAATTCAATTACCTATATTAAGCAAGTGGAAGACTAAGCGGTATTTTTTTTTTTTCCAAACATTAGTTAGATAAAAGGATATATAAAAAGCTTTAATAGGTGGAATTTTTTTTTATCAAAATTAGGCTCATAAAAAAATTTTATAGACTAAACTAGTTAGATTTTATTGTATATATATATATAATAATTATTTTGCATACGTGATTGACAACACTCGAAATATTATCATTTGGATCTCAACCAAAGCCCAAAGACCCACTAAGAAACTCAGTGTCTTTTAGGCCCAACGCTCCAAGGCTCGTAAACAAGCAGACAGGTAAGGGAACCAAAAGGAATAAGGGGCTTGCAAGACATTGGATCCGATTGACAAGGCACAGCCTTCAATAATCCACTGACACACTCTTTTATCCCGTCTTTCACCTGCTTTGTATCACGTCGCCTCAATCTAATCTGATACCAAAATAGATAACTCAAGTAGATTTTTACACTCATATATAAATACCATGTCATTTTGTATCCGGGTAACATAGCTAAACCAGAGAACTCATTTCTCTTTATTTTCTCTCTCAAACACTACTGATTTAAATTTTGAAGTGTTAACGTCTGGCACAAACCGGACATACTTTTTTGCGGGAATCAAGCTTAAAGTCCCCGATCGTTCTACACTTTGACTCGATCAGCTCAAGCTGAACTGCTATAGCGACCTCACTCTCTTATAATTTCTTCAGTTTTATCAATGATAAAAGTGTAATAACCTAATCAATTACTAATTAGGTTAGTATAAGAAATTTCAAACAAGTAAAAAATAAAACATGCATTGTCACTAATTTTTTTAACAAAATAATGGGTCCAATCCAACTTTTGTGATCTTGAAAAAGTGTTTTTGTAGATTAAATTAGAAGTTAAACTAGTGTGATGATAATGAAATGATTTCTGATGATCAATAATCAAGCAAAAAGCTAAGTTAACTACATATATAATATATAAGCAAAAAATTCCTAAACAAATTATAAATAATAACTTAAAAATGGCACTTCTTTAAAAATCGCAAATGACATGATTACTGTTAATGAGAAATTAGCTTTATTGAATCATGCTTTGAGACCAATCTAAAGATCCAAGATTATGTCCCAACTGCGATTTGTCGGTTATCATATCATAACTAAAACATCACATTGCATATATGCAGAATTCCAAATGAGTCTGAAGCATGATTATTTTGACCTTTCTTTAAGCATGAATTTTTTTTTTATTTTTTTTTAAAAAAAACCTTGCTTTAAGTTTCTTCCAGTTCTAGTTTTGGTTTAGGCTTAGTGGGACTCACCTTTCGGCTTTAGGGAAAATGATAACTAATGAAGAGGAAATTTCAATTTCTTTTCTTTTTTTCATATAGAAAATATAAATAAATTCAAAAAAAAAAAGAGAGAGAAAGAAAGAAAGATTGTGCATATAAATGGAAAAAGAGACGTGGTGTAGAGGTGGAGGGTATAATTTGATGGAGAAGTGCGGTGTCCCACTTTGGGGACACATTTCTTGGAAGTGTGGGTGTGAATTTTGACTCTTTTAAAGAAAAAGAACTATCTCCAACCAGACACAGATTATTTCATGTTCATCCATGATTTGGACCTCTTAAGCTGCAACTATATATATTTTTGGAAAATTAAATTAAAGCTTATTTATATAGATTCTATCTGGTTGGTCCCACTTAGACATCTTTAAATCTTGTAAGAACTTCAAATCCTCAACTGTTGGATTATTGTGACCATCCAAACATGTTGACTCATGTTATCACTTTACATCTTATCTTAATTCTATTGTTCTGTTTTCTGCTTTCTAAATAATTATATATTATTTGTTTTTATTCATATGGATACTGTTTCATATTGCTATGCTATAATCTAAAATCAATATAAAGGATTAAGAAAACTATTAATAAAGATAAATTTGAATCGCCCTTCATTGAAACAAAGTCTAGTTGGAAAGGACAACACAAGAGATCTCTTCTCCTTGGACATGCCCAACCCTTATCTTGTTTAATTAATCTAATCCTTTATCCATTTTGTTTCCTTAAATTTAGCTGATGTGACTTGAATTCTGATGAATTGAAATTATGATTCGGTTCAAAAAGTTTATAAAATAATTCGAATTGAATATTTTAAAAGGTCAAAGGTGAAATTTTTTTTGTTTATTTTATCCATAAATATAGACATTTTTAACCGAATTACGTTAAATATTGTATCTATTTAATTTTTTTCTTCTTCGTAATTGTAGGTGAGATTTTAGTTCTCTTCTTTACTTTGTGTTAGAACTTAATTAACGTAACAATTATATTGATATTTTGAATTAATGGTGAATAGATTCGTTCAATCTCAATTTCCCAAAAATATTTAGAATCAATGCTCCCATAAAGCAAGCAAGAACCGAATAAGGTTCGAGACTGTCTTTATAAATAAAGTTTACAGCTAAATTTGAAAGCTGAAAAATTTTTTAGCAGCAAAAGGCAGGCTTTTGGTCACTTCTTTGTGTTTTTGTTTCCTATATCACTAGCCCCTAATTAGCTTTTTCATCTATATACTTACAGTTTGTTGTATACTTTATCTTTTAAATCTTTATTTTTTTTTTTGACGGATATGTTTATGCTACTTGCTCTTTGTTTCAGCTTTGGACTGCAGAAATTAAATTTGAACTGTAAATGCAAATTAATTTTTTGAGTTTATAACATATATTTGATAATTGGTTATATATACAATATATATATATTCATGGAAGACCCTTCTATCAAAGGATAAATAAATTAGGGTTAGTTATCAAACTGCCTCCCAACCTAGCTTTTACATGGTTTCAGTTAGCTGCCAACTTAAAATTTCATAAACAAACAAAACCTAGTATGTTATTATATAATGTTTTTCACTAGATCCATTCATTAAGAAATTGATGGATTGAAGGTAGCAATGAGTCCATCAACTTTTATAATTAAGTATGAAAGCAGAGAAACTTAGTGGAAGGAATGAGTAGAGAGCTATAGATGTTTTGTAGTTTCTATATAAGCTGGAAAATAAGTTAAGAGAAATAGCTAAAAACGGAAAGGCACTGTTGTTAGTTATAAAGAAAGTTAAAAGAGTTTCTGTAGACTTTACAGTTTCAAGATTGATGTAGCATTGGCATGCCTGGTTCCACTAAAATTTTACTGTTTATTTTAATTTATGTTCTTTTTTTTCTAACATTTTAACAAACACAGTTGAAAAAGATAGCAGAAAACAGCTAAAGTAATGTCCTAATAACTTTACTTAGGATTGAAATCTGTATACAATTGGCGATAGTCGATTTTCTGTACCAAAAGAGTTTTGCTCTTTTATGGAAAAAGCCTGTGAATATATCTTATTACAGATGCAGGTGTATGTTTTGACTTGATGATGGACCTAAACTGTGCTTTCGCTTTCCAAAATTTTAAATAAATTATTAGGGCCTACATCCAATTTTACATTTTGCTCTAACTATTTTTTTGTTTTTTTACGAAAATACATCTTGCTTGGGTTCAATAGTGAGTGACGTCAATTTTATATACCATATATGTGACGGTGTACAGCGCTCGGTGCATGGCACATGGATTTACATTTTACAACCCAATAATTATAAAATTTATTTGAACCTGTAGGGTTTAGGATTATTCCAAAATAACCTTATCCTTTTAGAGTTAATTTTTTTTTTTTTTTGAGAAGACCTTTTAGAGTTAATTTACCTATAGTTAATTGTATCTTATTGTTATTTCTCTTAAACTCCTGTATGTGGTTTTCTTTCTCCAGTTCCTAAAATGTAACTGAATTTGGTCCAATTGTCACTTGTTCAGTTACATTGCTAATAATTTTTATCTATTTAGATTTTTTCTTCTTAAACTGCACAATATTGTTTTTTCCAACATTTAATTTAGGCCTTTTTTCAATCTTCTTGAGCCTCAGATATTCATTACATGATTAGTTTTGGTTGTGAACTTTACTTAGAGAGTTAATTTTGATAACTGTGGACTTACAATTATTGTAAAAATAACTTAAACAATCTAAATTAAGTTAGTTCAACCACAGTCCACAATTATTTCAAAACTGAATAACAAGGAGATATTTTTTCTTTCCGACTTCCTGCCTTTCATATATAAAACTTTTATCATACTAAAATTCAACGATTTGATCATAAATTACTAAAGGCGTTAAATCTATACAATTTTTTTCCGACAATAGGAAATTTATTTAATATATTTAAATTTAATCTTTTAAATTCCTCAGGAATATACCTAATGACGTAAATAGAAAAATTAATAAAATGAAATTTTTTTCCAAAAAATAATTATTTTCAAGTTCACAAAATATTTATATGAAAATAAATAAATATTTTAAACTGCACAAACCGATACTCTCTCAATCCCATAATAATATAAACACTTTTTCTTTTTAGTCCGTTTCAAAATACATGACACTTGCTATTTTTAACCTATTATTAATTTGTAAATTATCTATAATATCTTTATATAATTTCTCAAAAATTAAAAAAATTATATTCAATTTCTTATACCATTTCCAAATAAAGTTTTATCTCTCCAATATATACTCTACTTAAATTTAAATTTTTGTTTCACTTGCCAATTAACTTATAAAAATTTACATTTCCAGCTTTAATACAATACCACAAAACAAGCCTATTGCAATATATTTTTAGTAACATATCTAAAACATATCACCTTAATTTACATAAAACAACAATTTAGCAACATATTTTAAATGTTGCAAATTATTAACTGTTGCAATAAAATGTTGAAATTATTGCTAGCAACAATATATTTAAAAGTATTGCATTCGCTCTTATTGTTTTAAGTTATTGCAATAATTTTGGCATATATTACAACATATTCGAAAGCGTTGGATCCGCCATTGTTGTATTATGTTATTGCAATAATTATTAACTTATAGCATTTTAAATATGTTGCTAAATTGTTACTTTATATATACAAAGGCAACATTTACTAATATATTGTTAACAATATGTTGCAATATGCTTATTTTGTGGTAGTGATACACCAATAATAGTTATTATTTTTATTATTATGATAATTATTATACGTGATATAAATGAAGGGCATAACTGATAATTCGTGTGTAAAATTATGTTTTATAACTATAAAAATTAATTTTTTTTAAACTATGTGAAAGTAAAAGTTTTTCTATATATTATTATAAGACAGAGATATAGTAATATAGATTATATTTGCAAATAAACTTAACATTATTAATCTTGTTATAACACTGATTCTTTAATAAATGAATAATACCTTGAATCAGAATTATGCGAGTTAGACGGGCGAGATCTCAACTGCCCAAACAAACACGTCCTAGTAAATTACAAGTGATTGATGGATGGAACATAGCCTCTATCCTTAAGAATATTCAATAATTTAATTATGAGCAAATACTCTTTGGAAAATAATAATAATAATAATAATAATAATTAGCAAATGGTCGTCTTCAAAATATAAACATATATGTGTATTTTTTTTTATAAAATATAAACATATATGTGTGTGCTTTTTTTTATATAAAGAAAAAGAGTAAGCAAAGAGTCAAAGACTGCAAATTGTACACTTAGTCATATTTTAATTAATGCACGGATAGAAGAATTGGTAAGATTCGATATTAATGAATATGGTATTTACAGAGAAGTCAATTTTTCAGTAGACTATCTTTCACATCTTGTCTATAATTCGGGTTAAGGTCTCCATGTTCTTGATGATCCCCCGAATAGTAGTAGTAGCTGGATAGTTCATGATTTAAGTTGGTGTTTTTTCTTGATGTTGGTGTTGGTTTTTTTGGTGTGTTTTCCCACCCTTTTCTTACCAGAAAAATGAATATGATAAAGTAATATTTACATATGGCTTAAAGATTCACTATTCTGAAAACATATAATTAAAATGGAGTTGAGATCAATCTAAGTCCAAGCTCATGAATTAAGGATTATTCAAATTATTAGAAGAAATACCTTATTCATATAAACAGATGATATGAGATATTAATAGAATGTAATGATTAAGAAATATTTTTACAATATTTCTATGCAACTAAAAATAAGCTTATAATCAATCATGGTTTGGGAAACAGAGATTAATTCCTTATAAATTTAGAAAAAAAATTTGATTAGTCATTGCATGAAAAATATGATTATTCATTATACATTTTTGCGATAATAACTTTACTGAAACAAAATTAAAGTGTTTCTTATCCTTGTAAATGGATTGAAACTTGATGATCAGCTTTATCTTGAATTTCACCATCAGAATATCTAGGAAGTCAGTGTAAAAACAAATTTCCATATTTTCCATTAGTAATTTGAATTATTAAATACAGAAAATTAATAACTTTTAATATCTCTCTCTCTATATATAGAAGGGTCAGAACTTGAAACCTCACAACCCTTGGTTAGGGCAGTACTGGTAGATCAAGGTTGTTGATATTAAAATAACCACTGAAGTCTCTTTACTCAAAGATTTTCTCTAGCTCATTGATGTCCATTAAAAACGTCAATTAGTCAACTTTCCTATTAAAATGGCGTACATGCACTGAGCAAGGATATTATTATGATTATTACAACTCTTTTTTTTATTATTATTATTATTTTATTTTTTTGATAGATAACTATTTAAAGTCAATGAATTTCGGCTCATGACAATTTTATATAAACGCAGACCAAAAATCTAATTATAAATCTAGTCATAAAGAACAAAATATCGGAATATGCGGACGACATAAATCAGCTTTCATTTTAGCTTGTAAAAAGTCGCGATAAATATTTCATTAAAGAAAAAAAAAAACTCTTGATTTCTTTGACGACTATAGTGGAAAAAAAAAAACAGATAATGGGTCATCAGGCGCATGCAATGCAAATTTTATATATTTGGCAATTTCTTCATCTCAAATTTTTATTTTATCATGTTCTTCGGGGGATTAACACTACAAAAAAAACAGCTAATAGCGACGGAAAAAGTTAGTCGCTAATTTCCGTCGCTAATAACGCTTTTTTTTGTAGTGTAAGCTTTGGTATATATTGATAAGAAGGCTTAACTCCAACTCCAAAAGCTAGCTCATACAGGAAGGATTGTCGAGTCCTTATAAGAAGCAAATGAGACTTAATACCAGGCGATATATAATATTTTAACACACCTCCTCATGCAGAGTAGGGCTGAACATCTAATGCGTGAAGTTTCTCATAGAGGGGGGATTGCCAACTCCTTATAAGGAGTAAATGAGACTTAACATTAGACGATGTGAGATATTTTATATATATCTATATATACAATAAATCATACAAAAAAAATTGGTGAAAAATTATAAAAAGAATTAATAAATTTTAGTTGGCACTACTTTACTGGTTTGTAAAAATAAAAGGGTTAGAAATCACTTTTTTTAAGCTTTAAATTGAAAACATTATTTCCTAAGAAAATATTCTAACAATAAATCTAATTCCAATATGTCGAGAAATTTCAGGTTGCAGCCTTCACTCTCCATTCCCTAAAAAAAAGAAAATTGAAAAATTAAATAAAATCATAAATTTCACAACTCATTTTTAACACGGGCGAAAGTGCTCCACTATCTCACCAAAAAATTCACTATTATATGAAAAGTTTTTACTTTGTCTCATTTTTTTTTTCTATATCTAACTCTTCAATTCTTTTTTGCCTCCGTTTATTTTTGTTTTTTTCCCTTATAACATGTGTTATTGATAACCGGATATTTCGCTAATAGTCTGTTTAGTTGAGTTTATCTGAATATTTCTCTTCGCCACAATTCGAAATCAGCATGTTTTCAATAATTGCAATAATTGTCAGAGCCTTTTAAAGGTTCTAATTACGGCATGATGCAGATTTTTTGAAATTTACTTTATCTAATACGAAATTAATCACAAATAAGAAATTTTTGAATTGTATCCCATTTAAAATATCAGGAATCTTCGAGTTATATCCCATTTAGGACTCAAATCCTATTAAGAATTTAATTTTTACTACAAGACTAATTTCTAATGATATAAAATGAGGAATTCAATTTCTTTCTCGATTTTTTCCTAATTTTATCACACTTTTCCTGTTCTCGTCAATTTTCTAACTTGTCAGAAACTCGCCAGAGTTCTTTGTTTTCAAGTGATCAGTTCAAGATAATAACTCGAAATTTTTGGACAATCATGAGTTATTTTACTCTCTTATAAATATTTTCTAGATTCGGAGCTGATTTTTAAATTATAAGTATACTTTATAGCCAAGCAACAGATAGATTTTTAAATATATAAAAGGATGTTAATTAATTAAGACGTGGGCTAAAGCCATTATCACGGCAGTAGCAATAAGCAGCTATAGCTCAAGTGGTACATAATTAAATATGATTGTGTTTAATTAACCAAGTATAGCTATTATGGTGGTGCATCTCATGCAATTAAGACATCCACTAACCTATACATATATGCTCGATACAAATAGAGAAAGGGAAAACTCACATTCATGCACTTCATGTACAGCAAATTTCTTGTCTAAATTAAGTTTATAAAATTGCTCAGATATCAAATTAATAATATATTTTCACATAAAAAAATAAATTATACTATATTATGCAAATTTTTCTTTTTGTTGCAATAAAATAATGTAATAAGGAAATATTAAATTTATCTCATAACTTACTATATATTCGATTTATTATAGACTTGCAAACCATATGAAATTATTATTTTTTATATAAAAAAAATGTTTTTGGTTGGTAAGAAATGGTGCGATATGGTAATTGAATCATAAAAGGACTTCAAAAACAATCATCATAAGGAAAAAAAAAAAAAAGATACGAAGTGATTGAATCTCTACGCTAGGGCAATGGAATACAGAGACATATGAGCATTGAGCAATGAGCAGTAGTGAGGAATATAAGACGTAAGAAACGTCATGACAGAGTGGGATTGATGTCATCATTAAACCCCACACCAAACCCAGGCAGCTTCTCGTGGCCAAATGTTAGTGCTAGTGCAGCTATCATCAAATGTTTGAATTTTCTTATTTTTTTCTATTTTATTTTTACAAAAAATAAACATCACAATATATTTTAAAACAAAAAGGAAAAGCGTTCTAAAAGATGAAAAGTAATATATAAAAATGGGACCAAAGCAGCCATGCTTGTGACCACATATGTATATATATACATATATCGCAACATTTAAATCTTAATTTCTTTCACAAGGTAATTTCCCATTCTATATATAATATATATCAACATATATAAATATCTAAGGTATATATTGACCCAAATCAAATCAAAGAAACATTGGGAATAAGCTGCTTAATCATTATTTATTGTTTGTAAGTTTTTTTTTTTTTTTTTGAAAAAAAAAAGAGATGTGTCCTGCTCTATGTTCTCTATAGAATAATTGTGTTGAAAAGGGCAAAATATAAAAGTTGGCTAGTTAAAGATACTCCATTCCTTCCATCAAATTGTTATTTATTATACAAATTATTATTATTAAAATAATCATTTATTTTACTAATTTTTATATAAAATTATATTGAATTGACTAAAATGTACATTTTTAATTTAAGTTAATTAGGAAAATGTGTAAAAAAAATATTAATTAATGTATTAAATATTTTAATGATATTATATGAGGTTAAAATTGAAAATAATGTATTAAATATTATTTTGAAGTTATTAAAGTGATAGTTTGATAACATAAATTTTATTTTTAAAAAAAGTAACAATTTAGTGGAGAGATGAATGAGTATTTATTGCCCTTTTTTAACCAAAATACTTATATAACTGTGAAATTACCCTCTTCTTACTGTAACTGGTCAACTGAATTAACCCTATTATGTAATTTCTTTTCTTTTCTTTAAATTTTGTTGTTTTTTTTTTCTTTTACCATGAACACATGATATTACACGGTGAAGAATGAGTTTTAATTATTAAAAGAATTAATACAGTGATTAGAAGCTCTAGATTACCGCGCCACATGTCAGAATTGATTAGAAACATGTATTATTTTCCACTCTGCTTTTGGACTTCGAGTAGTGTTTTTTATTTATTTTTTTTTAAATTAGAATTTTAGTAGTAATTATCTATAATACTTAAATTTTAGTCTGATTGATATTTTATATGTTTACTGAAAAATTATGCATAAAATTAAACAAATGATTGAGACAAAAACAAAATAAGGTTCGTCGGGCTGAATATGACAGTCACTTCCAAATAAGAAAAAGAGAGAAAAAAATATCAGGAAGAAATCACCATTAAATGGATGATAACTTAAGAAATCACCATTAAACGATAATGAAAAATAATGGACTTAAACTAAACAATCACTTTATACGAACTGAATTAAATTAGCAACACAATTCAACTTTTTCTCGTACAAGACAGTATTGTGGGACTGTGGGAGAAGCACTATACTCATTTTCTTCCATAAAAAATTACGTGGAGAATCAATCTTAATAATTACTCCCTCCGTTTTTTAATAGGTGTCTCTTTTATTGTTTCACTAAAATTAAAAAAATACTATTAATTAGACTTGAATTTAGGAATAAATTGAGTGATTCAATACACATTGAGTGTTTCAATGTATAAATTTAAATCTAATTGGTCAATTTGTATTGGAAAAAAAAATTAAATTACATTAAAAATCTAAAAGTGACAAATAAATGAAATTTGAATTTTTCTCAAAAGTAACAGATATTAAGGAACAGATTGAGTATTATAATTAAGAGAAAAAAAAGAAATATATACCTAATCGATAAATATATACATAATTGCACCACCCTAATTCTAATTAAACACGAGCAGAAAAAAAGGTAATTTTCTTTTTCATTAGTATAGAAAAGTGAAAAAGGAAGCATATATTATATTTTATATATACACAAACTTTGGATTTCCCCAGATGAAAAGGGATCAATACTCATTCTATTCTTCACAATATAAAAATAAAATTTACAGATACCAAAAATATTCTCCTATAGCTACCTAAAAAAATTGCTATATAACAGAAAAACCTAGAGAGAGAGAGGGGGAGAGAGTGAGAGAGATGGAGTATGTTCCAAGACAAAATGATTACATGGTCTTAGGGAAACAGAAAAGGGTGGCGTGGATGAAACAACGTGGGGGCTTGACCGAGGCAATGAAACCAATCGAAGAAGATGAACCATTAATCCCCATTTAACAACATTAATATTTAGGATTAAGCTAAACCCTTTTATCATCATTATACTATCAGGCTTTTGGGTGTTTGGTCGGTAGACAATCTGTTCTCTCTCTTCACCTGCACTCACATAGTGTAATTATACAGTTCGAACCAATAGCAAAATATTATTAATAGAATTTATACATATATAGTTGTAAATTTTGAAAATGAGAAAGAGAAGTTTGTATAAAAAATAAAGAAAAAGATATGCATGATAGGTACAGGGATGAATAAAGAATGCCGTAAGAAGAAAGGAAAGGAGGAGAGTAGTACTTAGAGGCTCTATATATTTAGAGTGGTGTAGAGAGAGAAACAAGAAAATAAATAAATAAATCCAAAGAAAAGGAAAGCTTTAGTTGGAGTAGCATAAGATAAAAAGGGGTTCAACACCATATCCTCTCCCACTCATTTTTTGTACACATAACAAGTCCAATTTCTTTCTTTCTTTCTTATGCCCTTTATCATCTCCACTACCACCACTTCCATTCACAACACATATCAAACTAAGATCTGTCTCACCTTTTATTCCCTTCTCTTTTTGTTCTTTGTCTCATTTACATCACTATTTTTTAAAAAAATAAATAAATAAATTCAGAGATGTGTGGATTCAAAGAAGAAGATCAAGGAGAATGTTCACAAACAATTCATAACTTTCAAGGCTACCAAGAACAGCTATTTCTCCAACAAATGCAACAGCAGCAGCAGCAGCAGCAGCAGCAAACATCAGGATTGATTTTCCCTGAAGTTTCACCAATTATGCCATGGACTCTCCCTCCGGCTCACTCCTTCAATCCACCTCATCATTTCACTTCAAATCAAGTTCGCGATCATCATGATCCTTTTCTTATTCCTCCTCCTCCAGTTCCTTCTTCTTATGGTGGATTGTTCAACAGAAGACCTCCTGCTCTTCAGTTTGCGTACGATGGTTCCTCATCCGATCATCTTCGGATCCTATCCGACACTCTTGGACCCATGGTTCAACCCGGTTCTGGTCCTTTCGGGTTACAAGCTGAGATTGGAAAAATGACTGCTCAAGAAATCATGGACGCTAAAGCTCTTGCTGCTTCTAAGAGTCACAGTGAAGCTGAGAGGAGAAGAAGAGAGAGAATCAATAATCATCTTGCTAAACTACGCAGTTTATTACCAAGCACAACCAAAGTAAGTTTTACTATTAAATATTAATAGTATCATCAAATTAAACACCAATTTATTCATTTCAAGATTTCCTTTTTTTATTTAACCTCTTAATTTTTGTATGTAATTGCATGACCATAATAATATGAGAAGTCAATGAGTCATGTTTGAAAGATTTCTGTCAATCTTGCTAGAGATTCTGGTTTGATGGTTGGTCTAACACCAAGCCATCGAAGCCTACCCTTTAGATATGAAAGGCAGTCACATTTTTTTTCCTTTTTGTTTTTATGTTTTCAATATTATTATTATTTTTAGTTTATAATTATTATTATTTCCATCTCTCTGGGACTTGTGGTAGTTCCGAGGAAAGGAAAAAAAAAAAAACAAAAACAAAACTAAAAGTGAAGAAGCGGTAATGTCGCATGGTTGATATGATAAAGAGAAACCAAAGGGCAGTTAAAAAGCTTCCATGGAAATTTCTTGCCGGAAAAATCAGTCAAACTAAGAAATAAAGGCAAAGCTTAGCGTTTTTGTCAGTCTCATTAGCCATGCCCTAATCCTTCTTTTCCAACCCCACCGTTAACTACCTATTTTCTTGGCTAAAAAAGACTATTTGCTTTTAACTTTCTTGATTTCAAATTTAATCTTGCTTCTAAAAGATAAATCATCCTTTCTTTTTAGTTCTATATATGATTAATAGACAAGAATAATCATCAACTTTAATTATGATAATCTTGGTTTTTGTCTTCTTGTTGTAGACGGACAAAGCTTCATTGCTGGCAGAAGTTATCCAACATGTTAAAGAACTAAAAAGACAGACATCTTTGATAGCCGAAACAAGTCCAGTACCCACAGAAATCGACGAACTAACGGTGGATGCAACTGATGAAGATGGGAAATTTGTAATCAAAGCTTCACTTTGCTGCGAAGACAGATCTGATCTTTTACCTGACTTGATAAAAACCTTGAAAGCCTTACACTTAAGAACACTAAAAGCTGAGATTACAACACTTGGGGGCCGTGTAAAGAACGTTCTATTCATTACTGGAGAAGAAGGTTCATCAAACGATAGCAATGAGCAACAGCAACAACAACCACAGTATTGTATAAGTTCAATCCAAGAAGCATTGAAAGCTGTAATGGAGAAGACAAGTGGCGATGAATCTTCTTCAGGGAGTGTCAAGAGACAAAGAACTACTAACGTTAATATCCTCGAACAGCAACAGCAACAACAACAGCAACAGCAGCACAGGTCTTTATAATCTAATTAATTACTAATTAATTAAAGAATAACTCACTCTTGTGTTTCTTAATTTAAAATCTCAATTGAGTTGTGGGGGTGGTGTGAATGTTTTGGTGTGTTTTTGGGTGTTTTTTGGGGAAGTAATTAAAGTTGGTGTGATTTTGTGTACTTACATCACTCCAAAATATATAGAGAAAATTATGTGGAGAGCATAAATGGATTGCTGTTGGTATTTTACTTGGTGGGGTTTATTTACTTCCCAGATTGCTTTTGTGCATTATTCTGCACACAGATTATTTCTTAGTAGAGAAAGATAGAGAGAGTAATTAATAATAAGACAAGAAAGAAAGAGAAGAGAAGCCAAATTGCGAAGTGGATTCAAACCAAAGTTTCACATTATTTCTATGTTAGGATTTTATATAAGGTTTCTCTTCCCACGAAAAAGATTTCTTCCCATCAAAACTCTTTCTATCAGGATATCGTCATTTTTTTTTATTATTATTTTCTGGTATTTATTGATCATTATATAGAAGAATGGTGACGATGTTCTCGTCATGTGCTGCTTTGTCCCCACCATTACCATCTTCTCATATTTTTCAGTACAATGTTGTTCCTGTCCTATTATTCCATCTACTCATCTAATTCCTGTTTTAACCTCCCCCCCAAAAAAAAATTATTATTAATTTTATATTTATTAAGTAAAAAACAGTTCTTGGCATGACATGGTATTACTAATTTATAGGTCTGTACAAGTAAAAATCTTATATATTGTTGTGTTTGTTTTGCCTTTTTTGGTCTCCTCAAAATTCTTTTTCCTTCTTTGCAATATAGTTTCTATTTACTCGTGGTTAATCTATATTGCTATATGCTGAGTTATGGTCGATCCTTGCTGTTGCTAATTATAAGTTGGTTTGTCTGTCTTATTATATTTTCTGCATTTAGAAATCTCATTGATGTTCTACTTTTTAATCAATTATTGTTAATTTTATGTTTATATTCAATTATTCATATAATCCCATAGAAATTCAAATATTAATAGAAAACGAGTACTATATATTGCCCACTGAAAAGATAAATTCAGAGATGAGGAATCTTTCAAAATAATTTCTCTAATAACAGCAGGTGATGGTGTTGACGACCATTCTCATTCCAGGTACATTGTACAACAAGTTCTGCGCAGTTATTATAATATTCATGCTATTTAAAAAGGACTCACAGGTGATTTTAAATGGTAATGATTAAGCAAGAATGTAAGAATAAGGTACGCATGCCTAATCTCGCATTCCTAAGACATTAAAGAAAATTTTCTATTATTAATCTAACTTTAGAAGAGATTCAACATGAAAGATAATTTTTTTTATAGCATAATATATTTGTTGAAAGAAATCTAACATCGGATAAATAATAAAAGTTTATAACTGTGGTTGAGCTTCAAAATTATTTAGGTCATTTTGGAGCAATTATGAAACTACAATTATCAAAACCATCAACTTTATTTAGATCGATTAAAAACAGATTTTTATGTTGGCTTCATACTAATATTTAATTGTAGCTTAAATTACTTAAGAGTTAAGAAGTTAGTATGAGCATGCATTTGCCTTTTCTGAACATGGATAAGAATATTTTCACTGCATTTGCAATGGCATTGTGTCGAAGCTCCAGACTTGAGAATATTATTCATCACAGAGATAAATATTAATTATCTAGTTTTCAATGTTCTTAAATTTTCTGATATCGTTATTGTTCAGTGTACAAATTTGTTTAAAAAGACTCATTAAATATTTTTCTACATATATAATAATTATAATTTATTATTGGATTGATTGATAAATTTATTTATCGAATATATTCGATGACCATTTAAACTGGAAAATTTGCTTTAAAGTTTTATGAAATTAGATGGCAATACCTCTCTTAATTAGAGATCTTGAATTTTAATTTTGAATATAGAATACTTTAAATATTTGAAAGAGAGTGCTTACCTTTTTACGTGCCTGACCAATGCAATTCCAAATTAAATATGCCAATAAATTTTAAATGCATGATAGATTGTACCAAAAGCTCGGTGAATTTGAAGATGGAAGTAAGTGGAGTATTTTAGAGTATGTTAAAAAACTTTGAGTATGCTCAGATTGTCTATTTCGATTTTTTAAAATACTGGCCTTGATAGGGTAATAAATTAACGTTAATTATGATTTCCGAGCTTAGTAGATTTATGCTACAACTCTGACTTTAAGGTTAGATTTTTGGCATGTGGCAATGCATGGTTTAAAGTTAAATAGATATAGTAAAAATCATCTAAAATTGATTTAGTTGTTAATATTCAATTAAAAATGTTTAAAATTTTAAGTTGGATTTTTCCAAATGGCATTTGTAGATGGATACTATATATTATTGGGAAAAAAAAAATTAAGTTGGATTTTTCCAAATGGCATTTGTTAAAAGACTTGATTTATCTTTGAACTGATTTGCTCTTGACGTTCTTATATTATCAAGTACTAAAATGTCTTTTGTGTTCCCTTTTAATTTTTTAATTTTATATTTTTATTCCAATTCAATTTCTTTTTTTTTTATTATTTTTTCTTCGAAAGTATACCCAAAACCTATGAAATTACTCCAAATTATCAATTATTTTATATCAATTAAAATTAACTTGCTTTATATTATAAATTTTCTAAATATTTTAAAAGGAATAATAGAGCTACTCGACAATATTAAAATTATTTTCTATCTTTAATAGCTCTATAGTTCCACCTAGAATAGAAAACTTTTAGTATAGGGCAGGTCTACTTTGATCATTGGATAAAAATATTCTTGAATAGTTTCGTATAGAGGTTTTGGGCATAATTTAAATGAAAAACAATTTTTAGGAAAAAAAATTGAATTTGGAGTTAAGAACGTGAAATTGAAAAATTAAGAATATATATAGGGATATTTTAGCAACGTTAGGAAAAAATTAGCTTTGAAATAAACGTTAACGGTAAATCAACTCATTTTACAAATTATTATGGACAAATTAAAATGTTATCTCCATATTTTTTTTAATAAAAATCTAAATCACACACACATATATATATATAACTAAAACTAAACTTTTACTTTTGTCTGTCAAATGTTTGTTTCTCTAAATTTATAATTATAGTTACATCTTTTTTATTTTTTGGTTTGATTATTGTAAGAATAAGAAACTAAAGGCTGAAACAAGATGCATTTGCTTTGGCTAATTGATCACTCAAACCCTTTCATATGAAAGTGAATTTAGTTTCATCAATGAAATGATCTACACCGTACTAGTATTGTTGTTCCAACTAGACTTGATTACATGTGGGCTTAGCCTTAACTTAGGCCACGCTTCATTAGGCTTGTTGAATAAATTATAAAGCCAGGTCATCCAAACTCGCAAACAGAAAATAAACATTGATTACAATGGAATTGCTCGAAACGTTTTTTTAAGAAAATCACTTGAAAAATTTAAAGAAATCGAGGGGGTTCCGACGATAGAAGTTTCGACGATCAAGTCAGTAAATTGATTAGAGTGTATATTGTGTGTAAAAACTCAAAAAAAAGTGGAACGTACCTGTTCCTTTGCTTTATGTATAGCTCTTTTCTTATGTCAAATAGTAAATAAGATCCCAATTAGGAAGAAATCACTATGACTCCTTGATTGGTGCTTGATTCCTAATTTGTGAGCGTTTGTTGAGTGATTTCAAGTACTTTCCATCATTATGTGATCAGAATCTGCCTAATATCTGGAAGATACCCGTGAATTATAACTTTCTATATGTTGATTCCGAACTATTCAGGTAACCGATCTACTAATATGATAGATATCCGAGAGAACCCGATTACCGAATCTTTCGACTGGAAGTTCAGTTATCAGTGGATATTCGAAAAGTCAAATACCGAACTCTTGAATAGAGAGTTTGGTTATCAAATATCTTGTCTAAGCCCACAAAATACAAGCAAATATCAAATCCGACCTCAATAGGTTCGACTAGAATAAAAAATGAACTCGTAAAAAAAAATCAAATCAATTAACCAACTAAAAATTTAAAATTAAAAATAAGAAAAAAATTTAAATAAGAAAATATTACTATGGTATAGTGCGCACGTGTATGTACCATGGAATCTCATATCCTCATTCAGCAGTTTAAAATGCACACGACATTTCATATGGGGTGTTGGACTTGCACTTCTATATATAACATCACCCCCATATTCTCCTACACAAAAAGTGAGCTTTTTAGCGAGTTGAAACTTGGAATCCCATATTCTCACCGAACCAATCATGCTACGGTCCACTCGAATGACATTTTCTATAAATTTTCTTTTTAATTTTTTCAATTTTTAGTATCATTTTTTTTTTAAAATAATAAAAATCAATTATATCTATTATGTGTCATTTGGTTGATGTATAATTACATAATTTATGTTGTTGAAAATTATACATTTTTTTTTCAATTTATTTTAAAATTAAACTGATCGAATTTTATAAAATGATGCACGTATACAGATATAGGTATATTTTTTTGCGCGAACGCGCGTGTATATATATATAATAACATAGTTTTATTTAACCGTTGAGTGTATATAATTGTGTTCATATATGTGTGTTCCGTTTATTTATATATATATTAAAAAATATCTTGACTAATTTGACCTTTTTAATTACTTCATAGCCCAATCATTCTTATTTTGAAAACTCGAATTGAAATTTCTATTTCATTTCATTGGCTGTGCTCATCCACTATCACTCAATTACTTAAAAAAATAAATCATTTTTTAATAATTTGTATAAATTATTAAAAGTAATTGAAAAAATAATGATATTCAAAAAATATGAAATTAAAATTTAACATAATAATGTGAAAAATTTTACCGAAATTGGTCCAATTCTTTCCATTTGATATGCCTATAAGAAAGAGATAATTTACACAATGAATCCCTCAAGTCACAAAATAAAATCAGTCAACTTTAATTTTTTAATTAAAAAGTATGATTAACTAACTTTTATTGGTTCCTTCCAAACTCCAGTTGACTATAACAAAATATTTTCTTTTAATTTTTCTATAATAATCATGGCCCAGTTTGCATTTAACTAATCTCATTTCCATTCAAAGGTCTAATATCTTTTTGTATTATGAAAAATAGGAGAAATAAAATACCGATTGTGCTCTGATTGATTATGTTAAATAAATTAAAGAAAAAACACTTGTCATCAATTAACTGGAAGAAACAATAAAAATCAGTTAATTAACAGTTAAGTGACTTAAGTATTATAAACTGAAATTTAGTAGGAATTTTAGTATTACAAATCATGAAAGGTGCAAATTAGTAAATTAACCAAAAGAAAGTGTTCGCCCCATTGTCATCCACTTACACTCGTGTGGCTTGCACGTGTATATTCATTGTCCTCCAATAATAGTAATCATTTGGGATCACATAAAGACATTAAACAAAGGCATAATTTCTCAAAAGAAGTTTCATAATTCGATGGAGCATACGGACAGCTTCAAAACGGCTTAGAACACTTTGACCATAATACCCCTACCATTGTCAAATAACCTTCTGAAAGAACGGGAGCGTAAGTATGTAATTAAGACAAAAAACTATGACCAATTTCGTCAGTAGAAAATTGTCCGCTTAGGACATAAGCATTCTGTTGGTTGCTTTGGCGTAAAAGAGAAGTCATAAAGACAAACGTCTCTGTTCTGATGTCACTCTCTTTGTAATTTCAGTTATATTTCTTATCTTCTATCTACCAAATCATTTCCTGCAAATTCAAAACCTCATAAAGGGAACGAAAGGGAAAGTTCAAATCTTTGCTATTGGGAATTTGCCCATCATGTTGGTTGATAGAAGGGTGATAATGAGTTGGAGGAGAGTGGGAAAGTCTTTACAGGCCCTTGTAGCCCATAGTCTGCTTTTCTCATTCACGCTTTTGCTTGCGCTCAAGCTTCACCGTGCTGTCTCTTACTCTTGGTGGTCCGTCTATTTTCTTTCTCGTTTCTTTCTTTTTTTTTTTTTTTGCCTTTTTTTTTCCGTCTATTAGCGTTTGGTTGCTGAGAAAGCGAATGAAAAATGGTAGGGGAGAAAGATTTATGCTTTATTGCTGTTTATGGCGTTTTGTCTGAATATTCGAAGACCCATTTGGGTTAAATTTTGAATTCTTGAAGGATATGGATACTGTTAACCAAAAGGGGTTTCAGAAAGTAATTTGATCAAACACTTGCTTTGGTCGATCGGAATGGGTTTTTTTAACCTGTTTTTCTCTATGTTTTAATTACATCCAGCTGATTAGTTTGAGGGCTTTACCTTCTTTATTTTCTCTCTGTTTATATAATTACATACAGTTGATTATACATTTTGATAAGTTTTGCAGTGTTGCTTTCTTAATTCTGAATGCCGTGCTTGTACATTAGATTTTGTATAGGCAGTGGTTCTGTTCCATTTATTGTTCCATCTATCTATATGTCTTTATGTTTCAGTTGAAGATAATGACGATTGAATCTCTACAGCAGTTAGTCAGATTAAACTAAATGCAATTTACTTCCATGCCATTGTGACGAGAATTACAATGTGGGTCTCCATTTTAAAATTACAATTAGTCAGATAGAATTACATGCTAGTAATTACAATTTACCTTCAGAGGCCTCTTTGTTGCTTATTTAGTCGGAAGACTTAAACATAACCAGTTCATGCTTTTCTGTTGGAGTTTGAAATATTATTGCAGTTTTATGATTAATGAAAGCAAATACATGATAAAAGATTCCACTTTTAATCACCTAGAAAGATGTTTGGGCGTGTTCTTGAAAATTATGATAACACATAGGAGCATATGAGGGTCTTTACTATCTATATCTTAACAAGCTAGCTCCAAATAGAATAAGAGATGTAAAATCTCCATGTAAAATGTCTGCAGTTCTATTATATAGAAGGATTGACTAAATCCTTATTTAAAGTGCATGGAATTACTAGCTGCCTTCTGGATGTGGACCCATTTCAGCTAGGATTTGTTGAGGTGCTAAAAGTTTGGTTGTTTCATTTTGATCATGCAGGGTAGTTTTTGCACCTGTGTGGCTATTTCATGCAGTTGTCGCACGTGGTCGATTTTCGCTACCTGCTCCATCAATGCCCAATGATCGCCATGTATGAGAAATTGCACCCACTTTATTTTAGATTTCAAATTTCTCATGTTACATTCTCATCTTTTCTTTTTCTTTGAAATTCTAATCTTATTCGTAAACTCAACAATTGTAACATATCAAAACCTTCTTTCTCATGCAGTGGGCACCATCACATGCTGTCTTGGCTACTCCTCTGCTTGTTGCTTTTGAACTACTCCTTTGCATACGTTTAGAAGGCAGTTATGGTACATGGCAATACCTTAAATGCATAATTATCTATAGAAACTATTGCACCTTGCATCTAATTGTTTCTCTTTTCAAGTAGATAAGTTATTTTAAACTAGTCATCCTTTCTAACGTGAATCAGTAACTGTGCCACATTATAGTTCAGAAGTTATAATGCTGTTTATGGAGTTCTATCTTGTAATTTATTTGGTGTTTGCTTGAATGCCTTGCAGTTGTAAACTTGAAGATTGTTTTTATACCATTGTTGGCTTTTGAAGCAGCAATCTTGATTGATAATATAAGGTACCTTTTCCATCATATTTTTTTTGTATTTATTGCCATAAAGCCACCTACAGAGATCTTTCATCTAATGGTCAGATATCATTATTTTTTTTTTCTGTAATTTCTGTCTATCTCTAGTTTGGAAATATTTGAATTTGTTACCTGTGCCTATTTGCAGCAGAGCTTATTTATTTATGCCATACTGTTTTTCATAGGACTACTTGGTAGGAATTTGTTACTTCACTTTGGCTAATATGCAGAATAAGGGGGATAGGCATTGAACAAAAATGCATGTACATGAAGCAGTTCATGTTTTTAGTGGGGTAATTATTTCATCCAATATGGAATATGATTAGGAAGGTTTCGTATAGTGGCTTGTTTGTTTAAACTTTCCATTGCACTACTTTGTCTGGAAGGCTATTATGATAGGTTGGCGTTATTGTTATTTTAACAAGACTGGCTGTAGGCCAAATCTTAAATATGGGGATGTGCAAGTATGTGCATACATTCTTTATTTAGTGTTTGTGTCATTAGGAAAACTTATTAGTATCCTCTACGCAACGTGATGGAGAATGCTTAATGTATATATTAGCCTAGATGGATCGAGTATGTTGTTATGAGCATACCTAGCATTTACTTCTATAATTTGGGATTGATCGGAAAATGTGGTAGAACTTGAGATATCAAAGACAACATGGTAAAAGGCATGTTCTAACCTTTCCTTATCATTTAATAGGATAATAGGCAGCTTTGCAACACAAGTAAAAAGTGGGTGCATCTTCATAATTCTCGTGCTAGAAATATTAGTATCATAGCACTTGATGTGAAAATGTTCTTTTCCCAATTAAGATGCAAATGTGGTGATGTGTAACTTGATTTTTAGAGGAAATTCTTGATATCAGGATGTTGTTTAGTGATTTATGCTTCCAATAATTGTTGTGGTTAATATCAAAATTCTTTCATGTTATTTACTTTTATACTCTTTTTGCACTTTAAAGCACCGAACTTGTTTTTTTTTTAACTTTGATCTTATCATATAGGAATGTTCCAGGTGCTGAAAGCAGTTTAGCACTGCTTGATTTGTCCATCTAAGATGTTAATTTTCTTGAAAATGTATCTCAAACACCTAGAATTGAGGGAGGGGTGAGGTTTGCAGGGATTAAACGTTCCTAGCATAGCTATAGTGAGAAAGAATCTAACTCATCTGCCTGGAGGGTGGCATTTCCATTCAAATGATCTTGCTATTTGAGTTAGTTTAGCAATCTTTTCCATTACTCATTAAGCATCGTTCAATGTTGTTAATTATTATAGGATGTGTAGAGCCTTGATGCCAGGAGATGAGGAAAGCATGACTGATGAAGCAATATGGGAGACTCTTCCTGTAAGTTTAGGAATCTTCTGTAGATTAAAGAATTCTCTTTACTGATACTCGCACGCACAATTTGGTAATCTGTCACTGACTTAGATAACTCCTGTTCAGGGGAACCTGTTTCTTTCAATTTGAACAAGTGATGACCATGCAAAGCGAACCTTCTTGGCCTTTCACTCTTATTACATCAAGTTATTTTATTAGATTCTTTACTTTATGAATCGTTTGCTTCTAGAATATGGTGGATTGGATGGAAATAAATACATACTTTTGCATATATTGTAGCTTTGCTCCCTTTCTAAGATATACTACATGCTAATTAAGAAAAAGAAAAAAGGGAACTTATCCAGTACAAATCAATGTAATCAATATTAAAAATAAGTATCTATAGCTTATTTAGCTGTCAGCTACGTCATAGCGTTTTACAAGTTCTGATTGCCTGTTGGAAGTGTAGCTCCTCATTCAGACTGTTTTAACTCCCCTTGCCAAACTCAAGATATCCACAAGGCATAACAGAGTGGCAGTAACAATGCTGTATATAAAATTATTATCTTCTAGCAACTAGTGAATTGTCTTGAACTTTTAAACCCTTGATTTTGATTAGCATACAGTTATATCAAATAAGAAATTCAAAAAGTACTTTCATGGTCTGGAGAAACTCTGAGCTAAGATATGATAAGTTAAATGGTGCAAAGATTATCATCTTTATTTGTACAAAAGGACAAACTGAGAAAGTAGATTTTACTCGCTTTCAATTCCCAAGTTAAAAAGAAAGGAGAACTGTATGTTAACCCTGTTGCATATTGTGATAGATGTGATGGGGAATTCTTCTGCTTTTTCTGCTAGAAATATGCCTGGAATTTTTTCTTTTATCCTCCTAAAGAATTTTGATACTATCTTTTCTAATTTTTGCTTTCCTGGCATTTCTGGGTTGCAATATCTATGGTTTTCTTCATTGCTGAGAAAGTAGATTTTACTTGCCTTCAATTCCCAATTTAAAAAGAAAGGAGAACTGTATGTTAACCCTGTTGAATATTGTGATAGATGTGATGGGGAATTCTTCTGCTTTTTCTGCTAGAAATATGCCTGGAATTTTTTCTTTTATCCTCCTAAAAAATATTGATACTATCTTTCTAATTTTTGCTTTCTTAGCATTTCTGGGTTGCAATATCTATGGTCTTCTTCATTGCTGCAACAATATTCACTCTTCTCAAGCTATGTGGTAAGTTTAGTGTTCCCTTAAGCAATAATATGCTATGCTAGTGACATTTCCCTGCAACATCATGTTTCCCTTCAACTTCTACTATTTGAATTAAATTGTTTATTAATTTGAGCATGCTATTTGAAGCATATGGGGCTTCTTTCATTAGGTCCTGAACTTGGCTTACAACTCACCTTGATGAGCTGCCCCTTTATTTCTTCTTTTGTTGTTGTTTTGAACACTGCGCAAAGAAAAAAGCAAGAGAAGGATGGATTCCTTTTTCCCCCCCTATTCATTTCCCTCTATCTTTCTCTTTTCTGCAAGTGGCCATGTGCCAACTTGAGAATGCTGCTAGATAGTAATTTTGTTTTGTCAATAAATCTAATAATGATGGGAAAATTTTACAAGTAAAATCAGCGTAGCTGCCGCTGTGTGCAACCGCAAATTTGAGTGTGATTAGTTCCAAAGCTGATACATTCAGATGCTGTACCGTATTTTGGCACCCATAACAAGTGGTTGTCCCACGTGACACTTTCATAGACTCGTATTCATATCCATGTTGACAAGGACCTGTCTATCACATTGTTGTTAATTGTTTTTGTGGAAACTATGCAACTTGAATTTTCCTGTCATTAGTAAAATGGCTAGCTAGTTTTTATTTTGCTCAAAAGTCCACTAAAATGAAAGATATGCATTTCCTTTACTTTTCATGTACCTGTATTCTGTTAAATGGCTGAAGTAGAGGATAGGAGTCTAGCCTATCAAATATAATTGCTTAGGCACTTGCTGCTCAAATTCATTATTATTCTGATGTTTTAGGCTTTAATAAGAAATATGCCAAGTTATTTAATTTCATGAGCTTGCTTGGACATCAAGTATAATCATTTGACACTAAATTCGAGCCAACAAATGGTAATTGTGCTTAGCTAATTTTCAGGTTTCCAAATATGAAGCGATTTACTTATGTTGATGAATATCTAAACTTGTCAAGATATGAAATTATAGAAAACATATCTGATTATGTTTTGAAACGAGTATACAAAAAAAAGATAATTATGTAAGTATGTTGAACAGGCATTCCTCATTTCTTAAATAGCCATATGAACTGTTAACTTGAACAATGCCAAAATTCCTGGCATTTATTTGGTACAGGATCACCCCTTTACAGTTGGTAGAATATCTGTGGCCTGAGGTTGAATTTTGAGCAGTCATGATTGCAGTGCTTTGCATCTCTGCAATGCATCTTGGAATCTGCATCATTTGGAGCAGGTGCTTGAAAGCACACTTGGCAGGAATTTACTTTGAAACAGCTACTATTTGGAATTTAAACCATTTGGAGGGGCTTCTTGAAAGCTCAATTGACAGGAAATTACTGTGAAATAGCCACTAATATTATTCTTTCCTTGTTTACTCATAAAGTTATAATAATTGGATGAAGTGCTGAACAAGAGTTAAATCATTTTAGGTTTCTAACTGCTGCAACCACATTATATCAGAATCCAGAAAACCACTAAGAAGTTCCAGCATTGCTGGAAATATCATAATTCTTATTTCTGTTGTGTTGATGCAAAAGTTGGCTAGGAATGGATTATTTGTTTTGGGTTTCTTGACAATGCTTGTACATTCAAAAGCAGATTTTTCTCTGAATCAACTGCATAGCTTTTGAACAATTCCCTGTTAATGCTTTCATTCACGCACAGGTGATGTAGCAGCTCTTGGTTGGTGGGACTTGTTTATAAATTATGGGTATAATCTTTTCTTTTCTTTTCTGTTTTCTCTCTTTTTTCTTTTGCTGGCCAGTCTTTGATCAAATATGGATTGATGTTGATTTTCTATGCAAGTGTTTGCTGAAACTATACTGCTGTCTTCCTGCACAGAATCGCAGAGTGCTTTGCCTTTCTTGTTTGCACAAAGTGGCATAACCCAGCTATTCATAGACATTCACAGATAGGAGGATCTAGTTCTTCAACTATCAGATACTTTGACTGGAATAGAAGCATGGTTGTTTCTTCTGATGAAGACCTGCAGCAAAGTAGCAGAATATGCCACTTGCAGGATATTGGTGGTCATTTTATGAAAATTCCTTTTATTGGTTTCCAAATCATGCTTTTCATGCGTTTGGAGGTATGCAAGCATTGAAAAGAGACTATGGATATTTTTACATTCTTCTGCAAAGTAATGTAAATGAAAAGTGTGCTTTCTTTTTGGCAAATTTTCAGGGTACTCCACCTGCTGCTAAATATATACCATTTCCAGTTCTTTTTGCTCCAGTTTTTTTGGTGCAAGGAGCTGGAGTGTTGCTTGCTGCATACAGATTGATGGAGAAACTTATTATCTTACTACGTGGTGAAGCTTGTTCTGACAGATACTATAGTGTTTCACTAAAAGCTTGCAATTTTCTTGGGTTTTTGCATCATGGATCAAGGTAATGGTTTGCTTTGGTAATTAAAACTTGGATATTCTTTAGGTAATCTGTTCAAAACCCATGAGTTTAGGATTAAAATGCCAAAACAATCTGGCCATAGTAATTACTTATAATTCATTCTTGCTGGTAGATTACTGGGTTGGTGGTCTATTGATGAAGGAAGTAAAGAGGAGCAAGCCAGACTATATTATGCTGGAGGTTCAAGGTATATTAGCATATTACGTTTTCCTGCTATTATGTTATAATTTTCATCAAGTGAAATATGTAAGTGATCATCTGTATGCTCTGACTGTATACAAATGAGAACAACACTGAAATACATAAAATATTCTTTCAAATTTAAATGCACTAGTTTTCAATATAGCCACAGTAGATACTGATGTTTGACCGGCAAAGACAGTAAATTAAGTTAGTGGTCATGCCACTCTCCAACACATAGTTTCCTGCAATAGGTTTGGTCAAATTTGATTCTCTTTCGACATCTAGGCAAGAATTATGGGAACTCTAAGTAATTGATGCTCATGCATGGAAACATAATGAGATAGTGAAGATTGTAGTACTAAAATCTTTGTGCAGTTAATAAATCTGTGCACTAGCCAATATAAGAACCAGAAGAGAAGCTCGTGTTCACTACTCACATTCATATGTTGCAAGATGATTTGTTGTCAAGAACAGTGGAACTGTTTGTAAAGTTCCAAAGATAACTTCTTGTCACTTGCAGTGGAACTATTTGTGAATGTTGATTAAGCTATTTGTTAAACTTTCATCTTATTTTATTTTTCGTACTCTTGATCTTTTCCACCTTCAGTTTATTTTGTACTCTCCCGATGACCTATTCCCAACAAGAAATTTGCTTTGATACTGCCAAATTAGTTATGGTATCAAAGCATCTTTTATTTTGCATTCATAAAATGTATTTGTTTATGGATCAGTTGCTTATGATTAAGCTGCAGTAAATTCATTTCACTTCATATTTGCCAGTAATTTTAACATATTCTCCCTGTTCACAATTAATTGTCCACTTCTTCTATTTCATCAAGATTAAGAAACTAATTAATTACTTTAGTATTTTACTAATTTGCCCTTCAAGAGAGAGAGAGAGAGAGTGTGTTTAATGTTTACTCCATTATGGGGACATAATTGGAATAAAATACCCAAGATACTTTATTTTTGGTAAGTGGACACTTAATTATGAATACAAATTTTAACTAAAATGGACACTAATTGTGAATGGGTGGAGTATGTCTTTAGACTACAAAAGGCAACAATTAGTTTAGTCTTTCTAATCTTCCTTTTAACCTTATTATTCAGCTACAACACTTTCTCACCCGACGAGGTTAAGAAGATGGCCAAATCTGATCTTGTCGAGGAGGTTTATTCATGTCATGATCTCTATTTGTTATTACCTTATATGCTTCTCTAACTGAAGCTAGGGAAACTTCAAATGTGGAATTCTTTAACAGATTTGGAGATTGCAAGCTGCGTTAGGTGAGCAAACAGAAATTACACAGTTTAGCCAGCAGGAGTACGAACGACTTCAAAATGTACAAATTCAAGATAACAGCTACCCTTCCTTTTTTTCCCTTTTATTTTTAAATTTTTAATCACTTTCAATTATTTTGGTGCTAACTACTGTATTAATCTACCAGGAAAAAATCCTGTGCAGAGTTTGCTTTGAGGAACAAATTAATATAGTCCTGCTTCCATGCCGGCATCATGTCCTTTGCAGGTACTTGGAACTAACCTTATTCTGCTGATTTACTTTCTGTTATGGCCTACTTTAATGCATTATAAAAATGATTACAATACCTTTGTTCCATAGGTTTTGTTAAATTATGCCTTCAAATTTCAAAGGAAAAAATAATATTCACAGCCCTAATAGTCTTAGGCAGCAAGGAAGTTGTCAAGGGAAGATGAAATTTTGGTTAGTTGATTGTAATACCCAAATCCCACATAGGAAACTGACTATTTTCTTTAAGGGCCCTAGTAAACTACTGCTAATTAACCCAGTCCACTGTAGTTATTAAGCCTGTAGTCGACGCTGATTTGAATTCAGATGGTGATCTAGAAAAGAAATGGTACTTGTGACTCTGCCCCTATACAGTCGTAATGCCCCCACAATATTAGTACCATGCTTTTACCCTGTCTGTTTCCTTTTTTGTTTACGATTTTTTTCCCAATCTGTTTCTTTCTAAATGTTGGTGGAGTATCAACATTATTAGTGTTGATCCTTTTTTTTAAACATTCTCTTGATCTGTATACAGTACTTGCTGTGAGAAGTGTAAAAAGTGCCCAATATGCCGCGTTCCAATTGAAGAGAGATTGCCTGTATATGATGTATAGTTCCAGGAAATCCACAATATGACTAGAAAAGCTTCCTTGCTGCTCATGGTTTTAGATGAAGCAAGCAAAGAGAAGATGGCAATTGTGGGGTTGGTTGCATATTCCATTCACTTATTCTTGTGCAAATTATCAGTAAAATTTGCCCCTTTAGAACAGCTTACACTATCATTCTGGGCTTCTTTCTGTGCTTTGCAGAACAAGAATATAAAAACCTTTAAAGAACAAAAATTCTTAGTACAAAAGAATCATTTGTCTCTATCATTTTTATTATTTTAAAATCGTTTTTGTGTGTTGAAATGGGTGGTCTAACCCTGTTGATCTCATCACATCCTTAGGGTGTTGACTTGTATGAGACAAGCAGAAAGTTTTTAAAAAGTACACCTTTTATTAGTAAATAAATTCTGCAGATTCTCCATATTGCTTTTGACAATCACATCCTTTGTAGCATGTGAGGATTATTACATATACATAAAACTCATTTCATTAATTCAAATTCTACTCATTTCAATTTATAATCAGACAACAAATACACACATTTCTTGAATAAATCATTTATAATCTAATTGAATAACAGCAAACAAATTGAGTTCCCATCAGAACAAAGATGAGCAATTTCTGTATGATAGTAAGCTAAGCGCAGCTTGCTGTTACTGCTAGTGGTTCTACCATAGGATTAGAATTAGGAGCAGCATTTTCATCCTTGCTGATATGCTCGTCGTTTAATCTACGAACAAACTCGCTGAAGCATTCATCCAAACTCCGAAAATCTTCATCCGGATACAGACTGCTTACTTCAACTTCATTAGGACCATCAATTGAAAAATTTACTTGACAACCTTTGATGAAGATGTCATGTGTGAATGATGCTACAATGCTTTCCGGTATGCGATTTTCTGCACGAAAAATAGCTTAGAACTGTAGAACAAGATGAATGGTAGACAGAAATTTGAGCAAACCTGAAGCTAAGGCGAGCAGATCATTTTCGGAGACAGTAGCTCGAGGAAGGGTTCTTCCAATTTTGTTTTCCCATAAAGCTGCAAGTTCGTTCATGTTGTAACAATTGGAAATTGGCCGGAAATGAACTTGCTTGTTCAGAGTTCGAACATCATCAAGAGTTTTCATTGTAAATTTGCCAATATCACTGCCAGCAACGAAGTATGCTACAGCATAAACACACGTCAGTTTACAATACGGTAAACAACTGCTTTTATTATATTCATTTATACATTCCCTAAAGTTATATATGTAATTTTAACAATTGGAAAGGTGGAATTTGTATTATTATATTACTTTTAGTTTGAAAATGGTCACAAGGAACTAAAATAATATCATTTCATTGTTTCCTGCGCTCTAAATCAAACTGAAATTATTTCATTGTTTCCTTCACTCTAAAAGACTAATTTAGATGAGACAATGAAATGATATTATTTTAGTTCCTTGTGACCATTTTCAAATGAAATGATATATTTTAGTTTGATTTAGATCCAAGGAAACAATGAAATGATATTATTTTTGTTCCTTGTGACCATTTTCAAACTAAAAGTAATAGAATAATATAATAATATAAATTCCACCCTTTCCAATTTTCAAAATTATATATATATATTTGAAAGTAAATAAATTGATAATTGGTTTAAAATATTAATATTTAAGTACAATAATTAGAGGTTATGAGTTCAATTTCAAAATTTTCCTTGGGCAACAAACCTAAAATTTATTTCTTAATATAAGCAAAACAAATAAGAAACAAAATAAAATTCGTATGTTTTTTAAGGAATCTTTAATACCTAAAAATTGGTAAAGAATTTCTAATAATTCGTTTTCAGGATATACTAAATTACTAATATGCAGGCTCAAGATTAGCTAATTTTACTACCTATTATCTAAGTCTGAAACCACACCTTTGATGCTGCCATCACCGTAGATCTTGAACTGATCCAACGGAGGAAGAACCTCTGCTGGGTGAGTGTTATCATAGTAGGGCCAGGAAGCAATAGAATTACAACAAATGTACGTGTAAGGAATACCGTAGTCCTCAATCAATCGTCTAACCTCGCGCTTCTCCAAGTACATTCGTAGTCCCGGTTCCACCGGATCAGCTCTATCCACGTCATGCCCGAATTCTGACGGCAAAAATCTCTACACACCGAATCCAACTACCATAATTAATTAATTCTAATTAACCACTAGTTTTAATTTTTAAATTTTCCTTAATTTCTGGGAAGAGTTACGAATTTAAAATTCTGAACTCTTTAAATGTAAAAAAAAAAAAAAAAAAATGCAAAGTGTCACTCACTGGATCATCAGGCATTACAGTCTTTATATAGAAATCTAAAATTACCTTAACGGTGCCAACGGCTTTAATGGCCTCGACTAGACCAAGCTGGTCCATTATACTCCCACCACCGACAGCTGATATTACTATATCAATGTTATGCTCTTTAAGTATTTTCTCCATTTTTCCTTGATCGTTAATCAACCCCTGAAACCAGATCAAAATAATATTGATATAATAATAATAATTACATTAAATTATTGACGATCGACTGTAAATTATGAAACACACATGCAGGACTATGGCTCCTTTGTCTTCAAGAGCTCTGATGGTTTTAGCCTTAGAAGGGCAATTAGGAATTGATCGGACAAGAACATAGGTTGGCCGACCGGAATCTAAGCTCGCCGCTGCTACGTATTGACCGATGAAACCAGCAGCTCCGGCGATGAGGACTGAACTCTTCACTGTGGAAATAGTAGTTGGAATAGTCATGTTTGCAATGGAGTGATTAAAAATAATGTTTGAAAAAGGAGGAAAGAAAAGAAAAAGAATGAAGAATAATATTGCAAAACTAAGTTATATATAGGGAATGATATGTTAATTAAGGAGTTTATTGACGCAGCTAAAAAATGTCAAGGAAAATAATTAAAGGATCAGCTATAGCTACCCTTCAACAGGGTTAGGTTCTCTCTCTTGTTATTTTTGGTGATAATAGTAAAACATAATTAATTTTTAGGTTGGTCCAAAATAGATGTACTTTTATATTATAAAGTCGGATTAACTGTAAAATTCAATTATAGGTGGTATTGACTCTTAGATATGTTTGTTTTTTATGATCTTGACTGATAGCTCAACCGCGTGAGAGAACTAATGCAACATCCTTAATTAGTTCCTCGCTAATTTCGGACTTCAACGATCTTCAGTTAAGGTTATTACTTGTTTTTGAAGAAGAATTAAGTAAAGGTTATATATATATATATATATATATATAGATAGTGTGTTCCTGTTCCATGTTAGCAGCCCTTCATTATAATTTATACTGTTGATTTGAATTGTGTTTTTTTTTTTTAATTAAGGTTAATTGAATTGAGTTTATTAATACATTAAGATTATATTTTATTTTCCAACCAAATTATTTAAATACAACAAATATTTATTGTAACTTTTAACATATTTTTATTTAGAATACGAATAGATGGATTATATATATATACATCTTAAGTGGATAATAAAACCCTACACACAATTATCATAAAATTTAAACAGAAATTCATTAAGACAATTTAACATAAAGGTAGTTTTTCTATTTATTTATTTTAAATAAAGAAAAATAATTCGGCGAAATCAATTGCTTGGAAAAATTAAACTCGGCAGAAGTTAGAACGTGATTTCAAGGAAAATCTATAATAGCACAAGAACAATCCTATAAATAATCATGCAAAAAAAAAAAAAATATCTTCACCAACTACTCAAAGCCCAATGGTTATGAAAATGATAGGGATTAGCAAACTAAGAATTGATGTTATTAGTGGTCTCTTTAAAGAAGAAAAGGTTAATTATAAAATAAATTTCACTTTTCAATCATTTTTTTTATTTAGCATCCAAACTAAAACGTTTACAATTAACACTCAATCTTTTAATTATATTTTGAATAAAAAAAATGGTCAAAAACTAACATAGTATTCCATAATATTTCATGAAATATTCTGCTAATTTTGTATAAATTTTTTACCGTCTTTAATTTGAAATATAATTAAAAATTAGATATTAAATTGTAAAATTTTTTAATTTAAAAATTAAATCAAAAATAATAGAGATGAGATATGATTGACACGTATTTAAACCGTTAGACTAAATATAAATGTGCAATTCAATGGTATCAAATTATGGGCGCAAAATTCAAGTGGTTACTAAATTAAAATAAGGTTTTTTTTTATAGGAAGAAAAATAATTGAGGTTGGTGAAAAGAGATCAGAGTAGAAGCATGGCGAACCTGCAAAGATAAAGTGGGCCGGAGTGATATGAATGTCCACATTTTAATGGAGAATTTTTCAATGGATAAGATTGTTTGGGAGCTCATCAAAATCAAAGAAGGGAAATGAGCAGATTGGCTAGGAAGAAGTAATGATAATTATAAAATTAGTAGAAAAGGGAGGAAAATAAGATTGTGTTTTTCCTAACTTATATATAAAAATAATTTATGAATACAATAATTACATATATATGAGATTATTTTCTTTTTCTCACATTTATGGCATATTTTTTTATGAATTTAATGTTGGTTGTGAAATCAATTTTGAATATAACATTTAAAATAAATGAAGGTAGCGTTTGAGTAATGAAAAAATAAAATGTAGGTAAGGATTATTTACGCAAAATAAAAACCATTGGTGATCAACACCCATTTCCATATCACAAAACTAACATTACTGCTATCCAAAGACGAAACCCCTTTCTTCTTTAGGAAATTTCGGTTGCCAACAAATGCTGCATTTGCTGTGATCCACAACCTAATCAATCCAATCCTCATATTCCAAGTTGCAAAATACTCTATACCAACCAACATATTATCGTTCTTATATATTTTAATTTATATATATTAAATATAAATATAAATATCATTAAAAATATATTTATAAAAAGTGGATTAATGAATTATTACATGACTCCACATATTTGCATTGATTTATCTGACCCACAAATTAATTTTTTGGGTCGAATTATATGCTTTTGTTTTTTTCATTAGAGTTGAATTAGTCAAAATTGAAAAATCTAATATATTTTAATCCAAATTTAACGAACGCGCCACTAAAAAATATGCGTTAATATATTCAAAGGACTACTTATTATCATGTTATTAAATTCAAAGGACTAGTTATTATTATGTAATAGTTTTTGTTGAATGTATTTTAAATGCATTTATAATTTTTTTAATCATTTTTTAATCTAAGTGAGTTAGAACATGTTTAATGAGGGTTTCAATTTGAGTTTCTAAAGTTAAATTTTAAGTACTATATTTAACAAATTTTTATAATTAACGGCTACAATTTAACAACAAACAACAGCTACTTCCAACATTTGAGATTTATTTGGATAAATTAAGCTGAAAATTGGTGTTATATTTAATTGGAGCCCAGGCTCACAATTTTGTCTCCTTGTCTTTTAAACCTTATAAACGGGTTGGATAAAAATACATCAGTTATTAACATATTGAGTATGAATCGGATCACATACAAATTAAATGGATTTCGAATTGATCTAAAAAATTAATTTGAACGGATAGATTACCGATCGATCTATTTGACTCTTTTTTTTTTAAGTAAATAACTTATATTTTGTGGATGAAATTAACAAAAGGAAAAATCATAAAATTGTAAAGAAAGAAAATTCTACTTTAATGGCAGCTGCTTCTTGCAGACTTTGGAAAGAAAAGAACACCCAAAGCATTCAATACTGT
The DNA here is from genome assembly GCA_947683425.1 of Excoecaria cochinchinensis. Taxonomy (NCBI): domain Eukaryota; kingdom Viridiplantae; phylum Streptophyta; class Magnoliopsida; order Malpighiales; family Euphorbiaceae; genus Excoecaria; species Excoecaria cochinchinensis. The sequence continues at coordinate 1,665,408 of CANTUQ010000263.1, forward strand.
ACGAACAACATCTTAAATCCAACCCAAAAAAAGAAAAAATTAATAATTTTCTAATGAAAAAAAAAAATGGAAAATGAAAACTGTAGACTCGCTAGTCGCTAGAGACAAATTTTTACTTGGGATATTAATTAACTTGTGACTTAATCAGTATGAATCAAAATTAATTGATTCGAATTTTTCAGGTCACATGAGTTGGATTATATTTATATTATTTATGGTCGGATTTGGATTCTCAAGTCAGATCAAAATTTGATTGGTCTAGTTGTAATATATATATATATATATATATATAATAATAATATTACAATTCATTCTCCGATAAGTAGTTTGAACAACCTTAATAGTTAAGGAGACCATTAACTCAGGCCATTATCAAAAGGCCCAAGAAAGAATGGGCCAGCTCCTGCACACACATAAAGGCCCATGTTCCATAATAACCAATAATAAAAAAAAAGTATGCAGTGACTAAAGCTGTAATTAAATTAAAAATTTTAAGGATTACAATGATGCAAATTAAAATATAAAGGACTATATTATTTTGAAAGTTTAACATTTTCAGAGGAACTAAATTTGATGGACAGTTATCAAATTTAGCACTTAGAAACCTTAATGCTAAATTTGGTAATTTACGAAAAGGAAGTACTAGAAATATGCATTGGCAAATCTAATCTAGAATGTTTTTATAGTAAAAATTCTCAAATTCTTTATACGAGTGTAATTCATTATTCTGAAATGCTAATAATTTATATTATTTAATTTTTGACTGTGGAAGTAATATCAGTGAATTTTCACAAAATATCAGCTTTTAAATAGTCAAATTTTCACACGTATTATTTTTTTTATAACCCTGCAATAATTGAAAATTATTGATCCTCTAATTTAAATTTATATCCAAACAGATTTATAAATAAAGTCGAAATATTACCTTTTAAATATTTAAAAATAAAGAACATCACTATTATCAGTAATATTAATAGCTTGTATTAGAATTTTTGTGTTATGTTTAATTGATATATATATATTTGCTTATTTATGTGGTTGTGCTTGTCGAACAAGTTGACAGAGTTGACCATAATCTCAACTTTTTCATTTTGACTTGATACAATGTTAATTTCAACCAATATCAAATGGTTTTTTTTGCATGTATAATGATAGTATATACGCTTCTTTTCAATCTAGACGAATCGTTCGATTATTTTTTTTTTTTTTGTCAATTCTAACAAGATCGCACGTTATTAGGAGGACAATTGATGACCGTTGATGACGTGGACCACAGACAATAGAGTTCAACTCCAAAGTTCTTTGGCATTACCTGAGTTACACTGGATCACCATTACCAGCCATGGCGCCTTTATTAATTTTTATTGTTTTTACTTTTTACAGAAATAAAATTAACAGTAATTTTTTAATAATTATTAAACGTTCTATTGGTTAGCTTTTCCAATTTCCCTCCTCTCACCGTACATTTCAACAGTGAAACACGGTTTCAAATTCAAAACCAATCCGATCATAATAATCATAATTAAATTGGCGAATATATAGTTAACCGGTCTGTATTGTTTAGGTTCGCATTATGTCCTCATTTGCAAGTCCAAGAAGCGAAGCAGAGGGACGGAGATAATTGCAAGCGGTTTTGAGTCTGGGGATTTTTTTGAGGATCACTACTTGTCTGCTTCACTCATGGCTGGGTAAGAAGAATCTCCCGCTCCTTCCCTCTTTCTCTCTCTTTCTCTTTCTCATTCTTGCTGGGCCAAATAGAAGAATCACATGGAATCTTTGTGCTGTGGATCTTTTTGGCTCAGTTGTGTTGCTCTTGATTTCAATAAAGATGATAATTTTAAAGTTTCCATTTAATATTTACCTGGTGTTTGAGTGGTTGTTTTTGAACTTTGGCATATATGATTATTTGGGTAGATGTCAAAATACAATTTTTGTTATTTTTCTTTGATTTTCCAACGCCCCCGTATGGTTAATCTGTTTCTGGGCTTCATCCTTTAGACATTACTTTTTTGCTAGCTTAGACACAATATTACAACATGTTAACTTGTTTAGCTTAACCTTAGTGATATAGGTGAGATTAATCCTTTGGTGTTGAGTCTGGATGGGTTATCTGCTATGGATTTATTTGTAGTTTCGTTGTTTAGTTACTATACTGTTTAGTAGGTAAGCTATGGTTTTGAATCAGAGAGAAATTTTAGAGAATGTGTTATTACCTGAAATCTTCTTCTTCCTAAATAATTAAAAAAAGGGTTTTTTCATTGCTATGGGTAGTTTATCCCTGGGCATAATATGCAAATGTGGTCTCATAGCGATAATGGTGACTTAAATCAGTTTTTCTGCTTGCCTGCTGAGTATCATGCTTTAAGAATTGAACTCAAGTTGCATAACATTTAAAGAAAAAGAGTGGTTGCAATAAACTATTTGATTTACAAATGCTTCCACTATAGTTACCATTAGTTTGCATTATTCTGAATTGTTGATAAAGGATCCCATTTACATGTTGCTTTCCTTTTCATTTGGAAACTGAAATGCTACAAAAGGAGAGTGTAGATAGAATTCAGGCACATTTCATTTCTTTTTGATTGTTGATTCCATTAAGGATAAGTTTGACTTTTAGTTTTGTATAAAGTGTTAATTGATGTATGTAAAAAATGAATATGTGACCAGTTTGACCAATGCATAATGGGCTTCACTTTCTTAATACATTTGGTGCTTCAACTTCATTTCTCTTTTCATTCTTGTTTATGTCCATGCATTGTCATTAGATGCGTCTTCATTGCTCCTTCAGCTGAAATCAAATGGATTGCTGACAATTATACCTTTTTATGTTGAGATTGGCTGGTGCTTATATTAGGTGCTTTATGTCATACAACTTGCAAGTGTGTTTTATGATTTTTGTAGACCATCATGGCTAGTTGATGGTAACCGATTTGCAACAAAAATCAAGAGTGCATCTGATCCAGAGAAAGTGATATGGAAGAGTAATCCAACTAAAGCTTGCCCAAATTGCCAACACATTATTGACAATAATGATGTATGATTTCTAACTTCTCCTATATATCTAGTTTCACCATATGTCTGTCTCTGTGTTTGCATTATACATTTTATCTTGAAGTGCAGAACTTTTTTGGGCTTACAATTGTGCAGGCCAACTGTTTTGCAAGTTTACCTGAATGGAATTGTTTGCTGGTCTTTATCTTTTCTTTTGGTATTTGTCAATCATAGCCAGAGGGCATGGTTTGATTTCTCCATTTTAGAATTTGTAAGTGTACTAACCTGTAGAATCCGAGAAATAACTATCTCAATGGCAGTGAACAGTTCCAGTGGTACTATATATTTGAAACAGGTACATCTAAGTATGCATAATTATGAGTGTATATATGTATGTATGCATAATACTTTTCTACTTTCTGATGGTCATGCTTTCCTCTGAATTTATGAAGGCTAATATTTTACATAGTTCATGATGCACATAACTTGTTGAGAAATTGAAATGAATAAAATTTAAGATGTAGATGCGTTGTTTTCGAGGATGTAAAGGTTATCTTATCTAACCCAAGTATTTAAGAAATGCATCAACTGTTACAAAATTATACATTCTTGGCATTTTTTTCTATCCTCTGCTAAACACAATAGTAATACATTTTTGGGAATCATTGACCCAAGGATTTGTGCTTTACGAAGCCATCCCAAAATATAAGTTCAAAATTTGTTAACTAGCACTAAGTAAATATTCAGAAATATAATTTGATTGGACACAACTGTTTTGTGAGTAAGTAATATGATACAATGAAGTGTGATGATGCGATGCTCTTATTCCTTGTTATATTGCATTTTTCAGTTAGCTGCATTTCCAATACATTCAAATGCAACTTAGCAAACATAAGTTTATATTTCTATTCTTAAACATGATATTGCATTTGTATGTTTACATGATTAATGTTGTCTAGGATTCAAGAAGCCACCAAGTTAATAGATCCCATGTCCAATGCATCTTCATAGTTCCATTTCCTATTCATTCTAATGCAACTAGCAAACATAAGTTTACATTTGTATTCTTAAACATGATCTTACATTCGTATTCTTACTACATGATTAATGTTGTCTAAGAAGCCACCAAGTTTGTATTCTTATTCAGATTTTTTACTTTTTATTGAACTTCTTTTTTTTTTTTTTGACTGTACATTGCTATAGCACTTGTAAAAATTTAAAATAATTGAAAATTCCTGTTTGCAGGTTACTCAAAATTGGCCCGGCTTACCCAGAGGTGTGAAATTTGATCCAACTGATCAGGAAATTATTTGGCATTTACTTGCAAAAGTTGGTGAAGGAGGTGTACAACCCCACCCTTTTATAGAAGAATTCATTCCTACTGTGGAAAATGATGATGGAATCTGTTATACCCATCCTCAGAATCTACCAGGTTAGGGCCAGGAGTTCAACTTTACTGTATGGTCTCTAATATATTTGAATTAGTTCTGGTTCTAATTTTATAAATTTTTAGGTGTTAGGCAAGATGGGAGTGTATCTCACTTCTTTCACAAAGCGATCAAGGCTTACAATACTGGCACTCGAAAGCGTAGAAAGATTCAAGGAGATGATTTGGATGTCCGCTGGCACAAGACTGGCAGGACTAAGCCTGTGAAGGTGGATGGAGTTCCAAAAGGGAGCAAAAAGATTATGGTTCTATATATGTGCTCTGTTAAAGGAGGCAAGGCAGAAAAAACTAATTGGGTAATGCATCAATATCACCTGGGAACTGGTGAGGATGAGAAGGAGGGACAGTATGTGGTGTCTAAGATATTTTATCAGCAGCAGCAGAATAACAAGGGTGATAAAACTGAAGATGAGTTAGCTGAAATTATTGATACTATAATTACAAAGGTAGATCCAGTCACTCCCATGTCCGTGACCCCTGATCCTCCTCGTAGTGAAAGGCGATATCCAGATTTTGACTTTGGAAAAGAGTCTTCTGTTTCTGATGTTTGCTCGGATATCTGTACTCAGGTAAAACATTTATACTCTTTGATTTTCTTACTAGCAGTTGAAAGGTTGTTTTTATTTTTATAAATTCCCCTTGGTGCCACTGAACTGTTCATATAAAGGAGCTGTTCCCCTATTATATTTACCATCGTCAACGTAAGGTGCTAGCACCTTAAACTTCACATCCTCCCTTACTCAATATAAGCTTAAGGTGCTAGTACCTTGATGCCATTAAGTTAAAATAATGCTTATGCGTATAATTTTAACTTAAGTTGCTAGCATGTCAAATAACACTTGATAGATTCTACCATCTACAACGTAAGGTGCTAGCACCTTTAAATCTACATGCATCATAAGGTGCTAGCACCTCAAACTCCACATCCTCCCATATCCCAGCCTAGCAACAAGAAAAAAATAAACAATGAGGAAAAAAGCATGATTTGCATGAGATTTTTTTTTTAAATGAAGGATTTAACAAAAATATAGTGGCATTTATAAAACAAGTATGCTTGCAGAGAGTTCACCTGGAACGATCTCTGTTGGCTCATCTTGGCATCCTTCACACAAAAAAGATAGTGACAGCCCTAATATTCACCATGTATAAGGGAACAAAAATTAGTATATAAGACACATAGCAAGAATTAAATATTTATAGTATGGAATGATTTCATAAGGCAATTGTTCTTCAGTATCAATATGTTGTGCTGTAGTTAATAAACTGCATGCAACTAGTTAAATTTGTAGAGATTATGTTATATTTACAGTTTAAAGGAGGTGCTCACGCTCAAAGGAGATACTGACATCTGTTCTTTTTCTCCAGTTTCCTGGTAAGCGTCCTGAGATGGAATATGAAGAAAACCTGGTTCAGCCTGAATATGAGGACCAAAATAATGATGATCAGTTCAAGACAGAGAATCATTCCAGTCAAGTAGAGAACAATAATGATAATTATTTGGAGGAAGGTGCAAAATGGTGGGACAGTGAGTCACAGAATTTGTTGGATTCAGAGCAGATAGTGGAAGGGCTGTCTTTGTGTGATGAGCTCCTTCAAAGCCAATCTCCTAGAGACAGAAATGAGAGCAGAAGGGCCAATGGCAAACCCTGCCTTTCTGATTATGCCCAACTAGGACCAGAATATCTAAAGAAGGATCTGGAGGAATGCCAAAATCTTGTCCTTGACCCAGCTAATATAGAAACTGATACACCTCCAGATTTCAGACTAAGTCAGCTTGTATGTTGTCTTTTCTGCAATTTTATTTTACTCTCTGCATCAAGCACATTCCATTATTGCTCCTTTAGTACTTTACTTTTAATGAGCTTCTTGCTGCCTTTCGTAGGACTTTGGCTCCCAAGAAAGCTTTATTCCATGGGGCGGAGGCAAGGTAATCTAACTATGCTTTGGGTGACTGGAGCCCTGATAATGGCAGAAATTACCTTTTTTGTTTTTTTGAATACTTCGCCTCCTTTTTGGATGATTTTAGAACTATATAGTTTTGCTGCTCTACTCGATGTATAATTGATGGGGGTGAAGTAATGGCTCTACAACCTAAGCTGTAATATTACTCGTGTTAATGCTGGAAAACAGATAGATCTATGTAATGATATATTTTTGTTCTGGGAAGGGTTCAAGCAAAAGTTCAGAAGTCTTGACTGATTTTGTTGTACCATTTTTGTTTTCCAGCATAATTCTAGTGCTACTCTCATAACTGCATATAGTCGTGCTAGTGTGTTGTGTGGGTAGGCATTTGCCGAGGCCAAGTGTGCAGTGATGGTGCAACTTTTATGCCAAGTTTTGGGGATTTTGTATAAATGCTGAATAGCCATAGTTAAATGCAAGAGTGATCTTAACCTGTGAGAAACTCTGCCTTCTGTTATTGTTATTTAAGTCCATCTTTGTATCTTTATCCATATTTGAATATTGAGCCTTCTAATATCCCAAAAATCATTTAAAATGAGATTTCTTTACAAGAAGTTTTTATTTCATTTTTGGAAGGTCTATGTGTGTCTATCAATTACACTCTGAAGTTCCATGCCATTCAAGAAATAGATCTTTTTCTACTAATTCGCAGGATACAAAGGCATTCGAGTTAATAATGATGTTTTAAACGTATAATTTATGTTCTCTCTATTATGGCAATTTTTGTAGAACTGAAATTCAACAATCCATTTCCAATGCTTTCTATTTTTCAGTTTCAAAACTTCTAGATTTTCCAATACTTCAATTCTTCATCAAGTATTGCAATTTCATTGGTTACAATTTCTTAAATAATCAAGGGAGATATGAATAAGGTGAAATTGTGTTGTTCCATGCATCAATGGTGAAAGACTTGGAGAGAATCCAAAATTCAACGGGAGAAGAAGACTATCTGCAAATAAGAGTTTCACTTTCTTTTGGAGTGTATCTCACACTCTCATTGCCACATCACTTAATATCATCGGTCCATGTTAACTGCCAAGTGTATAATGACATTTTTAAGTACTCTTTTCATTTCACTAATTTATCACTTCTTACACATTTTACCTAATTATTATTTTATTTAATTTTATTGAAACTTATATTAAAAAGACTAAAATGGCTCCATTTTAAATTAAAATGTTTACCTTTTGAATGCAACTATTGTCTAACAGTAATTCAAAATTATAAAAAGAGTAAAAGAAAGTAAAAAAAGAGAAATATTAATAAATTTTTTAAATATTTTATTGATAAAATAATAAGAGTAAAGTTCGAATGTATACAATAAATTTTACTTTAAATTTTATAAAAATAACAATTTGGTAGGATATATATATTTTTTTTTGCAAAAAGTGAAAATTTAGTGAAATAGAAACAGTAATATTTTTATTAAGTTGAGGAGTTGAAATGAAATTTTTAAAAAATTTAGGGACCAGCCCAATAAAACAGTGGTTTTTTTTTGTTTTTTGTTTTAAATTATGTCATTTTAAAAAATTTTATAAATCGAACAAATGCAAATGGTATATTTAGACCTGAAATGCTAAATAAAAAAAAAAAAAACTTGCAAGGTGCTATTCCTTCCTTTAACCAATATTTTGGTTCATCGAAATGGTGTGCGTGGCTAATAAATTGCTTGATTTGAACCTGTATTTTTGGGTCAGGTCATGTCATGAGTTTAGAATGGATTACGTATGTTAGGTTATTCATGGAAATGATGTGAGTATTTTGGTTTATTTAAACATGTAATTGTTGTTTTTTAATACGAAATCCCTATTTAAATTAAAGAAATTTTATATTCGAATAAATTGATAACTCCTTAAAGATTAGAAATAACCGAGACCGGATGGAAGGAATGAATGAGCCAATCGGATCGTCAATACTAGTTAGACTTGAAATAAAAGGTGTCCGATCATATCAAGCGAAAACATTCCAAAACTTAAATTAGTAAAGTTTAGAGAGAGAAAGTCTTGAATGTACTTGACTTTTGAATACTTTGAGCTGTTTATAGATCATATAAGAAACATACTCAAATGTTGAGAGTAGGTAAAATGTATGAATTACTGTGATTTGACTGGACATGCACATTGGAGTGTGTTAGTGGGTTCGACAGGACATGGTCCTATCAATCCGATCAGTCCGCGCTCCATGATGGTGGTTGCTTAGACATGCACATTGGAGTCTGTTAGTGGGCTCGACAGGACATGGTCCTATCAATCCGATCAGTCCCCGCTCCATGATGGCGGTTGCTTAGATGATGGCTTGTCACGTGCTGGACCTGAGGCAGATTGGACATGGCTTGTCACGTGCTAGGCCCTGGGCAGAGAATGGACCAAGCCAATAGATAATAGGTATTATCAAGAATTATTATTTTTTTTTTGAAAAGAGAGAATGTATTAAATAGAATAAAAAAACAGAGCTTCCTCTAGAAAGCCAGGGACAACAAACCAATAACAGTAACTAGCATAAGAGGGTGCAGCTCTTACCAAACAATGAGCAATGCCATTTGCTTGTCTCCTAACAAATCTCAATGAAAAATCATTATTACAATTAAAAAGGTTCCTACACTCTTGCAAAATACATCCAAATTCAGAAAGATTGAACGAATCTAAAGCCTCTCTGAAATGCCTCGGGAGAAAATGTCGATATATATGAGGAGTTATCCGAAATTAACACAAGTTTATTTGGATCCTAATTAGTAAATTTCTGTTTTAACTTGCTACTTAGAAACATAATCATTTTTGTTTCACCGGAACACATTCAAACCATGAAACAGCTTCCAAAGGGTGAAATATTCGACTTATTTCAACGGATATATGCTCGTCCACTGATGGTAAATATTAATCTTTCCTAATCCTAGAATTTTTTTTATTATTCACCTAATGCTATGTGATTAATCATTAATGTGGTAATGCAGGTTGGAATTGGGATAATGTTACTGCAACAATTGGCAAGAATTAATGCAGTTAACTGTCATGCAAATTCTATTTTTGATGCAGCTGGTAAGTAAGTTTGATTATCCCAGCATTTAAAAGATAAACATGGTTACCTTAAACTAAGGGAAAAACCTTAGAAGAAATTCAGGACATGGTGACACAATCACAAACCAACAACGACAGATTATGACAAGGAAATGGTCTGTGGTCGATGGTGGTAAAGGATTCAAATGGACAAATTCAAACAATCAGGTCAGGTAAAACGAAATCAACTTCAGTTTTACTGGGAGAAGCTAGCACTGGCCATAAACTTTGCAATGCAGAAAGTAAGCACCATGCAAAAAGTCACCTTCGAATCCGACTTTGCCATGCTCATACAAGCTCTAGGATAGAATGACCACAAACTAGCATTGCTCCATTAATTATGTATTAGTCGTTTGATCGATTTTCTTGAACTGTTTGAGTTTTTCTCTAGAATAAAATGTTACCAGTTTCCTAGATATTAATAATAATTATGCCTACATTTCCATATATATAAAATCTTTAATCTTTATCCATATTCAGCCTTCTAAAATCCCTTATTCATGTAAATTTATATTAATAACAAAGATTGGCGTTTCGTTTATTTCATAATTGAATTGCGGCGTCAGGCCGAATATGGTTCAGTTCAAATGGGCTTCACTCTCAAAGTATAAAGCTCAAGATCCGCCCAACCTGTATTCACAACTAATAATTTTTATTACCAAATTTTAATATATATCTTCATCAACTCCTGTCAAATATCACTTAAAACACTTATTTGTCACTATTTTGTTCATGCTTCATACAAAACTTTCTCTTTGTGTATATTTTTCTATGTTTAGGCTACTTACTTAATGTAAAAAAAAAATGCAAATGCAAATAGGCTAGATGTTTGCACACTAATCTCAAGTGTTGATAGGGTTTGAAATGATTGGAGATAATAATTTCACTACTAATGATTTGGAGACGATACAACTTAACTTACTTGGATAGCTTAATCGTTATTCAGACTCGATTACATAATTATATAGTCAATTAATTTTTTTATGGAATTTTAATACTGTTACATTAAATTCTAATTGATTCTTATTTATTTGAAATTAATTTAAAAATTTAAAAGATTGCTATTTCTTGTATTATATTAAAATTTGAATTTACATGTTTAAAAAATGCAACTAAACCATTATGGTATTTATACAAGTAATATTTATCATATTTTTGGATAAGTAAAATTTATAGGTAGCAAATGTGCTGTGTTGGACGGATTAGAGACGAGTTATAAATGAATATGTCATAAATAAGCCATTATTTATGTGTCATAAATGGATCAATACTTAAATGAGTTTGATAGATTTTAATCCACCCCCAATGTTGTGACCCAAATGAATCGCATAATAGGCTTAATGGATAAAATAGTGGGTTAATCCTTTTAATTCATTTTTTTTAATGAAAATTTACTTTTGATACAAATACAATATACTAAATGGACTCGGCTAGATTTAGGTCGGCATGGGTTGAGTTCGGATCGGACAAGATGCGTCGGGTTAGGGCCATTATGAGTCAAATTTGGACCAAGACTGAACGAAATCTTAAGAATTTTTTTGTATAATTTTGCATAAAATAAAATTCAAATCTACTTCACATTGGGCCAAATTCGGGCCGGACAAAAATGGATTGGGTTCAGACAGGGTTAGGATGGGTTGGGTTCGTATTGAGTTTAAACAAAATTTGAAATTTTTTTCTGCATAAATAAATACTGGCCTGCTTCGGGCTGGGCCAAGCTGGATCCAATTCTACCAGATTAGGATGGGTCAGGTTCGGACCGGGCCTAACCGAGGTTAGATTTTTTTTTTCTACATAAGACTGTATAAATAAAATATAGGACTATTTCATATTGGATTAGGTTGAATTTGGTAAGAGCCGAATTCAAGTCGGATCAGGATGGGTTTTGGTTGGGCTGGGATGGAATGGATCGAATTCAGGTCAGCCTTAAACGAAATTTTAAGATTTTTCTATACAATTTTGTATAAATAAAATCCATACCTACTTCGTATTGGGCTAGATTCGAATATGGATGGGCCAAGTTTAGGCTGGACCGTGATGGGTCGGGTTTAGGCCGAGCCGAGATGGTCGAATTTGGCTTGAACCTAAACAAAATTTGAAATTTTTTTTTCTGCACAAAACTGTATAAATAAAATTCAAACCTCTTTTGGGTTGGGTCGAGCCGATATGGGTCGAATTTAGGCCAAGTCTAATCGGAATTTGATTTTTTTTTTTTGCATAAAACTACATAAATAAAATATAGGCCTATTTTAGATTGGGATGGGTTGGATTTGGCACGGACCAAGTTCAGGTTGGGCTGGGATGGATTAGGTTCGGATCGATCTTGTTGGATTGAATTCAGGACGGGTCTAAACAAAATTTGAAGATAATACTGCATAAATAAAATCAAGATCTACTTTGGCTTGGGCCAGATTCGGGTTAGGATGGACAGAGCTCGGGCCAAATCATGATGGATCGGGTTCGGATCGTATCAATATGGGTCGTATCGTATCAATATGGGTCAAATTTAGATCGAGCCTAAACGAAATTTGAAGTTTTTTTTTCTACAAGCCTACATACATAAAATCCAGGCCTCCTTCAGACTAGGTTCGAGTCGGAAAGTGATGGGTCGAGTTTGGGCCGAATCTTACCGAAATTTAATTTTTTTTTTCTTCACAAGCCCACACAAAAAAAATTCAGGCCTAATTCGGCTGGATTGAGTTTGAGTCATGATGGGCCAATTTTCAATCGGATCGAATTGGGTTAGGCTAGGTTCTGGTCAAATCGATTTTGGGTTTGAATGGGTTGGGATTGGACTGGCCTACTTGGTATGCAAAAAATTATAGTTAGTATAAATTTGGTACATCGATCCATTTGGTGCAGTTAATGCCCATTAGGCCACATAGAATTTGTCCATCTAGATCAAAATTTAATAGAGTCATTTTGAAGCTGAATTGGGTTGCAATTTTTTTAGACAGATTTAGACAAAATTTTTAAATTAGACCAAATTTGCCACCTTCAAATAAAAATGATAAAAGATAATTATAAATGATTTAATACCAATACAACAAGTAGTTCAGAAATAATTATAAAACAATACGATGAGACTGTATATACAGTATTATTATTCCGAATAGCCCACACATTTTCATCCCCATTTATTATATTGAGTTAAAAATAATCTAAAATAAAGTAAACTCATATATATATATAGAGAGAGAGAGAGAATTAAGAGGTGATAAATGCGGTGTGGACCAATTGAATGGAAGAATACAAGTAATGTGAACAGCAACACAAGCACTAAAAAACTAAGGATGAATGAATGAAGGGGACAATTAAATCAACAATTCATCAACTTTACAGATTGTATACGATGACCATAGAGTTGGCTTGAAAATGCCACAACATAACACGCCACTGCCCTAATAGCCTCCTAATTATACACCCATCATTGCCTGTGGGGATACCACCCTTCCTCCCGTATCTTTTCGCTGTAATTTTTACCCTATACTTGTTTTCGTCACAATTAATTTGATTTTAAAATTAACTTTTGGATCAAATTTATTCTATTAAAAAAAAGAAAATCACTTTTCACCTTTTTTTTTCTTTACTTTTGCAGTATTATTCATTATATGATTGCAATAGAATTTCTCAAGACAATTGCTTTGAAAAATTGGTTGTATAGTGGCCTTTGAAAAGGAGTCAATGATGTACCTTAATTTGAAGCCTCTTTTTGATGTTATATGAAGTATGAACCATAATGAAAGCAAAGAAGAGGCAGATAGGGCCTTGACACCCTGGACATATAGTTTGGCTCCACCTAATATAAATGCCAATTACTCCTAAAAATTATCTCAATACCTTGAATTTGCCACTAAAATTTGCGTCAAACAAAAGCCAAAAAAAGTATAATGATATTGCGGAGTTTTCAACATCTTCACAGAGAAAATCGAATACTCACAGCTTCTCTGTTTTTTTTTTTTTTGTTTTGTTTTAACACGTAAAATTATTCTCCAACTATTTAAATTGAGAATATTTAAATTAAGAATATAGGAGCTCGAATTCCATATAATTGGCGTATATATAAATATATATATATAAACAAATTTCTAAGTATGAATGGAGTCAATAGACCCACTCAAATAAAAAAACTAAACAAATTTCTGAAAATTTAATTTAAAAAAAATTAGCCTCACTTAAATATGTAAATGATTCCATTAAAACATTTTGATTCCACTAAAATATAAAATTCAATCAAAATATTTACATACAAAATCTTAATGTGTAATTTTTATCAGTCACTGTAACTTTTATCCTACTTGATAGCCGAGCACTCTTTATAAGTTCGGCCTATCATGCTTGTAGGACCGGAAAGCCGAGCTGACTGAAATTTCTCAATAAACAGCTTGGTATAACCCAGGACCCAGAGAAGCATGAATTCCCCTAGGCCATCCATCCAACGGATTCGGCCATTATCACTCTTTTGAGTCTAGTTACCGAATTATCCGGTAACCTCTCAAGGACAGCTCGAAAAAACATGGATAGCTCGATTTCCGTCATAAAGACAGCTGCTACTCAATAAAATCTCATCATGAGGGTAGCCGTTACTCATTAAAGTATCATCAAGAGGACAGCCGTTACTCATTGAAGTCTCATCATAAATGCAGCTGTTATGAATCAAGCAAATGATCTTATAAAAGGAAGGAGAAAAGGTACATTTTTGGGGTAAGTCTACAGAAAAGAACAATTCTCTTTCAACTTATTCTCTTTATAGAAAAATCCATAACTTGATCATCGGAATCTCCCTTGTCGAAAATCCGTTGGTCTACTTCTGTTTTTAGGTGACTTAACTAGGAAGGTGCTCTGAAAAATTCTCATTGTCATCATTTGGTGCGGTGAGCGTGCATCCTTCATAGATTTTCAATGGATCTTTTCCCTGATTTAACCACTGCTGCAGTTCTAGCCAGCCAACCACAAACTCAGCCTCTATTAACTCAGAGTCAGTAGCCCCCCTTCCAACTATTTGGCCAACAGATACACCCTCAACAGCTTGCTCCTTATCCAGTCATTCCCAACTTAACTTCGCAAATAGCCCAGGCTTTCCTAGCTACTCTAACTGAAATGGCAGCTCAGGCACCTCCCATTCAACCGCCCACACAATACTTCCCTCCAGCTCCGCAAGCCTCCACATCTACTCCACCAGTTTTTCCACCCCCTGTGGCTCCGGGTTCCACCATAACCCTTACTGCAGATCAGTTTGAGAAACTCTTAGAGGAACGAATGCAAAAATATCAGAACAGAAACACTCTGCAGCACCAAAGTAATTTTCGATCGTCGCTGGCTAAGGAGATTCTGACTTCCCCATTCCCAAACATACGATTACCGAACTTGCCTAAATACAATGGCAGTGCTGATCCCAGAGCCCACCTTGATCAATTCCACCATACAATGCTCATCCATACCACGGATGACGCTGCCATATGCAAGATTGTTCCCCAGACGCTAACGGAATCAGCTTAGATATGGTTCGGGAATTTGCCCGAGCACTCCATAGTAAGTTTTACCTAGTTCAACAACATGCTTATTACCAAGTTTATGGCTACTATCTAACCTACTAAGGTTTCTGGGAACCTTAATTTGGTTCGATAAGACAGGGGTTGAGGCATTGCGAGCCTACGTAGAGAGGTTCAAAGTGGTAGCGATGGACATTTAGGATTTAAATTTGGAGCCAATAATGCTTTAATATGTAACAGCCGGTGCCAAGATTTCAGCGATTCTCTTAGCAAGAAGCCCCTAGGCGATTTTACCGAGCTAATGTCCCGAGCTCACAAGTATATAAGAATGGATGAAGCACGAAAAATTCGTAATAGTTCTCTGTATGACGATACGGGTGGTGACTTATATAGATCAACACAGGAGAGAGGCACTGGGAAAAATAAGTCATGAAACCAAGGTTCGGGTGGTTTGAATCGAACTTACGTTGTTTCGTTAAGATCTAAGGATCAAAAGGATGAGAAGTGGATGCCGTTGAACGCCTTAAGAGCACAGATTTTGAGGTGGATAAAAGAAAATGATAAGGTGAACTGACCTAGACCTATGAGTGAAAGTTCTAGCAGGGATCAGAGCCTCTATTGTGCTTTTCATAGGGACAAGGGCCATGAGAAGAATGATTGTAATTAACTTAAGAGGGAGATCGAATTCCTAATCCGGAAGGGAAAGCTCACTCAGTTCATCAAGAATGATAGGGCTAGAGATAGATCTCGATTGCCCTGAAGAAAGGATAACTGAGCCAGTACAAGCAAAAGGGCTCCGGCGGGCACTATACATGTTATTGCAGGTGGTAAACATTATGATGTTTTTGATGATTCCCGAAAAAGGAAGGCAAAGGAGGTGTTCAAACTGGATTCCAACCCCCCTGTAGCAGGATACGATGTGAGGTTTTCAGACTCGGATGGTGATCACGTTAAGCAATCGGACACGGACTCCTTGGTGGTGGAGGCCTTAATCCAGGACTACCTAGTCGAACGCATTCTAGTGGATACGGGTAGCGCGGTCAACCTCATCACTTTGCAGGCATTTAAAGCCTTGAAAATGTCGAACAACATTTTAGAACCAATGTCTGCACCACTAATCGGGATATTTGGTCAGCCGGTCAAGGTGGAAGGCTAGGTGAAATTGTCCTTAGAGCTCGGTGATGATGAAGTGGTCCGAGCTTGCACCAGCTGTTTCATAGTTGTGGATATTCCATTGGCCTACAATGTCATTTTTGGAAGACCATTGCTGGTAGGGATTGTTGCATACATCTCCATGTGAAAGCTATTGCTCAAGGTCCCTGCCTCGGGAGGCATGGCAGTGTTGCGGGGGAATCAGAAAGTGGCTTAGGAAACATATATCACGATGCTACGAGAAGCAAATCATGCCCTCCCGTTGAATTCTTTGGATGTCTCCCCTGATGAACCTCGGAGAGCAGAACTAGTAGATTCATTACTGAAGGTTGAGATAGCACCAGATAAGGCAGTGAAAATTGGGGCGAACAAGAAAGAGGATGAAGTGGAGGCCCTGGTCACAGTTTTGAAGAAATTTGTAGATGTGTTCGCCTGGGAACCCTCATATATTAAAGGGATATCCGTCGATGTTATAAGCCACTCATTAAATATCAGGCCGAACACCAAGCCCGTTAAGCAGAAATAGAGGAACCACGCCCCGGAAAGGCAGATAGCGATGTCATAAGAAATAGATGTCCTACTCGAGAACGGGTTTATCCGGGAGGTCCTATATTCGGATTGGCTTTCTAATGTTGTTCTGGTAAAGAAACCCAACGGCAAATGGAGATTGTTCGTGGATTTCACAGATCTAAACAGGGCTTCCCCAAAGGATAGCTATCCATTGCCAAACATCGACCTCTTAGTGGATTCGATGGCAGGGTTCGAAGAATATACTTTTCTGGATGCCTCGTCCGGTTATCACCAGATTTCAATGAACCTGGAGGATGAGGAGAAGACGGCATTCATAACTCATCAAGCTACTTACTGCTATCGAGTTATACCTTTTGGATTAAAGAGTGCAGGAGCTACATATCAGAGACTAATGAACAAGCTGTTTGCTAATCAGCTCGAAAGAAATATGGAGGTATACGTGGATGACATAATTGTCAAGAGCAAGTCATCCAGTGATCTCCCTACTGAGCTTCAGAAAACTTTCCAGACTCTCGGGAAGTTCGGATTAAAGCTCAACCCAGAGAAGTGTGCTTTTGGGGTACAGTCCGAGAAGTTCTTGGGGTTCATGATTTCAAAAAGAGGTATAAAAGCTAATCCGGCCAAGATTTAAGCCATTCTAGAGATGAAACCCTTGAAATCCATTAGAGAAGTGCAGAAGCTCAATGGCAAAATAACAGCCTTGGAAAGGTTCATCTCTTGTTCTGCTAAACGTTGTCTCCCTTTTTACAGGGCGCTCAAAAACCTAAAAAAATTTGAATGGACCCCAGAATGCAAGCAAGCTTTTAAAGAGCTCAAGTAATTTCTTAGCACACCGCTATTGCTGAGTAGGTCACAGGCTGGCGAAACATTGTACTTGTACCTTGCAGTCACTTTCGGAGCCATTGGTTCGGTGAAAGTCATAAGATAACGACTTTCTCATCAATCTTAACTTCACAAGCTTCACCATCATTTTCCCTTTCATTTCCACTCTCTTCCTTAAAAACCCATCAAGAAAATTCTCTCTTCTCCTCCACCAACCGACCCTTTTCAGTCTCTACTCGCCCAAGAAGATTGCTTTGCAGACCGCCTCATGGAAAGTATGTTAGAGAAGACTATCTTGTGGTAAGCTCTTCGATTAATTGCTTTACAATTTTTTTTTTGGTTCATAAAGTTTCCAACTTTAGCTAGATTTTTGCGATGCTTGTGTTTTTGGTTTTTAAACTGCATATCTTCTGCTTGGTTTCTGAGGAAAAGATACTTAATTTGGTGAATTGTAGGATTTCAATTCATTTCATTTAGCTTTTGTTTTTATGGGATTTTCTAAATTTTGTGAAAATTTCGATGGATAATTGTAATTTTTGGGTGGCAGGAAAAGAAATCATTCAATCAATAAATAAAGAAATCTTTATACTTTCCTATTCTAAAAAATTAAAACATGAAACGCACCGACACCCTATAAATAAAGCTATGTAGAAGCCGGCCCAACATTTTTGGCCCAAATAAAGTTAAAGCCCAAAATGTTTCCAATTGGTTTTGTGTTGCAAGGAATAAGGAAGCCTGGCCCATAAATAAGTAGTAAACATTATAAAATATTAAATGAATTTATAGGTGAAGCTGGATTTAACTTTTTTTTGTTTGAACAAAACTGGAAGCTTCATTAAGAAGAAAGATCAGCTTGTAAGGCTGGTAACAAAAACAACGGGGGAGACAAGTCCCAAGTCAAAAGATCAGACACAGAATCAGATGTGCGAGCTAACAAAAGGGCACATCTATTCGCTGACCTCTTAGTAAAACCAAAGGAATGGTTAGTAGAAGAAAGACCAAGACAATCATTAATAACAAGTTGCAGATCAAAATTAGACCTAAACCTGCTTTTGGGAGCATTAACAACCAGTAGAGAATCGCACTCTATAGTAACCGGACCCAGCTCCTTGCACTTCAGCCAACTTAAAGCTTCCCGTATCCCAACAGCTTCTGCCACAGCAGGATCCAGCACACTAGGGAGAGATTTGTGACCTGCGGCAACAAAACCACCCAACGAGTCTCGCACGATAAAACTAAAACTAGTCCTATGCAGATGAGGGAAAATAGCAGCATCAGAGTTGAGATTCAATCTACCACTTTGAGGTGGACACCAGCGCACTAAAGAGCCACAAAAGTCAGAACCACCAGCAGGGGAAACAATTGTATTTGCTTTCAACCAAGACCCAAGCATATCATTTGCCATAAAGATAACAACCACTGGAAAATAAGAGACACCCTTCCAAACTAACTCATTTCGAGCCCTCCAGATACTCCAAATAATAGAGACTACTATGGCACAATTTGAAGAAGACAAATTTTTAAGAGCAAATTCAAACCAAAGATTAAACTCAGAAAAATTTCCCCTCAGAAAACCCACCTCGGACTGTTGCCAAACATTTTTAGAAAAGGGGCAATCCACAAAGAGATGAAAAATAGACTCACCAATAGAACTACAAAATGGGCAAACCGAAGGAACATCAACTCCTTTCCTCACCAAGAGATCCCTCAACGGAATAACTTGATGAACCACACGCCACAGCAAATTTTTCATCTTAGGAGGCACCTGCAGATTCCAAAACCTACTCCAACAGCGCTGGTCCAGATGACCAAAAAAATGAGACGGGGCTTAATGAATCAGACGATATGCAGATTTAACTGTATAAAAACCAGAATTATCCAACAGCTATTGCCACCCATCACTGCACCTTTTCCAACTAATGGAGATGCTGAAAATTAACTTTTTATCCCTCTCGTTAAAGATAGAGTTTACAAGCTCATACCTCCAATGCTTAGACTCCAAATCAATTAATTCAGACATAGTAAGAGGATCAAAAGTGTCGTCCAGAGAAGTACTCACGTGAGGATTAACAGCATCGGGAAGCCAGGGGTCATGCTTAATTGAGACAGAAGATCCATCCCCAATCCGTAACTTGCACCCTCCACATACTGCTGAACGGGCCAACAGGAAGCCTCTCCAAATAAAGCTAGGATTAGATCCTAAGGTTGCATTAAGAAACGAATTTTGAGGATAATACCTTGCTTTTAGTATTTGAGCTATTAGAGAAGAACTATCAGAAATAAGCCTCCGACATTGCTTCCCTAGGAGAGCTAGATTAAAATCATGAAGTGATCTGAATCCCATCCCACCAAACTTCTTTGGCCAAAACAAACGATCCCAAGCCATCCAACTAATCCCTGGATTATCAGCTTTGTTATTACCCCACCAAAACTTGTTAAAAACCCGTTACAACCTTTTACACAATCCCAAAGGCAGGGCAAAGACACTCATAGCATAATTCGGGATAGCCTGCACTACTGTTTTCAACAAAACCTCCTTTCCAACTCTAGAAAGAAATGAATGGTTCCAACCTTGTAGCCTCTTCATAACCCTCTGCTCAATAAATGAAAATACTTGCTGCTTGTTGCGACCAATTAACGAAGGAAGCCCAAGGTAAACATCTTGATCAGAAGAGGATGAAACAGAGAGAGAATTACACACCTGCTGCTGCACTTCCTGAGGAGTATTGCCACTGAATTTAATAAAAGATTTGTTATAATTGACAACTTGTCTAGACTCAAAAGCGTAGAGGCTAAGGATGTCTTTAACCACTTCAGCTTCAGCAAGAGAAGCCTTAAAGAAAATGTAACTGTCATCAGCAAATAATAGGTGATTGATAGGGGGTGCCCCAAAAGCAATCCGGCACCCAGTAATGAGTTTAGCATCTTCACGTTTCTTGATAAAAGAAGATAACCCTTCAGCTCCAATGATAAATAAATAAGGGGACAAGGGATCCCCTTGACGAAGCCAATAAGCATATTGTCACAATTCACAAAGTACCTGACAGATTCAAAACACATCCGCATCAAAGAAATCCAGCGACTATGAAACCCAAGGGAGCAAAGGACATCTGAAAGATAATGCCACTCAAGCCGATCGTATGCCTTGCTCATGTCCAATTTGAGGGCAGCCACACCATCATTTCCTTGCGATTTCCTTTTAAGAAAGTGCATAACTTCGAAAGCTACCACAACATTGTCTGTTGGCAATCTATGAGGGATAAACTCACTCTGAGAATCTGAGATAATAGAAGGTAGAACAACCTTCAACCGATTGGCTAGCATCTTTGCAATAATTTTATACAGGACATTGCATAAGGCAATTGGGCGCAGATCAGCCATAGTCTCCACCTTCTGCTTCTTAGGCATAAGAGTTATAACCGTATCATTCAACCCTTCCGGTAACAAACAAGAATGGATAATATTGAGGCATTCCTTAACAACATCTGGACCAACAATATCCCAACATTTATGGTAAAATCCCGGGTTAAATCCATCAATACCCGGAGCTTTATCGGGGTGCATACTGAACAAGGCAGATTTAACGTCCTCAGCAGAGAAATCTTGAAGCAGCCACTCATTCTGCTCATTAGAGGCTCGCCCCTCCAGATTAGAACTAACTAACTTCGAGCTAGAAGAAGTAGCAGTAAATATATCAATAAAATAGTTTTGAATAACATCCTTCAACCCCGACTCCCAATCACAAAGTTTACCTGTAGGATCTTTCAATTGCGTGATACGGTTTTTCCTTTTACGTTTGGAAGTGACCGCATGGAAATACTTCGAATTAGAGTCCCCTCCTTTTAACCAGAAAAGTTTAGCTCTCTGCTTCCAATACTCTTCTTGCTGACGAAGACTATCATAATAGCTAGCATTAGCTTCCTGAAACTCCACACAATTAACCGTACTATACCGCATTTTAGATTGTCTTATTAAGGACCGAATATGCTTAAGCTTCCTTTTAAAGTTACCAGTAATAGACTGACCCCATATTGATAAAGCCTTGCTATAAGCCATAATCTTTGAGAAAATAGAACCATCAGAACCACAATTCCAGTTGGCAGCTACAACAGAAAGAAAATCCTTTTCCATTATCCAAGCATTTTCAAAACGGAATCGGATTGACCCACGTCGACCAACAGAAGAACAGACATCTAGAAATAACGGGTTATGATCAGAAGAGGTTACATCCAAATTGGAAACTTTAAAGAAGGGAAATCGATCCAGCCAAGCCGGATTAGCCATAGCACGGTCTAGTCACTCCTCTACACAATCCAACTCGCCATTTTGTCTCATCCAGATGAAATTGTACCCATCCATCCCAAGGTCCAGAAGATTTCTATCATGAATGGCCTCCCGAAATCCTTCCATCAACCTGCGAGGTTGTACTCTCCCACCCCTCTTCTCATCAGTAGAAACAATGTCATTAAAATCCCCAATAATACACCAAGGTAGAGAACTAGAGGAAGAAAGCGACCTCAAGAGCTGCCACGAGACCTCCCTACGATTACGATCTGGCATGCCATAGAAACAGGACAATCTCCACCCATTACAATTTCTCAATCTCACTTCGACATCGATATGATATCTAGAATAACTAAGCAGATTAGTAGCTTGCTTACTTTTCCAAAGCAGAGCCCACTATGCCCAACACAGTCCACTACAAAACATCCTTCAAAACCTAACAAAGTTTTAATGCGATTAATCTTTTCAGAGTTACAAAACATTTCCATTAGGAAAACAAACTCGGGGTTTCTTTTATACACATGGTCTCGCAAGACCCGAACTATTCGTGGGTTGCCCAGCCCACGATAGTTCCAGCTTAAGCAGCTCATGATGTCTGGCGGGCCTGTGGCCAAGACCCACCAATAACAAGTTTTTTTTATTCAAGGACATCCAATGGCTCTTTAGCAGCTGAAGGCCCATCAATTGAACCCAAATCCACCTCATTATCCAAACGACGTCTCTTCAATTCGGATATCACCACACAATCTGTTTCCATAAGGACCACGGAATTATATCTCCCACTCAAGTCCCCCACTATCCTTCTTTCCTTCTCTAACTCCTTGTTTGTAGCCACTATTATCTCCTTTTGTTTATCCCTCATCCCTACATTCACGCCACCAGCAATGTCATGCTCTTTACAGTTACCTTCTTCAGCACTACCATCCTTTCTCTCAACCGCTGCTTGTGAGTTTTTCGGTGACGGAGAAGCAACAGGAAGAGTATTCCTAAGCCATTGTTGCCCCACTGCCATTTGAGTTCTACGGTTCCCACGCGAATAGATTTATCATAGGTTCTCCCAACAGTGCCTATCGGATTCTGAAACAATTTCAAACAGAACTTCTCACCATGGCCTAACTGACCACATATAAAACAGAACAAGGGAAGCTGTTCATATTGAAATTCCACTCTCACCCATTCGCCTCTAGTCTTCTTAAGCTTCATGTCCTTTTTCAGCTTTAGACGAACATCTACATTAACTCGAATTCTCTTATAGTCTCTCCATGTACCAGTAAAGTTATTAGGATCTGCAGAAATAAACTCACCCAAAAAGTTTCCAATCCTCTGAGCCACCTTCATTGACATAAAACCCGGGGGAAGGTGATGAACTTGGACCCAAAAACTAGTTAGAAACAGAGGGACCTTTTGAGGTGGGATATCTAGTAGTAATTTTTGAATATAAGCAAATGATTGTCAAATGTCCACGGAGCTCCATCAATCACTTGTTGCACGTCTATTTCATGAAAGAATTGATAAATAAACAAGTTAGGGCTTAAATCTTTAATAAAAACTCCCATGACAGGCCTCCACAGAGAGGCTAACGTATTCTTCATGGCTACAATATTAATAGGTTTTTCCGTAAGAAATCTGCCAACCAGACTCCATTGTAGAGTGGGCATCCAGATCAGCATCCTCAACAACAATGCCCTCATCAGCTTCTTCTCCGAGGGTCATATTGGCATACATGCTGTTAAGGCTTTCGCTAGCTTTGTCAGGTTGTTCCATGGGACAAGAAACAAGGGAAATCAAAAGTACTAAAAAAGATAAACGGAAGGACACAAGACTTGCTACAAAGCAAGATAGCACACTTGCTACAGAGCAAGACTTTCACCTATTCCTAAACTGGATTTAACGTAATTAATATAAAACTCACGT
This sequence comes from Excoecaria cochinchinensis, assembly GCA_947683425.1. Classification (NCBI taxonomy): domain Eukaryota; kingdom Viridiplantae; phylum Streptophyta; class Magnoliopsida; order Malpighiales; family Euphorbiaceae; genus Excoecaria; species Excoecaria cochinchinensis. Next base: position 1,689,056 of record CANTUQ010000263.1, read on the forward strand.
AAATGTGGTAAAAGTGTTGGATGCTTTTAGATATTTTTAAAATGTTTCGTATTATAAATAAAAAAAATTATGCTTTTATAATTTATAAAAATAATTATATTTATAAAAAATTACAATAAGAAAAAAAACAAATTGAATCATATAGTGCACATAAGATGTAAATTGGTGTGGATGGAGTGTATCAACTCATAAATGGATTATTGACTTTTATGTTGACAATTTTATGAATGAATTGAAATGAATTCACGAGTCAGAAAGAAATGTAACAGCTAACAATTGATTAATTGAATACTGTATTTAATTTTTCATTAGCATAATGAAAAAAGAGACTATACATAAATTCTTTCATATACTATTATCGTCTAATAAATTATTTTTCTAAACTAATTGAATGCCAATTTATCTTTTAATTTTGCTATATGAACATGTAATTTTTCACTAAATGCACATAAAAATTATAGGGATAATCAGACATTTTCTTAACAAATTTTGAAAAGAGAAGATGACGTTATTACTAAAATGAAAGATATTATTTATATTTTAAATAAATTTAATAAACTAATTTCATATTTAATTAATTTAGAAAATAATTTATTAAAAAAATTATATATTAATTCTAGTGAAAATGGCGTTTTAATATAAAAAGGAGGAAGGAGGATAATTTACCATTACAAAAGAATTTCCACTGTAAAAATAGAAAAAAAGAGGAAATACTGTACTACCTGACCCACATCCGAAGATGCAATTATCGAAAAACTAAAATTTAAGGCAGTCTAATCTTCACCCTTTTCTTTTTCATTCCCACTTCAGACAACCTCTCACAATAAATAAAAAATGGAAGAATTTCTGTCTGGCAAAGCTCAAGGCTTTAGATTTTATTGATTCTCTGCACAAGTTTTCCTATGGCTGCACTGGATGTAGTAATTACCAGGCCATCATCCTCAATATTATCAAGTTCTTCCACGGTAGAATTTTCTTTGGCTTTCTGGGATTATATTTAATCATCTTCTTTATGCTTATGTTTCTTTTTTTGTGGTTAAGAAAGGTTGATCATTTATTCATATATTTATCTTACTCTTGTTTAAATTTTTGTATGTTGCTGTAAAATTATTTTTACGAGGACACCCAGTAGGTTGTTACTCTCCACATTGCTTTTTCTTTTTTTTTTTTTTTTAATGTTGAAGAAGATTAATAATTTGGTGAAATTCAGTGTTTGTATTTTGCTGTGAAATTATTTTGTTAGATTATTCTTCACATTGCATAATATTCAGAGTGAAAACTTCTAAGTAGAAAAAATTAGATGTTCTTAATTTCTTAAAGATTTTTGAAAAAATTCTAACTTCTTTTCCTGAAAGAACAAAAGAAGAAGAAAGGGTCTGTTCTATTGTAATTAGTTTTGAAAATAAATTTCTGGGTTGTTTTTCCTGAACAGAATACAGCTTCAAATTTTCTTTTTCTCCTAAAAAATTGTTGTTTTACCACATTATATATAATTGAATCTATTCACTTTATGTGGTGGCTTGCTTGCTTCTTGTTAGTTATGCCTGGTAAATGGTTTGCAGATTGATGGCCATTTTTTCCAAGTTTCATCCTTTAAATTCTCAGTTTCCAAGCTAAATTTATGTGCAAATCAATATCAATTTTCATATTTAAGGCCCCTGTATGCAACCTTGAATAGGCCTAAAGGGTTTGGTTCTTCTCCAAAGAAAAGCAAAAAGAAAAAATCAAAGATGGTTAGTAATGAAGATGAAAACGATGATTATGATGATGATGATGAAGAACCAGATGCAGGCATCATACCGGAGGTAGTGACGAACAGGATGATTAGTAGGATGGCATTTTCGGTTGGAATTCCTTTGTTCATTGGCATGCTGTTCTTTCCATTCTTTTACTCTCTGAAAGTTGGGTTGAAGATTGATGTGCCTACATGGGTGCCTTTTATAGTTTCATTCTTTTTCTTTGGCACTGCATTGTTGGGTGTAAGTTATGGTATTGTGTCCTCAAGTTGGGATCCGATGAGGGAAGGTTCGCGCTTGGGTTGGACCGAGACACAGAAGAACTGGCCTGTCTTTTGGCAGTCTCTCTGGGGGAGATCTGGTAAGAAGTAAGGCTCAAGTTTGTCTTTGTGAAATCATTGTAATGAAATGATAGAAAGGTTTTTAATATCCTTGAATTTTGTGAGATTTTGATAGGTTTGAGTTTGCACATTCTTCTATCCATACTCATTGCTCAAAAAACATACTTTCACTATTCTAATGATGATTTTTTTTGGCTCTGGTGGATGGATTTTTCATGAGTTTAACCCACATTTTGTGCTCATGATTCTAAATTTTTTTTATTGTCAAACTGTCATCTTTTTATTTGAGTGGCTTAAATTTGCCTGGCTACAGAAAATTCATGTATATTTGACGGGATTGAAATCTTGAAATGGCATAGCATTTGAATTTCTGTGTGTAAAATTCTGGTTTGGGATGGATAAAACTGATAAGCAAGTTTCCTTGGTGGAGTTAATTTAGACTTTGAACCTTGATTAGGGCAATAATGTCTGAAAGATAAGTTCTCATTTGTTTTATTGCTAGAACAAAGCAGAAAACACCTTACAAGAATGTAACTCGTCTGACTTGCAAACACCTTACATCTGTTGCAAATGGCAAGAGACCCATACTAAGCCTACTCAATGTGCCTAGGATAAATTTTCTACAACTTATCTGTTACAAGCAATCGATTTTATCTAAACTGAGTCTATGTGATTCTTTACTATCCATAAGCATCCTAAAACCGGATTTCAGTTCTGATACCCCTTCCTCCAAGACAGCACACACCGGATATATAAGTACCCCTTGCACTCTTCTTTTCAATTCTTCATAAACTTCTTCAGCTCTTGCCTCGTCAATTTTATTTGCCACTACTAAGGATGGCCGGTTGGAGAGGCCTTCTTGGTGGTGCTCAAGCTCTAGCACCAAATCTCTCAATTGTTCCCATGGTGGAAGTCCTTTTCTACCATCTAATCCAGCAACCAAGTCTACCACATAAGCCAAAACCTTGGTCCTTTCTATGTGCCGCAGGAAAGCATGTCCAAGTCCACGATTTTCGTGAGCACCCTTTATAAGTCCCGGAATATCTGCTACTGTGATTGAGAAGTCATCAAACTTCAATTTTCCTAAATTCGGCCTAAGGGTTGTGAAGGCATAGTGGCCTACCCTAGGTTTTGCCCTGGATAATGCTCCTAGAAGTGTACTCTTACCTGCATTTGGCATCCCGACAAGGCCCACATCAGCGATACTTTTCAGCTCCAATACAAGGACAGCCTCAGAACCAGGTGCGCCAATGCTAAGAGAGGACCTGTCTTCACAAACCATTGCTGAATCAAAGGCGCTATACTTATTGACTCCCTGGTCACTAAGCTTAGTCTTCTTTGGAACATAGGGTGAAGACACATTGCCCAAACCACCCTCCCCTCCACGAGCAACAATTATTTGCTGACAAGGTTTTGTTAATTCTGCAACATTACATTGCACATGTTCCACATCTTTGGCCTCTTCTTGAGAGGCTTGGGTGTTTGCCAATTCCTGTGCAGTTCTTTGAACTTGATTTGATGAAACACCAGTACTATCTGATGACTCAACTTCCTCCTCCATGCTTGTGCTCTTAGATACAGACTGATGAGATTCTAACTGTTCTGTTTGAAGAGTGCCAGGAAGTTCCCAGGGATCCAAGGCTGTCATGGAACAACTTTGAATTGTAGATGGAAGCTCACCCTTAAAAAGATGAACTACAGTGCCGACTGGGACTTGGACAACCTACTAGAAAAAATGAATTTTTCAATAAACAACCAGCCACACATACTGCTATATAAACAGCCAAACAACAGATAGCACCATGGGATCTTGTTGTCAACTACAAATTATAAATAATTACCTTATCTTTTCCCCGAGTTCCTATGATATTCTTTGAACCTCCATGACCACCTTTTGCTGCATTCTGCAGGATACAAATACAATTTATTTCTCTTAAAGGAAGAACTGTGTTGTAAAGGTGTTGGAAAGGTAGGTAAGGACTACATACGATATGATGATGCAAACCACTGAAGTCCCAGACTGCAGGGGAACACTTTAAAATCACGTCACCACCCCTTCCACCATTTCCACCTACAATATAGAATCAACATATGAACCTGGGAAGTACCCGAAACCATTTAATAAATTGCTTTTAGTCACTGTTGGAGATAACCAGCATCATTGAGTGCTGTGCAGTATGATGGAAATCAATTACGCTGGGATGGAAATTGTGAAAGAATATGAGGATGGAGATGCTAAAGAAATGACAATCGAAAAAAATAACCATAATAGATTGTATAAATTTGGTTGATAAAATAATATGTAATTTCATTGTATAAATTTGGTTGATAAAATAATATGTAATTTCAAAATTACGACCAAGAAAACTGAATTACAACAATAAGCCTACCATCAGGTCGACCGTGGCGATCATGTCGACTACGGCGAACACTGGAACAACCATTGCCACCATCACCTCCCTTGGCATTTAGCATAATCCTATCCTTCATTCTGGTTTCCTACAAAAAGCCTCTGATATCGCATTACTATGGTGGATAAGATTAGTAAAAATTGAGAAATGATTACACATGCCGAGAAATGATCATGCCTAGGAAGTAGAAATGCAAGACATAGGGAAGAAACAATGAAATGGCAGACCTGTAAAGGGGCAGATGTTGCTTTTGTGTGAGAAGTATCTGAACAAGAGAATGAAGACAAACAAATCCATGGAGATTTGGTAGACTTCCGCAAGGAATCCACATAAAAAAACGATTTTGCACGGCGTAGCCACATCAGTCTTCAAATTATCTTCAAATTCAGGAAACCCACAGTATATTCATTAAATTATCTTCAAATTCAGGAAACCCACAGTTTATTCACTAAATCCTCCGCTTACGCTAGCAACCTGAAGAAGGTAAAGGGCCCAGATTCTGAATTAGTAATTGAGACATTTTGGAAACAAAGCCAATATGCAAATGTCTAAGGAAGAAAAGTTACCATACATCAGTCCACCAAACAGAGAGCTTCTCAGCTCTTCAGAGACAAACAAAAATAGTTGCTGTCATTTGAGAAAAGATCCCATATAACCCAAGCCCCTGAACTATAGTTGTTTTAGCCCTGAACTATAGTTGTTTTCGATTATCATTTGAAAACGGTTCAATTGCCTCACGTTGCAATTATGATGTTGTTTTCAAAATATTGTAAAAAGAACCATAACAAGTTTACCAATTGATAAAGAAAACAAACAATCAAATGTAGGAAATAAAGCATCCATACGATCCACCAAAAAACACAATAAAGAGTGGAGAATGACGGAAATTACATATGTTTCTTTAGATGTAGTCCAGCTAAAAATAAATGTTGGATAGATACTTGAAGCCATGAAAAATTCACAGACCTATCCTTTTGAAATTCCCAGTTCGAAATTATACCAGACTATAAAATGGGACGAGATTAAACTTACTAGTGCCTCTATCATGCACTCGAGACAAGACATAAACTATGAGCATTTGAACATAAATTCAATAAAAAAAAAGATAAATCATTAAAGGCATTCTAACTAATTTTAACAAAAGCGTCAATATACAATCAGGGGCGGAGCCAGGACCTTAGGGTCACATATAAATTATACCATAAAAACATATCTCATTTAAAATTAAAAAAGGATAATGAATAAAATAAAATAAAAATACAATTTTTACGATTGTCCTCTAAAAGATTTCGTATTTTGAAACCGTTAAATAATTAACTCATTGTCAATACTATCAAATATATCTTTTTCTATATAAGTGATTAGATATTTCATCCAAACATCTCCCATTCGGTTATGCAATCGATTCTTGACAATCTTCGTGGCAGGAAATGCTCTCTCTAAGGTCGATGTAGCCACAAGTAAAACTAAAGCCAATTTGATAAGTAAATAAACCAATGCATAAATAATGTATTTTTTAGTTTCAATTAATTTTTTAAAAAAGCTATCATAAATTAGAAAATTCTTCACTACTCCGCATACTAAGGATATATGTTTCTAATTGATTATCAAAAACCATCAAATCAATAGCTGAGAAATCATGTGGATTAAACTTAACAAATTGAATCAATCTTTGCTTGTCAAACGCAGAGAATGAGTTATCAGAAGCTAAGTATGCTAAACAAAAAAGCAATTCCGTATTTGTCTCATTAAAACGATCATTGAGATCCTAAAGTTGCATATCCACGACAGTATAAAATAAATCAATTCGATAATGATGCAAATTGGTAATCCCGTGAACTCTACGTCTTCATCGCCTATTGCAAAGAAACATCTTGTCCATATTTGGCACATCAATATCATGAGCAGTGCAAAACAAAAATACTTTGGACAATAGAATATCCCACCCATTATCTCTTAAATTTTGTAGCCGTTGCTTTGAAATACTAACTAATTTCACAGCGTTAATGATATCTTGATCCTTCCTTTGTAATGCTTGTGACAGTTCATTAAAGATTGCCAATATATTTTTCATTAAATGCAAAGTGAAAATAAAATCAAATGTATGCACTGTGTCTAACAAACCATTAGCTTCAGACTTTGATTTGAACTTAATCCATTTCTCTAATAATCTTAAGGACATCAACTATTGTTGAAAAAAATTAAAGGATTAAATTTATCAAAGTGCAATAATGTGATCCCCAACGAGTATGGACACTTCTTTTGAGACCAATTTCTTGATTCAAATCAAAAGCACTAAGAATTTCTCCATTTTCAAGTAGTTCTCTAACTTTAGCAACTTGTTTTTCACGAAGCATGTCATGTTGCTTATATGATCCTCCAACAATATTCAATAAAGTAGAAACTAAGTTGAAAAGAGAAGCAACTTGGATATGATTCTTGGAAATGGCAATAAGTGTGGGTTGCAATTGATGCAATTAATCGTCTACGGTACAAATCACGAACTTGATCAGATTGATTAGAAAGAATAATTTATTTTTCTTTGGACCTCCAATGTGAATGTTCAATTTATTTTTTTTGGTCCATTTGGTAAACCCCTCTATTACGAATACATCACCTCCTGATTGCTTTTCAATATCAGGCTTAAAAAAATAACACAAACAATATGCAACATCTTTTGCTATGTTACACTAATAATTATTAAATTCATTAAATCAAGAGAGACAAAATCAACGAAATTTATTGCCAAAATTTTCTTTTAGGAAAATCATATTGATAAGATTGATATAACCCTATTTACAAGTAATATCTTCTAATCCTATCTTGGTTGTTAGAATTATAATGTGACATTTTAGGGCGTAAACTAAGATCTAATGGAACCTCGTCCAAGTTAATATCAACTCTAGGTTCAAAATTATCTTCAAAAGACCTTGAAGAATCTTGATAAAAAAAATCTTGATCAGAAATTGATTTTTTTTAAGAAATTTATCCATATCCTGTATCAATGAAAAAATACACAGAAATTATGTCATTAAAATGAACAATTACTAGCCTAAAATAATAAAATTAAATTATCCACCAAATGCAGTTACTGAGAAACTACAACACACATAAGCTTAATTTATGAATTATCTAGCAATTATAACACCAAGGTTGAATTCATTAAAAGATAAAATCATTACTTACACACAGGGCAAAGTTGAAAGGCCACAACAGGGAGCAGAAAAGAGACAATGAGCAGCATCCTTAATGGCTTAATTCAACAATACACAGAACTAATATATAGAACTAATAACGGCACAAATGTCATTGATGAACTATTATTTTCTTAATTCAACAATACAGAGAACTAAGATTGCATCAGTAGACTATCCTCTATTAACCATTATTTTCTTAAAATTCCATATTGAGTTTTCTGTCTAGGCCATATATTAGTTTGCTAACTTGTTTGTTTGCTTGGATTTCGACTAAAAATTAATTTATTCATTGATAATTAGATTTTCTGCATGCTGGCTCAAAAATAGAAGTCTTAACAATCAAATCAAAGTAAGAACTGAACATAGAAACGAGTTAACATTAATGATGAAGCTCACCCTTGTAGCCACCGTTGAAGGAGGAGAGGACCGGTGGTGTGGCGCTCCGGTAACCAGTGGCGACAGAAAGCTGCTGCAATACGAAGCAAAAATGCAAGAGGAAGGGGAAAAGAACGCCTGCTGCCGTCGCGCGCAGAGAGAGAAAAAGAGGGAGGGAGAACCAGTGACCAGCGGCGGTGGACAGATCGGAAGAGGGGGACCGTGGCAGAATCGGAAGGAGGGGCTGGAATCAATTCACAGGGTAAAAATCGGGGCTGGATTGGAACCCAGTAAAGAAAAAGAAAAAGAGTGGGAAAATCCATGAGTAAAACGACGTAGTTTAGTCACAGGGAGCATAATTTTTTTTATATATCCAGAAATATTAAATTTTTTATTCGTATTATTCGAATAATTGTGTTATAAATATATTTTATTATAAATAAATTTTTAAGTTTATTTAGACGATAAAAAATATTAAAAGTAAAATTTGAGAGGAGTCAATTAAATTAAATTAGAATAGTCACCTAAATTAAATTAGGGAATTACAAGTCTATTTTATATATATATATATATATTTAAAGAAAAAAAATTACATGCACAACCTCCGCCCGCAACAAAGATAGACCACCATGTAGAGAATTTGCTCATCAAAGACAATGAAGCCAAATCAACAGAGAAAAAGAAAGGGGAAGAAAGCAACAGAAAAAGAGAGAAGAAGCCACGGCTATGAACAAATTTAAGAGCCTAAACCATCAATTTAGCAAATGCAGACTACAGATTATTCTTTGTGATTCTATTTATTCAACAATGAAAAGGTGAGCTATTTTAGCAATAAAAAACATTGAAACTGAAGAGGATGAATTAGCCGGTGGGGCTCTTAAATAGAGACATGATGTGAGAATAAAAAACAGTATCTTAGTCTAGTCGCTTCCGTCTGAAAGCACTAGATCTTGATGCCACCGCTGGTAATGGAGGAGGAAGTGCGGTATTTTTGACAAAAAAAAAATACAGTGCGTCAATGGGTACTCAACTGTTAAGCCCAGATAATTGTTTTGCACTAAATGATGCCGTTTGATTCCATTATTCGATATGGATTTTATTTATTTTAAACTTAAAAATATGCTAGTACTTTTTTTTTATTTTATAATTAGTATATAAAATTGTTAATAGCTCAATATTTTAGTATTTTTTTATAAACAATATTTTGATAATTGATCAAAAAAATATAGATAAAATTTTTATTTTTTTTATATTGTAAAAAACTTGTATAGTTTTTCCATTGCCTTCAAGTAGGAAGTTCTTGACATTTATGAAGGTAATTACACTCTTAAGAAAATATACATGTAGCCTCTCAAAATAACAATAATTATAATAGTGAGAATATGATAGTGAATAATAATACATTCAAATACCAGCAATCAAGAAATATTTTAACTTAATAATGGTAAAAAAAGAAAAACGAAATATCAAATAGGCTCTTTAAATATATTTTGATAGTCAAATATGCCATTTATAATTCAATCAGACCAATTTCAGTCTTAAAAAATAAAAATTGTATCAAACATACCTTGATTTAATAGCACATTTGGCTTATTAGCACGGATAGCTTACTTGATGAAATGTTTGGTAAATAAAATTCAAAATAACTTATAAAATCAAAAACAGTTGTCAACTGTTTGGTAAATGATATGATTAAAAATAACTTTTTAGAATAAAAAATAAAAAATGATATATATAAATTTTAATATATTATATTCAAAATCTCACTAAAAAATAATAATAATTCTCACTTATTTGATTTTTTTTTATTTCACTAGACTATTAAGGCCATATATTTTCATATATAATTAAATAAAAATAAATATAATATAAAAAAATAAAAATATATATATTATTTTCTTAATTAATCATATATATTATTTTGGATGATAAAAAAAGAAAAGAGAAAAAAATAACGTAATTATTTTTAACGTCAGATGATTTTGGGTGGTAATAAGAAAAAGAACAAAAAAAATTATATTAGATATAATTGTCATTATGAAATAAAATAAGGGATATTTTTGTCTAAAAAAAATATTAAATCTGCTGCCCTTGAAAGCTGAAAATCAGCTTTTCTGAAAAATTTCAATTTCTAATTTTTTCTAATAGAAAATTTTTTCATTTTTCAGAAAATTGATTTTTCTAAAATCAACATTTACCAAACACTTATTTTTGTCCCATAATCAATTTTTTATCCCATAATCAGCTTTTTTTCCTTATAAAAGCTATGCCAAACGGAGCCATAATCATGTAAATATAATGAAAATAGATAAAAGCATTTTATCTATAATATGTTATTTGGCCCCATTTTAATTTTTTAAGAGCTTATTCGGCTAATTTTAATTTTTAAGGATAAATTTAATTTAACCCAATCAAATCATGAAAGATTACTACGGGCCTTTTTTTTTTTTTAAATGCACAACAGATAAATGCATCCATGAAAGTTTGATAGCACTAATAAGTAATAATAAAGTAAATAAATTGAATATAGGATGATACTAAAAACTTGCAGGGATTGAATTTTTCTCTCTAGTCTCTACTGCTTACTAATAAATAGAAACCATAAAAACAATAATCGCCAATATTTGATCTGATAATCAACATTCAATAGGTTCCATTTCTATCATATTTCATCCATAAATAACTTCTTTTTTTCATTTTTTTTTGTGATAAAGATTTATGAAAAAAATAAATAAAAAAAAACATGGTAAAATAATTTAGGAATAACAATTGCCATACTGCAATACAAGAATTGTTCGTTTTCATGGCGATCGATGATGGAACAAATCATAATCAGCATTGAGCTTCATACGCACACTTGCTACTAATCATAGCCCTAAACAAGTTGAAAGTTATTCCCAAATCAATCCCAGATTGGCTGTTGGATTTTATGCCAACCAAAGGAGATGTTAGTGCAGCAACACAGGATATTAACAAACTTGTTTGCCCGAACAAATGAACTGGAGATAATAAATGAGTACCCACTGATTCATGTATTAACATGTTCCCAACAATTTTAAAACCTAAAACAACTGAGTGACATTCAAAACAATTTCATTTTCTCCGACCTGAGATGCTAAACAAAAGCCTGGTCAGATCAAACACATGTTCAACCATACAAGTACAAGGGCGGAAAAGGGGATACTAATTGCTCATAGAATTAATCAAAATATAAATCCAACCCAATCCATTTTTGACAACCACAATCTCCAGAGGACTTCCACTAAGCTCTAATCAGCATCTATTTCTTCAAGTGCAGTTCTAGCTGCAGCCTTGGCTTCCTCTAAGAGATCGTCGGGTACCTGAAAGTCGCACAGCAATTATTAATGAAACACATAACAAATTACACCAAACATTATTACTCTTATAGTCTGTCTGGATATGTCTTTAACTGGCCAGCCAGCTCGAAGGCTCATTAATTTGACAGGGTATCTAATATTGTTGGGTACAAAGTGTGTCCAAGACCATGCATGCTCCAGTAAATGTGAATATTAGGACCAGACAACACAGCTTCTTTTTTCTTTCCTTTTTTCTTTTTCCTAATGTCCTTTGGTTTTATGGGCGGAAGGCCTGCTTTCACTGTGTATTGCACAAACATCAACAAATTGCTTTACTAATCAACTGAAGCAGCTTTTTTCCACTAAGCATCTGTTCTGAACCTTTTATTCAAATAAAGGCAAGAAAAGCACAATTTCAACGTTTGTGCTCTACCACAGATTGTGATATTTAAAGAAGTATATGATCAGAGATTACCTTCTGATGCAGTCTCTTAGATTCATCGCAAACCCAACTCATTTCCAGTTCGAAGGCCTTGTCCTTTGCTTCATCGTGCACCTTGTAAATGCTGCTCAATGGAAATGGGAAATTAAATAAAAATTAGCTACAAGCAATCAGGTATACACACACTACCACAGGATACCCTCTCACCTCAAATTCTGTCCTTTCCACTTATTTAACAACTGAGATATGTAACTAAAGCCTATTAGTATGAGTCATTATCAAATTCAATATTTCAAAATGATATGTGCTGCACATGCAATGACTAGCCTAGAGAATTGAATCATAACTTAAATCTCAATGATTCCAGTTCTACAATAGTTCTCTACTTGATAGGCATCACTAGGCAATAAAGCTTAGAATAAGAAATGATGTTATACATTAGATATAAAAGAGATGTGGCAAATAATTATACTTTAAAGTTGACCTAAAAGGTCTCCAGCCTGGCCATGTCTTTACAATATAATTTTCCCATTTCTCGCAACACTAAGTTTCAAATTCTTTCCCTCATTTTAGAGATTATGCAAGCACTCATAAACTTATAATAGAAAGCAACTTTAAAAATGAAAAAAAAAAATTCTGAACACGGAAATGGTAACAAGATTAATAGATTAATCTAAAGCCTCAAGTATATCAAATAAAAAAGTATCAACTATCTTCTTCTAAGGCTGATATTCGAGATAATTTTGATTAATAAACTTAAGCTGTCATCTAATTGTTGGTGTTCCTTTTCATTCCAGACACAAAAGTTTTGTATGGGAGAGAGTTAGGAAATACTCACATTTTGGCTACCTCAATAACTCCTTCTCGGCATGTCATTTCAGAAAGCTTCAATTTTTCAATTTCTCTGTTCATATCATTTACTAAATGATTAGAAATGAAAAGAAATACTTGCAAAATATTAGCTAAATTGACAGATGCATGTTACGATAATGATTACAAACCAAACATACAAGGAAGAACAAAGATCAAAGATAATGATTAAATGGCCCGAAATGAGAATTTTCACTCCAATCTTTTTACCTAGACATCACTAACTAAATTCAACGAGAAAAATCAACCAAAAGAAAGATCATTGACAACTGAGCACAGTACACAAAATGACTCTGTCACATGGCCAACAATATTCACCATCAGCAAAGAGAATGCATAACTTACGTTTTAGCAGCTTGCTTTCCTTTCCCAATTGCAGCACCAAAATATCTCTATATCAAAAATTTTCGAAGCACAAAGATAAGTGGTAAGGAACCAAGCATCATAACTATCAATTAGATACCAATTGATGTCAATTACCAACAGAAGGGGAAAAACATATTACGGGAAAAATGAACTCACATATGATATGCCAGATGGTTCAATCATGTATAATTGTGGTCCTTCTCTGTCGTAACCACCCAGAATTACCCCACAACCAAATGGCCTGTAGCACACCCAATTATTATGAACTTCTCTAAGGAGAGCAAAGCATTGTGCTAGATATCTAGTTCAGTGAATCATTGCTTTTTTACCTAAGCCACCAATAGAGGGTACATAAGTGCACATAACTAGCAACACGGTCAGCAAGTTCCTTCACAGGGATGGGTTCACCATAAGAACTAACAAGCAGAAAAAAAAAATGATGTTAGTAGGCCCAAAGGCACAAGAAAATTTGAAAATCAAAAGCAAATTAAGGCTTGGACGAGTACAATAAACAACCAAAGTTAGTGTTTCAACCTCCAAGAAACAAAGATTCAAACAACAAACCTTTCATAATTGGTTGCTTCAGACTTTGCTCGTGCAACAATCTGTCTCCCATCAGCTGCTAAACCAGCAACAGCCTTATATTGGAAGATTGATAGAGTTAGAAGCTTGATCAAATGCCAGATTTATAGCCAATGAAATATTCTTGTTTAGATTGGTTTAACTCTAAGATGAAACTGAGGAAAATAGAGAAAAGGATCTACTTATCAGCATGATTTGTGAAAATGGAAAACATATGAAACTAAAAAGCCTAGAGAAAGGCATCTCTTACAAATATCTAAGGATAAAAGAACACACACTTCTTGATAGGGGTTCATGCCAGAGTCAACTATTAGGCAATACTTTTAACATTGAAGTTGAGCACATTAATTATGTAGCATTTGACAAGGACCGTGTTTAAAGTATATATTAGCCAATAAATCAGAAAAATGGGCGTGGGGTTGGTGAAGGAAACTTTTTAAGTACACACCAATCCCGTTTGTACTTATAAGTGCAATGGTGCAAATGAAAGGTCATATGAGAAGTGGCAACATCACATAGGTCAAAGAGCATCACAGAACAGTAAATATTTCAATAAATGGCCATTACACATATTCCCCCAATAAATTTGTCCTGCAAAATCATATACTACAAATAAATTTTAAAAAAATGCAAGGATGAATTAATACAAAAATATCTACTTCGGGAATAAGAACATTAAGTGAGAAGGCGAACTCTACTGAGACTCAACAGAAGGTCAAGTTCAAGTATACCTAATAAAATTCTTAGAAAGTGCCAATTTTTTCAGTCCACTCCAAATTTGAATTTCCATAACCAGTAGAGGCAATGATCCATTGCAAGAGACAGAAAGCCATTTTTCTTTGTCGTAGTATATGCTTAAGATGAGAAATATACACACTAACATTCTGATAGTATGTTGGAGGATTAAATAAGACCAAGGATATATGCTACCATAGAAAAAACAGACGGATGCATTATGCTACGTTCTCCAAGAATACACACATATATATCTGCACTGAACTCAAAAAAGAGATTTCAAGAGAAACAATGTTAAAGTACTATTTGAGATGTTCTTTGAATTTATTCACTCCAGCATCATATAAAAAAGCAAAAAGTGACAGAAGAAAACATACCATGCCTGAATGACGATGAACCGAGTGGATTCTCCTGTTAGAACCTGGCAACATCATCTTGGACGCTATGAGCTTCTCAACTCCCTAAATTCCAAAAATAAAAATTACAATCGGTCAAAAATTGCATACCAAAAAATGTCACCAAGTAACATCAGAAGGGGGAAAAAAGAAGGAAATATACCATGACGATCCCGTCCTTGCACTTAATTCCAATAACAGTACTGCACATGAAAACGATCCAAAACATCAAAAAACAGCGAAATAACCAAAACAACAATAAAAAAAACCCTATTGCTGCTCCTGATTTGCCTATCTTTCACTAACTCTACTTTAGAGTAACACTATACTTAAAAAGATGAAAAGAAATAGTAAATGAAAAGAGAAATGATAATTGGCACAGAAAATTCTGAGGAAGCAAACAGAAATACATAAAGAGAAAGAAAGTGGAGAAGAGACCCGCTGTTATCGACGGCTTTGGCAGCGTATTCGATCTGGAAAACACGGCCATCGGGGGAGAAAGTGGTGACAGAGAGGTCGTAACCAGTTCCTATGCTGCTCATCTTGCTGCTCTTTGATTAGGCTGTGTGCGAGAATGTGTTTGAATTTGCTTGGGTTGAGCTTCTTAAGCTGGGCGAGTTTTCTTCGATCTCAAGACAGCAAAAATGCGAAGATGGAGAGCGAGTAATCAAAATGGGCCGGGCTGGGACTTATTGGATCCATCAACAATTTGCCCCTAATATTTATCATGCCACAGATTTATCAATTTACCTATGTCGTTTTATTAAAAACGCTGCCGCTTTTAATTACCTTCCGAACTATAGTGCACGGTCCCTTCGTCTCTCTCATTTCTCTCTCGCTCTCTACCCGTCACACAGCTCGACAATTTGAATGTCTCGTTCGAAGTTCGACAATTTTGATCCAGACCATAAAAATGCCACTCAAAACTCAAACTCCTCTTGCTTTACAATCATTTGCTTCTGCTAAAAGTAAGCTTTCATCTATCTTAGCAAGTTTATATTCGTACTCTACTTCCCATTCAAACCAAATCAAAACCCCACTTGATAAATTCTTGAAGATTAACTGCAAATCAGGTAATATTCCTCTACCTGAAGCAGTTCACTTCTTTGAAAACATGATCCAGATGCAACCCCCTCCTCCTACCGCTCAATTTAATCATTTATTAGGTGCTCTTGCTAAGAAGAAGCACTACTTTGATGTTATTTCACTTATTAGAAGAATGAATTCAGCTGGGTTATCCCTAGATTTCATTTCATTGAGTATTTTGCTTAATTCCTTATGCAATTTGAAAAGAGTATCTGATGGATTTGTGGTTCTTGGGATAATTTTGAGGAGGGGTTATCGGCCAGATAATGTGACTTTCAGTTGTTTGCTGAGGGGAATATTTATCGGGGGTCAAATTGATAATGCTCGGAGGCTCTTCAAGAAAATGGCTGCTTTTGGTGGCTGTGTTGATGTTGTTACCTGCAATACTTTGATTAATGGATTATTGCGAACAGGAAATGCAACGATTGCTGTTAAGTTCCTTGAAGAGATGATTAATGGTAGCGGTCAATTTGGAATAAAGAATTGTAAACCTAATGTAGTAACTTATAATTGTATAATTGACTATCTATCTAAGGAAGGTTTGCTAGAAAAAGCAAAAGAGCTTTTGCTTCAAATGAAGGCTAGGAGCATAGCCCAGATGTGATTACTTATAATTCAGTGTTACAAGGTCATTGTGACATAGGTGAATGGCAAGAAGCCAAACGATTGTTTCTTGAGATGTTGGATCAAGGTTTGCTTCCAGATGTGGCAACATTCAATGTGTTATTGAATGAACGTTGCAAGTGGGGAATGATGAAAGAAGCATATAAATTATTTAAACTCATGATCCGAAGTGGTGTAAAACCTGATACTTTAGTTATAGCATATTGATAGAAGGATATTGTTTGGTGGGTAATGTTGCTAAAGGCAGAGACATTTTTTCTTCTATGGCCGCTAATGGATGTCAACCTGATGTGGTGAGCTACAATGCATTGATTAATGCCTATTGCAAGCGTAGGGAGGTAGATGAAGCTATAGCAATTTTCAGGGAAATGATTGACAAAGGGATTCAGCCAGATACTATCACATATAATGCCTTGTTGAGTTGTCATTTCCAGAAAGGTATGGTTGGGGAAGCACGGAAGCTATTTCATCAAATGCAAGTCCATGATGTTCTTGATTCAGTTGCTTATATTACTTATCTTCATGGCCTCTGCAAGAATGGTTGTGTTTCAGAGGCAATGGAATTGTTTCATAGTTTAGAAAGCAACAAGTTTGCATTAGATGTTCAAATCTTCAATGGCCTGATTGATAGCTTGTGTAGGACAGGGAAGCATGAAATTGCTTGGGATCTTTTCACAACATTGCCAGAAAAAGTTTTACAGCCAAATGGTTTATTTCTTGAAATGAAGGAAAAAGGTTGTCCTCCAAACATAATCATATTTAATACACTGATCACTAGATTTTGCCAAGAAGAGCAGTTGGAAAAGGCAAGTGATCTGTTTTTGCAAATGGAAAAGAAAGGTTATTCTCCGGACGTGATCCCATTTGATGCATTGATGAAGCTTTTTTGTCAAAATGATGAGGAAGCTAAAGTAGTGGAACTTCTTCATAAAATGCACGCACGAAATGTTGCATTAGATGAAGGCTTGATGTCAGCAATAGTTGAATATTTAATGTCCAAAGGGGAAAAGCATAAAGAATTGTTAAACAGGTTTCCAGTATTTCCCATTCAAATGAAAAAATAAAGTTGATCTCACTAATGCTTGTTTAGCATGATTGGCAGAAAGTACTTCTTGATGAGGCAATTGGTTGATTTGTTAATATAAGCTGCCAAAATTATGTGATGATCATGAAATTGCTTTTTGAGGTATTTATATCATAGATAGTGGAAGTATATTACTCTGAAGATACCATATTACTCTGAAGATTCAAGGTACAAGTTCTCTTCTGAAACTAATTCTCTTGCATTTAGTGTGCTTGACAAATGGAATTTCTTGTGTAACATTATGAAACTAATGGCACAAAAACGTTTTGGAATTTATATCCAAGTCAATGAACGTCAGTTTTGTATGAATTAGAGCATGTTGGTGGGTTTGAGCTGAAAGTCTACAAAAAATTTGGTGTCCCATTCTTCTTGTGCGTTACCTTTATATTTCCAACTGCAAAAATTCCATCTTAAAATATAGGCTGATTATTTTGATAGGATTGGTCATTTTCACTTGATTACCACATTTTGATTGCTGGATTGGGCTTTGAAAGTCAAACTAGGTTAACGTATGGAGGATTTATCTTATGGTTGTTAAACTAATGTGAAATTTATGTGGTCTGATATATTAAGTTGAAAGATCTGCTGTTACTTTTTTTTTTTCTATCAATTAAATATCTTTGAGCTATAGCTTTATTCAACAATTGATATGCTTTGTTTTCATTGTGTGCTCCCTTGCCTAAACTAAAAATACTATTTCGGCTCTTGCTTGCTAAACATGGAGCTTCCTATCTTATAAGCATTTGATAACTGTCCAAAACAAAAAGCTTTTCTGTTCGCTATTGCTTATAAGCATTATGTTGGACTATTCTGATCTTCAGTTCTTACTCTCCTTTTCCAGCCAGTGCAATTTGATAAGAACCTATTACTCCCCAACGTACTGACAAACTTGCCTTAGCTGTCAGTTCATAATCACATGTAAGGTAGGCTCTTTTGTTCACTGTCTTTACTTGAATAAGGAAAAAAAGAATGACTCAAGGTTCAACAGTTCAGCATCAACATTGGCATCGTAGCATGAGATCATCTTATTCCTTTGAGTAATAAATATTATGAAATTGATATTACTGTTCCTATGAAAATTGTTAGGTTCATTCTTCATTGGTTCTATAAGCTTCCTTTATCAAGGAATAATGGTGTGGGCCATAATTGGTAAGATTTTTAAGTTGTATTTAAATCTGATTTGTCTACACTAGACAGACGCAGACTACAAAGTAGCTGTGCCATGGTGTGATATTATCACGGAAATACTGTTGCATTATGAATGTCCGGAATTCTTGTAAAGTTGGATGTGGATGAATTTAGAATGATAATTCTTAATACCCAATGTATTGAACTGGGAATTTATTCAATTATTTGAGCTTAGAATTCTATTGATAGATTTGAAAGGGATTGCTTTTCTTCATGGGTCATAAGTTATTCTTCTGCAAAACTTAACTCGCTTTAAGCTTTTTTTATTAGTGATTATCCATTTGTTTTGCCTATTTGCATGTGCATGACCTTTGCTGCAGTTTACTCGTTGCTTAACAGTATTTTCTTGAAGTATTGCATCGTACTAGAGTATCCATGGAATGGCCTAAGGTCAGGACCAGTACTTTTTTTTTTTTTCCCATTACATTGCATGGTAGTACAAGTTAATGTTTGTATAATAAGCTATTTTCCTATACCCTATACAATGTGTTTATTCTCAAAGGTAAAGTAAGATGATTTATTATGGGGTTATGGTTCTGTTTATAAGCGTGTTGTAGTATTTGTATATACTTGGATTATTATCAGCGGTGAAGTAAATTTGGTAGTTAATACTAAGCTTTTAGAGGTTGAAGAACTGTGTTTCTAAAGCAGAAGAGACAAGTTCCATGGATCTTTTACCAGCCAGAGTCATATCGAGGAAGTGAATATGAGCAGAAAGAGATAAATACCCATGATATATTTTGGATTTTATTTATTAATTTGGCATGTACACCAATAGGTTTACTTTTGTAGTTAATTATGTTATTATGGGTGCGAAGTTATTATAGTCTTATTTTTATTCATGTTGTACCTCTAAAGATAAGGTTGAAATTAAGAGATTTCTTTGTAATTATAGTATGACAACTTATAATCCTTGATTGATTGATAGACTGAACAATGGAGGAAGGGATAAAAATTGGTATATGGAGTTTGTATTGGAGTTTGGATGATAGGTCAGAATTGATATAGAGTTTTTTTTTCTTTTTTTTATGTTTTCTTCATAGGAGTTATTGAAGTTATTTAGGGGAAATTCAAAATTTTTATAAAATTTATAGTAAATATCTAGAGTGACTGAGTAACTGAAAGGAAAGTTTATAGTACACATATTTATGGATCATAGAATTGTTGTAGCACTCATATCTGGCTTGTTTTTCGAATTGGATAAAAGGTGTTACACTGTAGTCTCTTCTATAATCGGGAAATTCCAAATCATTGTTTAGGTTCTGTGATGCGCGTCGGACTCGATCGCTTTTCGGGAATCTGTTTTTAGGACCCGAGAGGGTTCGCATCTTTAGATTTTGGACAATTATGAGATATTTTGTACACTTTTTCTAATAAAACACTGAAAAAATCATTTAATCTCATGAACTGTTTAGATATCTTTGACTTATTGTGGAGTCGACACCCAATTTACAAGAAATTGAAAAAATTAGTCTAACATCGGGGCGTCTAAACCAGAGACAAATTTAGAATTTTACTCTTATTAATACTTTGGTTAATTATAAATGAATTTTTAATTTTAAAAATTTCATCTCTTTTCTCACGCGGATATGCATTAAAAATAAATTGCAAATAAAGTACCAAAAAAAGCAGTAAAAGAAAACGGTATAATAAAACAAACTAAAAAAAGATAAAAATTTGGACAAAAATACAATCCCCAAATAAAATTAAACGAAACGTAAATAAATAACAAACTTGAATAAGAAAATAAACATTCATAAATCGGTATATTATTTAGAATAGAAATATCGGTTCCTTCATGTTCACTTTAGAAAATCGAAAAGTTGTTTTTGGTATACTTGAAAAAATTAGGATGAGTGATTCAATTTTAAGGAAATTAACTCTTCTTTTTAAAGTGAATTTTCGGTAGTTAAAATTAGAATATTGGCCTCATTTTATTATAAAATTTTAATTTATTAATATAAACTTTTTGTGATTTTTTAATTAATGTGCATAAAAAATAAATAAACTTATTACAAATTACACAATAAAAACAAATAAAAGCAAAATAATAAAAATACTAAAACGATAAATTCAACCAAAATGGTGTTCTCAAACTTCCATGAGCTCCCACTTGCCATTGAAAAAAAACTCACACAAGAAAATAAATATCGAAATAAAAAAAAAACACAAATAAAAGTGATATTAGTAATAAAAAAATAAATTTAAACATGTAAAAATAAATTAAAATAAATAAAATAAAATGAATCATATATGATAAATCAATTAAATGATATAACAAAAATAAATAACTTAATATATGAACAATTCATCATGCATAAAAATATAAATAATAATAATAATAATAATAATAATAACAACAACGATAACAATAACAAATAATAATAACATTAAACAAGAATGATAAAAGTAATAATAATAATGATGATAGTAGTAATAATAGATAATAATAACAATAAGAGATAACAATAATAATAATGATAGCAACAATGATAATAATAATCATGATGATAATAATCACACTAGTAATAATAACAAAAATATAGTAATAATAATAAAAATAATAATAATAATAATAAATAATAACAATAAAAAAAATGAACAATCAAGCAAGCAAAAATAATAAAAAAATAAAATAAATCAAACATGTTAAAGTATGTTAAATAATAATACTAATAATAATATAAATAATATATGAACAAAAATAATGATAATAATAACAATAATAATAATAATAATAATAACAAAAAATGAACAATCAAATAAACATGCAAGAATAAAATAAAATATTCTAAAAATATTAAATCACATAACTAAATCACACGAACAAATTAAAAAACAACAAAAGATTTAAAAATTTACATGATGACTAATTAATTGTAAATAAAAATTAGATTAAAAATTAAATTAAAAATTGAGTTTAAAATGCTTACCCTCAAAATTTGATGTGATTTATGAAGATGATTGATAAATTTTCTTATCTTGATTTAGAAAAATAAAATATATAACAAAATTTTATCCCAAAAACAATTAATTAATTTATTTGTCTTAGAAAAAATTGTAAAAAAAAGTAATAAAATTCAGAAGAACAAAGAATTGTTATCTTTGTCTCAATAATTAACTTAAAAAAAATTAAAAATACTTGGAGAATTTGTTTTTGAAGAAAAAGAAAAAGAAGAAGAGAGAAAGCAAATTTTTCTTAAGAAAAATTTCTCCCTTTAATTCTCTCTCTAAAAAATAATTTATACCTCCCAAAAAATCAGATTTTTAATGAAAAAATTAAAATGATTTAATTCCTATTAACACCAAAAAACTGAAGAATTTAAAGGGTTTAAAAGACAAATGGTTTTAAAATTAAATTCTACAAAAAAATCAAGAAAAAAACACAAATTTGGACCAAAAACACACCTAGGGGCTGCAGGGGGCGTCGGGTGCGCGGCAGGAGCAAGAGGCGCGCGTCAGCGCGCCCGACCGGCGTCGCCCAGCGAGTGCCCCGCGCTGCGTGAGGCGCGCGGGCGAGGGCGTACTGCGCGAGGCATGCGGGCGAGGGACCCCAGCGCGCTGCCGCAGGCCGACACTCGCAAATTTATTTTTTTTTTGCTAAAACACTATAATTTCAAAACTCACTTTTTTATCTTAAAATAAATTTTAAAATATTTTTAAAACATATTTTTATTTATTTTTAATAAATCAATTTTGCCAAAAAAAAATTATCACTTCCAACTTTCATTTTTGCCTATAAAAAAACACAATTAATTTCATCATTGGGTAATCCTGATCTTGGCTGCTTCGGGACCCGGTGTCTACAGTTGCCCCCAATTTTGGGGAGGCTAATGCATGGATACCTAGATGATCTAAAATTCAGGAAAGGAAAGAGACGCGTACCTGAGACTGCCTCCTTCCAGCTGCTTCCTGGAGAACAGTATTGTGATTTGAACTGAAAATATTATTTCTCCGGATCACATCGAGTCGCTGACAAGACTACGAAGTGCGGTCATTCTTAAATATCACTGAGCCGTTAGATAGGCTACAAAATGATTGCAGCGAGTCGCTGACAAGACTACAAAGTGCAAGGATTTGAATATCACCGAGCTGTTATATAGACTACAAAATGATTGCATCGAGTCGCTGACAAGACTACAAAGTGAAAGGGTTTGAATATCACCGAGCTGTTACATAGACTACAAAATTATTGCACCGAGTCGCTGACAAGACTATAAAGTGCAGGCGCCATCCTTAGATGGTAATGCGCCAAGTAGCTGACAAGACTACAAAATGCGAGAAATGTTCTCCTCAGAAAACTGCACCAAGTTGCTGACAAGACTACAAAGTGCGGGTGTCATTCTCAAATGGCGAAGCACCGAGTCGCTGACAAGACTACAAAACGCGGGAAATGTCCTCCTCAGAGAGCTGCACCGAGTCACTGACAAGACTACAAAAAGTGCAGGAAATATCCTCCTTAGAGAACTACATCGACTCATTGAAAAGACTGCACTCCGAGTCGCTGACAAGACTACAAAAAGTGCAGGAAATATCCTCCTCAGAGGACTGCACCGAGTCGCTGACAAGACTACAAAAAGTACAGGAAATATCCTCCTCAGAGGACTGCACCGAGTCGCTGACAAGACTACAAAAAGTGCAGAAAATATCCTCCTCAGAGGACTGCACCGAGTCGCTGACAAGACTACAAAAAGTGCAGAAAATGTCCTCCTCAAAGGACTGTACCGAGTCACTGACCAGACTACAAAAAGTGCAGGAAATATGCTCCTCAGAAGATTGCACTGAGTCGCTGACAAAACTACAAAAAGTGCAGGAAATGTCCTCCTCAGAGGACTGCACCGAGTCACTGATAAGATTACAAAAAGTGCAGGAAATATTCTTTTTAGAGGAGTGCACTGAGTCGCTGACAAGACTACAAAAGGTACAGGAAATAAAGATTTGCCTTTTAAGAAGAGTCAAAAGAAATAACCTGAGTAGACTTCATCTTGCTCGGGTGAACGTTAATGTTGAGTTGAAACTGTCCTTGACCGGCTTTTGCGTGTGTAGCCTTCATTTAGACTTTTCCTACAAAGTTGTGTGCACAGGAATATACAAGAGATTATGCATGCATGTGTAAATGGTCATACACAGATGTTTACTAAAGAATAGTATGAAATGCATGCAAAAATGGATAGACCATTTCTTGAGTAGTTAAGGATCCGTTGAGGATATGGTTTGGCCACTCGCATTGTATGATGCCCCCTGAGGATCTAGAAATGTCATCTTGGCGTAGGGACTCTGACCCGTAAACTCTTCAGAGAGAACCGTCAGGTGTGCATCTTTACCCCCCGGTCAATTATCATATGCCCAGGATTCTGACTCATGTCCTGAATTATACATTATCTAACTGAAAGAAAATTATCCGAAATACTGCCGCCTTATCGCTCTAGGCATCGAAAGTCATTATTTTAAAGGTAGTGCGTCCCTTGTGGATTTTCACACTAGCATTTATTTGTGGGACATGCGTCCGTTTAGGGATTTTCACATAATCCTTTGCCAAATTTTTGCCTGAAATAGACCCAACCCAATCCAGCAGCTTTTATTTTTTTTTTTTTTGTAGAGCAGACTGCCAGTTTTCAGGTTTTCACCCTGCCCTTTGCCCTAATTTTTGCTTAAAGAGCCAGTCACGGTTTTTATCTCTAACTGCCTTTTTTTAAAGGCTA
This sequence comes from Excoecaria cochinchinensis, assembly GCA_947683425.1. Lineage (NCBI taxonomy): Eukaryota > Viridiplantae > Streptophyta > Magnoliopsida > Malpighiales > Euphorbiaceae > Excoecaria > Excoecaria cochinchinensis. The sequence goes on from CANTUQ010000263.1 coordinate 1,713,507, forward strand.
AAATCCTTTTTGCTTTTTGAATAATAGCCGTATGGATTTTGGCTTTCCTCATAAATGTGCTGGCAAATAGCTCGAAGCCGATGACAGAGCGAGTTTGCTGAAGCATCAGGATGACAATGGCAATGGAGGCCATACATAGTAAATTGCACATATGCGAAGGAAAAAATAATGCGTTACTTTTTATGTTGGAACTTAAACCATTTTGAATATGCGAGATAAAGTGCTTTGCTTACATTAAAATATTATTACATAAATGCATATGTTTCAATCCGATTTCATCACACATGATCATCATTTGGCATTAATTTCAAAAATACAAGACCCTATCCAATATCAAGAGATGGATCTTGAAAGCATCAAACTCCTGTCATCAATCAGCCCTCTCGAGTTTTCATGATTGAACATTTTCTCTCTGTCCTTAATATTTGCCCAAAGCGCCTTTTTTCGATTTTCGCCTTGACGAGATGCCCAATTTTATGAGTTATACTTTCAGAGATCGGGGCCCAGAATGTCAAGCATAGCAAATAATTTTTTGGCCTCGAGTTGACTTGAAATTTGGCGAACAGTTTCGTACGTCAAGTTAGAGTTTTAATTTGCATTTTGATCTGTGATCGTTGCACAACACTTAACTCGGGAGAAACTGTTAGTCTAGTTTGACCCTCGCATTTTTTGTTCGAGATCGGCATCGAACCTAGCGGATGGTTGACCTTCGCATTTTCGGTTCGGGATCAGTGTCGAACCTAGCGGATGAGCCAATGGGAGTTACGCAATTTTCGTATCTTTGGATCGGGAATATCGTCGGTCCTAACGGATGAGCCACTGGGCGTTATATGATTTTCGTATCTTTGGATCGGGAATATTGTCTATCCTAACGGATGAGCCACTGGGCATTACGCGATTTCCGTATCTTCGGATAGGGAAATATCGTCGATCTTAACGGATGAGCCACTGGGCATTATGCGATTTTCATATCTTTAGATCGGGAATATCGTCGATCCTAACGGATGAGCCACTGGGTGTTACGCGATTTCCATATCTTTGGATCGGGAATATCGTCAATCCTAACGGATGAGCCACTGGGCGTTATGCAATTTTCGTATCTTTGGATCGGGAAATATCGTCGATCCTAACGGAAGGGTTGTACCTGCAAATAAATGGATTCCAACTTTTGCATCTTTGGCTTGGGATAAGCATCAAGCCTAGCGTATAAGTTGTACCATACATACTTTTCATGAAGAAGAATCTCTTTATTTATTGAATTTGATTCTTGATACATTATTACAGGGGCTTGAGGGAGTAAAACCCACTCGAACCGCTGAGTACTTTTATAGCATAGGGTGAGCACTCGATTAGATATTGTCCTCTTTGGGTCATCTACGGGCATTGCCCTCTAACCCTCAAGGTTTTGTTCCTTGGAGGATGCATCTCTCTGCTGCCTGATCATGGTAACATACGCCTCGCGGGATGCCTTCTGGTCGCCCCTTAGAATAGCAACGCCTCCGCTAGTTGGGATTTTCATCACCATGCATCGTATGCTCATGACAGCTCCGGTTTGAAAGAGTAGGGGCCTGCCAAAAATGACGTTATCGGTAAAAATCATATTAATTACCATAAATGTTACCTTACAGGCGTGGGCGTGGGCGAGTGCCTCTTGGCCAAGCTCGACTGATCTTACTATCGGGACTGTAGCGTTGTCAAGCCCGATCAGCGGGGTGATGTTCGGCTTTAATTTCTCGATCGGCAGTCCCATGGCTCTGTAGGCTTGGAGGGTGAGCACATTCACGGTGCTGCCGTTGTCCACTAAAATCCTTTTAACATCAAAATTATTGATTCGAGCCCTAACGATGAGAGCGTCTTCATGAGAAAACATCACATCTCGTGCATCTTCACTGGATATGGTGACTGGAGCAGGCCGTTCGGCTTGGTTGGAGAGATGCATGTCTTTCCCCTTCTTCTTTCTGAATAGGTCCTCCCCATAAGATGATCCTTCAGTGATCATGTTTATCACCCCGGCATATGGTCTGCGCTGGTCTGTACTCCTTGGATTTCTGCGCTCGTCGTCGTCATCCGAGCTAGAGTCATCCTTCCTGAGGTTCAGCTGTCTGCAGAGACTTTTCCCTCTAGCAAGACCTATAAATTTTTTAAGGGACCCCCTTTGTATAAGCCGTTCGATCTCCTTCTTCAGTGGGTAACACTTGTTAGTTGTGTGATCGATGTCTCTGTGAAACTCAAAGTACTTGCTTTGGTCCCTCTCATTTTTGTTCCGATCGGACAGCTTTCTGGGCCAACTAACTTTCCTGTGTTTCTCCTTAATCCACATCAGCACCTTAGCTAGGTTGGTGTTAAGTGGAGTAAAGGTTCAGGCTGGCTGGTCCTCTGAGCGATCAAATCTTCCCCGTCCGAACTCCTTTCGCTTGCCTAGATATTTTGAAGTTGCGGCTCTATCAGGGCCCCACTCTATCCGCTCGGATATGGGAGCTCTATTGAACGACCGTCCGTCTAGATGCTGTAGTCTGTCTATGACGCTAGTTCTTCTTCCCCCGCTGGACCTCAGAGCATCATCCAGCTGAATGTGCTGTCTAGCCCTTTCCATCAGGTCAAAAAAGCTGACCGGGGGCCTTGTAGTTATTGACTCAAAAAGTGGACGATCAATGGTGCCCCCGGCCAAGGCGGTCGTCGCCATCTCCACACTTACATTTCTCACCTCAGACATCGTGACTTGGAATCTACCGATGTAGTCTCTAAGACTTTCATATGTTCCTTGGTAGAGATTACACAAGTCACTCACCGACTTCGGTGCTCATGTCTGCACGATAAACCGTGTGGTGAACAGCTCTTTGAGTTGTCTAAAGGAGGTGATTGATTCCTGAGTCAGCTCATGAAACCAATTCAGAGCATCTCCTCCCAAGGTGGTGGGAAAGATTCTGCAGGCAATCCTTTCATCGTAAGTGTAAATCTGCACTTTAGTCAAGTACTCAGCCAAATAAGTTGTGAGCTCAGTTTTACCTGTGTACTTGTCCATCACCACATCTCTCCATCTGGGAGGCAACTCGGACTCTTTAATCTCCCTGCAAAATGGAGATGCAGTGTTTTTGCAAGTGTCCCCTTCAAACATAGCTTTTTTGGAGCCTATCAAGCCAAATTGCCTGAACTTTTGTTTGAACCACTTGTCCTCCCTGCTCATAGCCGTGGAGATGGACTCATTTTTCGGCCTTCTGGAGTGGTTGCGATTGGGCGTGCACATGAAGGACAAATCATCTCTGATAGACGGGGTGGAAGACATCGTGACTTAGAATCTATCGATGTAGTCTCTAAGACTTTCATCTGTTCCTTGGTAGAGATTGCACAAGTCACTCACAGACTTCGGTGCTCATGTCTGCACGATAAATCGTGTGGTGAACAGCTCTTTGAGTTGTCTAAAGGAGGTGATTGATTCCTGAGTCAGCTCATGAAACCAATTCAGAGCATCTCCTCCCAAGGTGGTGGGAAAGATTCTGCAGGCAATCCTTTCATCGTAGGTGTAAACCTGCACTTTAGTCAAGTACTCGGCCAAATAAGTTGTGGGCTCAGTTTTACCTGTGTACTTGTCCATCACCACATCTCTCCATCTGGGAGGCAACTCGGACTCTTTAATCTCCCTGCAAAATGGAGATGCAGTGTTTTTGCAAGTGTCCCCTTCAAACATAGTTTTTTTGGAGCCTATCAAGCCAAATTGCCTGAACTTTTGTTTGAACCATTTGTCCTCCCTGCTCATAGCCGTGGAGATGGACTCATTTTTCGGCCTTCTGGAGTGGCTGCGATTGGGCGTGCACATGAAGGACAAATCATATCCGATAGACGGGGTGGAAGATCTGCTGGGAAAGCAAGTGGAGTTTTTGCTTGAGGGCATCGTCCCTTCCCCTTATCATACCTTCCTGGGGTCCTGACGACGGATCTCCCGCTGTCATGAGCCCGTGGCTCGTTGATGGAGATTCCTTTGTTTTTCCTCCTTCTGAAGTCTTCGTCCATGAAGTACTCTTCATGGTCTCTTTCAAAAGTTCTAGGCATTTTGTCTTTCTTGATTGTCTGGACAATGCTCTTAGTGAAGTCACTAAGGAGAGCACGCATGTCCTTGACTGTGATGGGGGTATTTTCTGGCTGCCGTAGAATGGCATCGTCGAATTCTGGGAGAAGGTTACCCCTGGCTGGGGACCTGGGAGATCTCTCTCGTCTCCCTGAGGGCCTAGACCTGCCCTGACTATTGCCATTACGATTATACTCTCCAGAAGATGTGTGCTCATTTGATCTTGAATTTGCCATGGCTCTCAACGAGAGCACCAAATGATAAGACGCATAAGTCTTTATCTGAAATAGAGGGAGAGTCGATTGGATGTTCGAAACCTGCAAGACAGAATGCTCGATCGAACCAGGCGTGAGCACTCCGAAACTTAAGTTAATAGCTTTCTAGAGAGAGAATGCTTAGAAAGAGAGTTTCGGATATTCAATACCTGGTGCCACTGTGCATTGGATTATTTATAGGAGACATGAGGGATGCACTTGAGTGACTGGGGCATGATAACTGGCAGTCAGAGCAGGTGAGCGGCGAAGCGACAGGGAGCAGGTGAAAGGTACGGGTGCTGCTTTGTGTCAGTGGACTGATGGGATTGCTGTCACATCAGTCCGATCGGACTACCGCCGTCTTGCCTTGTGGCTCACGTTTGCTGCTCTTTGGCGCTGGGCTTTAGGCCCTGTCAGGTTTATTGGGCCGACTGACTGGATCTTGGTAAATGATATTTATGTGGTTATCACTTATACTATCTAAAAAATTGTGGTAAAATAATTAAAATATATAGGGATATTATTATTATTATTATTATTATATAACAGAAACAAAACATGTATATAGTTAATTAGAATAATTATCAGATGTTGGAAGTAATATATAGAAGTATACATGAATGCGATTAATCTAAAATTAAATGCAAAATTTAATGAGTGGTTATACCAATCAAGCTAATCCCATGTTAAATGTTGTTGGGTCTGCTAATGATAGGCTGACTCAGAATAACGATATTTATTTGCCAAAATGTTTTGGACTTTGGAACAAAATAGATTTTTATTCTATAATGATTGGTTAATTATTAGCTACAAAGATTATGATTTTCTAACTTAACTACCTAACAGAATCAAAACAGCACGTATATTTTTAATTAACGTAGGTAGATATGTATTTTGAGATATTGGCATAAAGCAATTAATCCTAAACAGAACAACAAACATGTAGATGTACCCAAAACAAACAATAACTGTATCCTCCTACCAGACGACTTGTCGTCCACTTGCGTACTTTGTTGTCTCCAGGTTAAACGTGAATGCTGTGCCTTTGAGTTATACAAAGTTATCTTCTCTTTTTTCTTTGCACACAATCACTTACTCACTCTGTTAAAGCATCTTATTTCTTCATGGGTTAGCTTCTAAAATTCAATTAGTCCATTTATTCCTTCACTCTCAAAATATCTACTACTCCCTCCCTCCGTTACTTATTAACTATCACTTTTATTATTTTTACTAAAATTAAAAAGTATTAATTAGACTTAAATTTAAAATAAAATTGAGTGTTTCAATATACAAATTTAAATCTAATTGCTCAATTTGCATTGGAAAAGAAAATTAAATTGAAAAAAGAAAATGAAATTATATTGAAAATATAAAAATGACAGATAAATGGAATTTGAATTTTTATAAAAAATGACAGATATTAAGGAACAGAGAGAGTATTTGTTTTGGTTTTTTCAATTTTCATATTGAAGTCAAATGATTGGTAGGGGTAAGAAAAAAACCGTTGGATTTTGTTAACCGAAAAATAGGTTAACCAAACCGATTTTTATAGTTAACTATTAGTGTTTTACAAAAATCGATATTAATGAACTGATTTTTATTTTTTAGCTTATGAATCGGTTAACCGAACTGAAACCGATACATAAATACCCCTATATTTTATTAATTTTATTTCACTCTTTTTTTATTTTTACTATAATTTTTTATTTCATTATTTTCACATTTAATTATTTATATCCTTTTAATTTTTATTTACTTTAAAATATTTCAATTTCATTTTAGTTTTTTTAAAGTCATTTTAGTTTTTTTATTAATTGTTCAATATGTAAATATTTAGTATTTTTTATTATTTTTTGCTATATCAATTTTCCATTAATTAAAATCAAAATATATTTAAAAAATTATATAAAATTAATACATTAACAAAAATTTTCAAAAAAATAAAATTTTTAATATATGTGAAAATAATATTTTTGAATATTTTTAATTTATATTTGTTGTTTAAATATCATATTTAATTATTATATTGAATTATGTTTGTTTTCTAATTTTAAATTTTAAGTATCTTTAACAATTTAATTTTTTTATGAATATATTTTATAATTATAATGGTTAACCGAAAAATATTGGTTAACCGGTTCGAAAATTCGAAACTGACGGATTTATTAACCGATAGTAATGGATTGGTTAATGGACTGAAATTTTAAAAAACCGATATTAATACACTAATTTTTTGGGGCTCATGGACCGATTAATCGGTTAATGCCTACCCCTATGATTGGTTGGTGATTTATACTCTCCCTATTTCATTATATGTGATGTTTTCGTTATTTTCACTAGGATTAACAAGTTATTAATTAGGTTTAAATTTAAAATAAAATTTAGTGATTAAAACTAAAATTTAGCATAAATTCAAATTTAATTGGTTCTAAACAAATCAATTTTCATTGCAAAAAGAAAATTAAATTGAGAAAAAAATAAATTTAATTGGAAATTTAAAAATGTAAGATAAATGTGATTTGAATTTTGCTAAAAAACAATATAAATAATGGAATGGAGAAAATATTTGTAAACCCGCAATAAATCTAGAGATTTGACTTGATAATTATCGATTCACTATTTTTTTCAAAATAATTTAAATCATTCCAAAGTTATTTAATTTTACCATAAATATAAATCTATTAATTTTATTAATTATCCAAGTTGAGATTCTATGGTAACTTTTTTTTCTTTTTCTAAATATAACATACCTAGTTATATAAACTTATTACCTGCTTTGTTTTATCTAACTTGAAAATTTTTAAATTTCAAGGCATATTAATTACATATTTTTTTTATTTTATTTTTATGCACGTTCCATAATATCTATCACTTTTTAATAAAATTTAAATTTCATTTATTTGTCACTTTTAAATTTTCAATGCAATTTATTTTTTTCAATGAAAATTAACCAATTAGATTTAAATTTGTGCATTAAATTACTCAATTTTATTTTAAATTTAAATTTAATTAATATTCTTTAATTCTAGTGAAAATAACAAAAATAACATATATTATGGAACGGATGGAATACTAAAAAAGGACATTATATAAAATTATAGATAATTGATAAAAAATATATTTTAGTAAATTATAATAAAAATTTTATAAAATTAATGATTTCTTTTTTTAATGGTGAGAAGTTAAAAGTTATCATATGAAGTGAATGGAAAGAAAAGTACGTGACTTATATAAAGGAAATTTCTTTCTAAATTATTCTATATCAAATTATAAGTGAGCAATATTGAATAAAACAGAAGAATTTTTTAGGCTATGGATGGAGGGACATTTTTATAATTGGAGTGTTTAAAAAAAATAATTAGCATTTTAGGGTATTTTAAAATTTATTTAGATAAATGGGGTATTCTGCCCATTTTCGCAACAAATTATTGCGGAAATTAGCAACTCATTTTTTTTTTTAATTTTATGGGGAAAGCGTTGCAGCTTTCCCATCCAATCCATTTCCGCAACTAAATGTTGCGGAAATGGATTTAATTAATTTTTTTTTTTAAATATGAGGAAGCTGCAACTGCAGCTTACCCCCACCCAACCGGCAACCAGTGGCTGCCGGTTGACCCCTCCCCCAAAAAATAAAATTTCAATTTTTTTAATAAAAAAATATAAATTCAATTTATTTTTTATTTTATTAATACAAATAAATATTTTTTTTACTCAATTCAATAAATAGGATAAAAAAATTGTAGTTTAATAACAATTTATTAAAATAAAAAATTAGTAATATTTTTTCAATTAAAATAATTCAAAATAAAAATAATATATTTATTATGTACATAATTAAAATTAAATAATATTTTCGTTTTAATGAAATAATATATATATATATATATATATATATTGCGTGTGTTATATTAAATTTAATTATGTAAGAAAAACATTTCTTTTTTTTGACAGAAATAAAAAAACAGTTTAATAAAATCTAATACAGTAAATTTCTGAACTTACATGATCTTGTTTACATTTCATTATGAAAGACAATTTTTGTCTGAAGCATCGGTTTCGTTCTTGTGCCAGCCTGAGTATGGACTTCACAAGTTTGTGTAATAGGCCTGTTCATGTATTGGCATAGCATTTTGATTCTTCCTTTTATAGTTTATTTAGTGATAATTGTAGAGATCTTTAAATATTTGAAAATATAAGATATCTTGTGAATTTTCAGTAAAAATATTTTGAAAATCAAGTTAATTTTGAGATAGAATAATTTTTTTTTCTTTAAAAAAAACTATAGCATATTGAAAAAGATTGAAAGTTATAAATTTGTCATTAATAAGTATGGCTATAAATTGTTAGTCAAATGTGGTAGGCAATCAAAAGAAAAGAAAAAATAAAAATTTGTGAATCCCAAGTCAAAAAAAAGAAGAGATTGAAAAAGTTTTTTTTATCTATAAATATAATTTTTATTAGGTCATTTTATTATCTTATAAAATATAAAAATTTGGTTATGAAATTAAAATATATTTTTCTTACATAATTAAATTTAATATATATATATTATTTCATTAAAACGAAAATATTATTCAATTTTAATTATGTACATAATAAATATATTATTTTTATTTTGAATTATTTTAATTGAACAAATATTACTAATTTTTTATTTTAATAAATTGTTATTAAACTACAATTTTTTTATCCTATTTATTGAATTGAGTAAGAAAAATATTTATTTGTATTAATAAAATAAAAAATAAATTTAATTTATATCTTTTTATTAAAAAAATTAAAATTTTATTTTTTGGGGGAGGGGCCAACCGGCAGCCAGTGGGGGGAAGCTGCAGTTAGCTTCCCCATATTTAAAAAAAAAATAAATTAAATCCATTTCCGCAACATTTAGTTGGAATTGGATTGGAAGGCTAAAATTTGCAGCTTTCCCCATAAAATAAATAAAAAAAAATGAGTTGCCTATTTTCGCAATAATTTGTTGCGGAAATGGGCAGAATACCCCATTTCCCCAAATAAGTTTTAAAATATCTCAAAATGCTAATTATTTTTTTTTAAACACTCCAATTATAAAAATGTCCCATGGATGGAACTGCTTTCGGGCATCAATGTTATTTTTTTGTATAATTTTCAAATTTGTTAATGGATCGATTTTGTAATCAAATTTGGTTGATGAATTTCTGAATTTTATGTTTTTTTGAGTTTTCTTCCAAAATGAAAATTAACTGATGATTAAATTAGTTAAGTATAGGCTAACAACTGAGTTTAAGCATAGGTAGAAAATTGGAGACAATAATTTTGTATGTATATATGCATGCCGATTGAAATTTGAACTGGAAATCTTATAGTTCTAATATAAAATTGGAGAGGGTAAGAAAGAGAGAAATGTGGAGAGGTTGATTTAGGCAGTGGGAATGTATGATTTGGAATGAAAAGAACAAAAATAGGAAGAAACATTAGGTGGATATGGTCTGCAAAACTGGGAATTGGCAGAAGAGATGGGAAACTTAAATGAAACCTAAAACAAAAACATAAGAGTGGGGACCCAAAACAAAGGAATGGGTAAAGAAATAGAAGTTCATGTGCACAATAATTGAAAGACGAGAGAATGCGAGACAAGGAAGGTGGTGGTGGGGTTTTGGATTAGGGAGACGCACGTGGGCGTCATAAAAGCTGCTAATTTTGACTCTTCACTTCCCTACTTTCTTAATCTTCGAGACTACAACACTCTCACACTGTGCCATCGTCTTATCTTATGTGGCCGACAGCAGAATTATTTTGATTCCATTTTCACCCACCTTTCTTTTCTACTCCTCAAATCACTCTATCCATTAACTCACTATAATTATACAGTAATTAACCCTCTGATTACTTGGGTTAATTTAATCACTATATTACATTATTCTTGAATGTCATTTGCACTATCATTCAGAAGGTTTAGCTGTATTAGTGCGATCAATCTATGTTCAACGTAACCATACAAGTAAATTTGATGCTTTTATTTTAATATAAACAATATTAGGGCGTGATTTGTGCTCACACGTCTAAGGAATGTTTGATTCAAATACACTTTATGGCTTATCACTGGAAAATTTTTTACCTAAATCCGGTTTAAGTAAATTATTTATATGTCACTTATGTGTGTTACTTTATCAATCAATTTTGTATAAATAGTAATCTATTATCTATATAACTTGTCTAGAGCGAATCTTAAAATCCCAAATTCTGTAATATATTATAATCTGACACATACAATATGAGCAGAATAGAATTTATGTACATCCAGGAAAGAAAATGCAGAGAAAAAGTAGAAAAGTCACCACCTTCTCTCCCTTTCGTGCAAGAAGAAACAAAAGGGTATACTTTTTAGAATGCATCTTCAGCCGTACACGTGGCAGACGGTGAATCCGGGTTGTAATCCAATAATTCTCAGGCCCACTGAACTGAGTTTTGACCAGAAAGCTTCACAAGAAAGGCTAAAAGATAATCCAAAAGCTTTTTAATTTTATCAAATCTCTCTATTTTGAAACATAATGTGCTTAATTAGTGATATAATGACTTAATTATTTGCCAGTGTTGTTTGGTTGTAGACAACAAAATCAGAGCAAGATTATTCTTTTTTCTTATTTTTTAAAAGTTGTTCTTCTTCCTATTATTATATACCCAAAAAATAATTTAGGGTATAACTGTGCATCTTAATAAAACAGTATTAAGCAATTAATAATTTAATACCCTCTACCCAACAAACTATTTTAAAATTTCTAGTCAGAATCAATTTAAATAGCACATATATATAATGTTAAAATTAGCCATTCATATTTATGTTGAGTACTTGTGAGGCATACATGAGGTATACATATATATATATATATCTCTTATCACATTATTACATGTTTAATACTGTTTTTAGTCATTTATTTTTATTTTTAACTAATGATGTCAATTTTTATATGATAAGCTAAAACAGGATATTAAAATAAATGACTAAATTATGGTTGGCTTCTGACTATAAATTAGAGCATAAATTAATTTTGATGCAATATTCAATAAATAATAATCATATAATATACTAACCATAACGGACAAACTTATTGAAAAGGAAACTAATAATAAGCCTACAAGTAAGGCTTGTAGATTCAACTTTTTGTTACATTCAAACAACGTTAATCAATAATTTGAGCGTAAGAAATTTTTGGACTCTCCTATGATGTAGCAAACACTAATTTTCATCACAAAACAGTGTAATTAAATTATGTGAGATAAACCATACTTTAAATGATTAAATGGCCCTACGTACATGATGCATGGTGCATAATACTATAGTGTGATAACTCTATATCCAATTGCCCTTTCATTTTGGTCTTTAATTTTTCTACCTTATTGGACCGCCAGAAATATTTATACGTAATCCTTACCTCAATGACATTAATTAAAATACATGTAGTTAGGTTCCGGTGAGGACAAAATGGTAAAAATATCACAATTAATTGCTTTGCCTCCTGGTTCAACATTTACATGACTAGGATGGATTTCCAATTCTTTAAGGCTTATCAAACTCAAATTAATTAGAATAAGTAATCAATAAACCTAATTTAATTTCTAAGCTATTATAGAGATAATTATTATATATTTATAATCAATCAGCTGATGTGATATCCTTAACACATTTTTGTTGCCTACAGTTAGAACGTGAAATCTGCGAGTTGTGGGACACCGTAAATCTGATTGCTTTAATATTATATTAAAAAAACAAGATTACAATACCCTTATAACAGATGTGATACTTGACAAAATAAAAATATGAATACTATAAATAGTTATAGGCAGTCATTGGAAAAATATATATCTATAACATAGTAAAAGAAGGGTACATTGAAGTGCAGTCATGAAATTAATGCACCAGTGTTGCCAGATTTGATAGATAGCATTCATTTAAAGTAGAAAAGCGAAATTACTGAAAGAGTAAAAAGCTAAGGTAACTATTTTCTTTTGCTGAATTGATAACTGAGAAGAGTTCCATAATTTGAAGCTGCTGATCTGTTTGGAAATTAAGATTCAGATGAAGTGGGAAAATTAAACGAAGAGCCATTATCATAGGTAAGATTTGTTCTAGTTTGACCTGGGTCTGGGTCTGGGTCTGGGTGTGGTCCAGAATGATGGACCAATCTTCACAGGTATATCCTTGAACGTGTAAAGCCTGCATATTAATTGTTCATTTCACAAAAGCAGAAAATTGAAGAGATGATAGAAAAAGGAGTTGTATTAATTAATATTTCATACTATCCGAAGTTGTGTATACAAATACATATAAAAGAGTAAGAATTAAGGCAGAACAAAATTTGGTTAAGAGAAGTAATTAGAGGGGTAATGGATCCCGCAGTAGGTATTTACACTCAGAAAAAAGAAATGATGAAGGCTAATCATGCCAGCAAAGAAGCATAACAACACATCTTCGAATAATGTAAAGCCTGGCTTTCTGCTCTCTAAACACAGCTCCCACTCCTTTGCTTGAAGATATCCTTCTCTTTGAGCTCCCACTGCTGCTTATCTTCATTTTTTATGAGTGAATTAAAGCGATTGAGAAGAGAAAAAGAAAAGTTTAGAAGAAATGATGAAAATGGAGAGTTATATATAGGAGAAGAAGGTGTGGTCCAAAGCTCACGTTGGTCTAGCAAAGAGGAAACGATGGGGCATCAAAGGCTGTGCACTGTCCCTTGGACCCCACTTTTCCACTTCCTCACCATACCCCTACCCCTTCTTTTTTTTTTTTTTTTTTTTTTCTTTCATTCACCTATTTCACTTCTCTACGGCCTTTTACTTCTTCACTCCATACATACATACGTATACAAGTATATAAGAAAGAAAGATGATTGAAGGGTACGTCGTGGATATAGGTATAGATAATGTGTGTATATATAAAAATGAATGCATGAAATGAAATAAAAACAAGGAAATATCTCTCGTCATATTCTACATCCTAACTGGTGTAGGGATCAGCCACCATCACAAAATGGGTCGGCCATTACTTCAATAAGCTGACTAATTTCTATTTAATTTTGTAGATGATGATGATGATGATGATTATAATGAATTAAATTAATTAACTGTTTTCTTTGTTTTTGATTTTTATTTGTTGGATCCACGTACGTAAACAGCAATACAAGAGTAAGAAGATTGGAAAGGAGGTCGTTATAGTTGAATCCTACATAAAATTGCATGTTAACTAACTTCATCATGTTTAATTAAAATCCTAATTAATCATTCTTTTTGACTCCCTAATAATAATATTAATATAAATATCCAGGTGAGGACGTGGCCTCCAATTGTTAACAATAGTGTTGTCACTCTCTATCCATAACTTGTTTATGGACTTGATGAGGATTCCGATTTGTGATGACACGTCAATATGGACAAGAAAATTTGTAAGACTTTATCTCGTAATTTTCAGAGTTTGTTAGATATTGTTGTCATAATTAATATTAGGCCAAAAAATAATAATAATAATAATAATTTTCTATGACATAATTTCAAAATAATTGATTTCTTTAAAGTATGTTTCACATGATATGGATTTAAAACTAAACAGTATTTTATAATACAATTAAGAGGAGAGATTTCTCGAAATTGAAATGTCAAAATCTTACTTATGTATACCCATAGTTTCTAAATTAAGGTCTTAAATTTTACTAAGAGATTGAGGTTTTAGGCACATATATTGATTAAATGAAGTAGCAGAGAGATCGAGAAGTGGAATTAATAGGAATCATGTTACAATGTAAAGTTGGCAGCAGACCATATGAGAATAAGATCTCACCGACTAATTTAACTGTTTGGGATTTGCTAGGAATTTGAATCCAATTCTCATCTGCCATTAATCGCATTTCAAATTACTACTTGAGAGATTTCGAGTGTTAACAAATTCGAATTCAATCATTATTTCATTTATAAAACATATTCCGTTGAGAAAATTAAAATTCTTAATTAATTGATTCTATAGACTTAAAAAAACTCTATCGAATACTAAAAAATTATATAAAAAAACATAATAATAATTAATAGCTGGTTAGCAATATCCTCGAATCAAACGATTCGATTCCGCCATGAAAATAAATCAAAACGACATGCAAAATCTCCCAAGAATCTCTTAATTTACCCAGACAAGGAAAATTGTGCAATGGGAAAAAAGTGAAAAAATCAGGGGCTATGAGTATGACCAAGATTCGTATCATATTTTTACATTATCAAGCTCTGTAAATTTAATGCAATAGCTCAAAACCCAACTTAGTGATAGAATAATTTATTGATAATTAATTAATTTTATACTTAACCTAAAAGCAATGCACAACTTGCTTGGCCTCGTGTTCCTCCCATTTCACTAAGGACACCACCTTCCATTAACCCTAATTCCACTAAACAATTATTTCTTTTAAACTATTTTATTTAAGCTGTCAATATCGGTTTAGGAGCTTATCAGTAAAAATTCTTTAATAGGTCTGGACAAAACATATATTAAGATGCTATGTGTAGTGCTTTGGTACAACATATCACCTTATTAATTAGTATTTGGCAATAATTACTATAGTATATTTTTGATCTCGGAGATATTGTGTTTAATTAATTAAATATCATTACTTAAAAAAGAATTTTGGTTTTCTAAGAAGACAGTTTAAGATTAATTAACGGTAAGATGGAAATAATATATCTTATTTATTTATTTATATCCATAATTCTATATTTGTATATGATATCCATGTTATATATGTTCAAATTATTTTTGAACTTGTAAGGGCATAATAAAATATATAAGCATGTGCATCATAATAGCTTTTGCTGCGTATCAAAGGGCAAAAAATAAATTAAAATGATATATAAATATGGAGTGTTTAACACCCAAAACTTTGGGAGTCAAAGTAGAGTGGAAACAGAGAGGATTATAATTAGGAGGCTAATAATTATATTAATCAGTAAAATACACTTTAATCAAAGATTTACAGTTCTTGTTTGGTGGTTTTGTTTAAAACAGCCTAGCTAATTGTGGTGGACAAGAAGGTCAGAGTTGCACGTGAAAGTCTTGTGATTTACAACTTCTTTGCTTCCCGTATACTTTAACACGTAGATTATTTGTTATATTAGCCCGATAACCTTCCAAATCATAATTTATTACAGGCCCATCACCATGTTTCCTTGAGAAATTTATACGATACTTTTAAATTTTTAATTAAATTTATTTTTTTTAATTCTAATGAAAATAATAAAAATGACATATAAAATGAAGTAGATGGAGTAATTATAAAAAAAAAAAAAAAAAAGTGACCTTTAATTTACAGTATCCGGGACCAGTAATAGCTTGGCAAGGGCTTAAAACTATAATTATAATAAATGCTAATTTTTGATTAGCAGGAAGCTTATAAGAACCTCATCAGCTAATTATAAAGTTAATTACAGAATTAATTGCATATGAACAGGTAGTTACATGTGACAGCGTCCTTGCTTAGTTGACTAGCAAAGCCAGCAAAGTTATTGCTGTCTATCGAATGGGGGAAATATATATTATGAATTTTAAAGATAATTCCAATCCCCTGACAAGTCGTAGCCAACCACATTAGCAAGATACATAATATAAATTTGATCAATTAGGCACTAGAAATTAAAACAAAATCATAACAGGAAACTTTCATTGATGTTTAGCAAAAGAATAGCAGTTACATATACAGCCTAATGCTGCTATTTGAACTTTAATAAATTTTGGTCTAATTTTTTTTATCAACTACTGCTAAAATTTTATAAATATCAACTAAGAAAGAGGATTTCAGTACTCCTATTTAGCTTATAAGAGCCAACATGGCTAGTTGTCCCACATCACTTATGCAGATTTAAAAGTCATTTAGGTTTAATTTATGCTTTCATAATTAATTACTTTAATATATATGTAGTGGCTGTGAGTCGGATCTGTAATTTTTAAGAAAACTATTATTAATCATCCCAAAATCAACAAGCACGTTTTCATTTTTATATTTTCTAGAAATTGAGATTAAAACTACGAAATCATTCTCAAGAAAATAGTTTAAAACTAACATGAAACACACTGCATGCTACTCTAGGTCGGTAGCTAGGCAGAAGCCAGTAAGGGGCATATAATATATCTTGCACATATGAAGTTGAAATTCAAAGAAATTTCAGTTCATATTTCTATAAAATTAAATTGTATAGGCTATGAAGGTGCTTTCACGTGCGGTCAAAAGGTTCCAGGTATGTTTCTGCAGAAGCTCAGGCTAATCTCTTTCATTTTAAAACATAATTTCTATACAACCAAGATAGTCAGTTATGATATAAATGGAAGCACAAAATTTATACAGAGAGTAAGGATATATTATATACATACAGTTCTTATTCCTCTCTTGGGATCCACCTACTCCACCACACGCTCTTACTGCGTCTGCTGAGCTCGTCCATGCTCTCATTCAATGTCTTTATTATCTTCCTTTGAAGCCGAAGCACTGATGCAAGAGCATTCCTTCGAGCATTTGCCTTCTTTCTAGGCTGTTCCCTTTCCTGGCCAATATAAAAACAGAAATGGTCAAAATTTATTTATTTAATCATTAACTGCAAGCACAAAAACAAATATTAGTTCAGTTCAAGAACGGACTCTAAGTTCCTGAAGTTGAGCTTCAGTGAAACCGCCATCCTTCTCTGTCCCAGATTTTGCCATTAGCTGAATAACCCAGTTGGCAGCATCCCCGTAATCTTGCTGTGTTGCTCGAAAAAATTGCAGCCTCAGGTTCTGCATGAATGACAAAGCTAATAGACCTTCCCTATCGAAGTAGGGATGAGCCAAAGCTGCTTTTGCACTTGTTCTTCGTCGTGCTTTGTACCGAACCATTGATGTTAGAAGCTCCCATCCTATCCCTCCATCTAAATCCAACAACTCAAAGCCCCTTCGAAGCTCAGGACCAGCACGTGGCTCTACACTTTTCCTCCAGGCATTTAAGTCATAATCACATCTTTTCAGCTGACGGTTGAACTGTATGAGATTACTGTCACTGCGAAATCCTGGAAATGCCTGTAAAAAGAAATCTGTTATGAGTTGAACAGAGATAGCACGATCAGTGTAATAGATACAAATGGTTTGAACTGTTATGAGTTGAACAGAGATAGTATGATCAGCGTAATAGATACAAATGGTTTGAACTTGCCATAATTAATGATGGGCAAAACTAGCCACAAGCATTCAGCTAGTTTAAAAGCTATGGCTTACAGAACTGTCTCTCAGATTCACAACTAACTTGCTGAGCATTTAAATTGCACAAAAAAAATTCAGTTTCAATCATACAGAAATTGTGGTGTGTGTGTATATATATGTTTATTTGCTTTTAAGGAAAAAAGAAAATCCATTCTGCTAGCAGAGCATTTGCTGATTACTTGGTTTTGAAACTTTATCCCTTTCCAACATTTTGCCGATTACTCGGTTTTGAAATTCAAAAATCAATTGAAAAAGAATAGTCATAGTTTAACCTGAATTCAGAATTTCAATTTTTACTTTGACAGATAAAATTAATTGCTTCTAGAGTTTGCAAACACGTTAGAGTCAATATCCATTAAATTTCATGATCCCTCATCAGTTATAGGGCAATGCCATTACTCAATCGTAACATGCACTAGTATGCTCCCATACTTCGATTAGTTGCTAGTTACCCTCAAAAACCATGCTTTCTAATTGCTAGCAAAAAGGATTAAATCACCAAAAGTCTACCATTCTTGAAATGTTGGTAAGAAACTGGCTAAAGTTTAGTCAGCAATCACGGCCATGCTACCAAATGTACTCAGCACTTCATTTTACTCACCATTTGTAGGAAAATTAGCCCAGCACTGTAAATATCAAATCTATCAGGCAAATTCATCTGTATAACAAAAATAACACAAAAACCAAAAAGTAGATTAGTAACCCAAAGAATTACACCAGATTCATGATGACCATAATAAGAGAGTATTGGCACCTGCCACAGCACTGGAGAGAGTACAGTTGCCACTGGAGGGGATGGTGCAGAAGGAGTTTGTGTGCTCATGATATATTGCTCTGGTGCAGAATACCTGGAAAGGGTAGACCAAAGTGATCAAATGATTTGAGAGGAATAAATTACATAAGCAAAAGAAGAGAAGAAATTTCATAGCAGATCAAGTAGATCCAGTAACACTCACATACTTGAGATTATTTTCCTTAAGTTACTTCATTAATTCCTTACCACAGCTGGAGATGCAATGTATCCATCAGGATATTAAGGACTCCCTTAAATGTGCTATTTAAACATAATAGAATAATATTCATAACATTATCACCATTAATCCGGAGAGAGGGATTGCATGAAAGCGAGTGAAAACCGCTCATCCATGGATGAACAATGAATTTCAACACGGATGGACCAAATGACAAATTCTCTTTCCAGTGGAACTAATGACAAACTGTTCTCTACGTTTAAATTCCACTACTTTATGAAAAATTTGGATATTCAACTTAACAAATAGTATTCATCAGCTATATTAGCCATCATGACTCCCAAGTTGCTGCCCCTGCATTCTACAATATAATTACCTTGTCTCTATTGCTCTTCTTAAACGAGTGAAGAAAGTGATAGCTGGTCAAATCAAGCATTTAGAACTTGGATGTTTCCATCTGTTCTGTCATTTACTATAGAAGATCCATATCATGCATCTACTAAAAGGGAAAGCAAATTAAAGATAATTGTAGGTGAGGATATTCTAGTATGTTTTTATGGGCATAAGCATATAACAAAGCCTTGGTTGATTAGACAATGAGTAATAATTGACTTTAAGCAATTTCATCTCATTTAGCTCATAAGAAGATCATTAAGGATGTCAGTTCCCGAGATCATGACATGAACAAGAATATAAAGGATTTAATCTTACTCAATCTGAACTCGGTAAATTTCTACTTATTGGTGCTGCATGATGGAGAACAAATTACCTTGGGTCCAAAAGAAATTCATTTGGAATATAGTTGATTCCAACTCGCAGATCTGCAGCAGCTCCAAGATCAATGATCTTGAATGTCCGAGACCCTGCTCCAGTTTTACATGCATACAGGAATCAGTTAACCAGAATTGACTTTAATTTGACCCTGTTACATTCCCCAAATAACTTGAGATCATTACCTTCAGAAAAAATAATGTTTTGTGGCTTAATATCCCTATGCACTATCCCAGTTGAGTGAAGACCATCCAATGCAAATAAAAGCTGTCTCATAATCGTTTGAATGATTATGTTTTCCCTTTCCAACCCTTTAGGCAAGTCTTGAACCTCTTTGAGAATCATTGACTCAACCTGACATTTAGGTAATGTTTTAGGAAGGTGAACTGGATAAAGATTCACAATCAAGAAAGGAAGTAGAATCAATTACATGCAAAACCATCAAATCCAAAAAAAATCATGCGAAAGCATAAATTTAGTGACATAAAACAGATTCCCACAACAGGTTCAATTTTATATCCCTTGCAGATCGAATACAGGAAACGACAATGCTAGTCGGAAAGATTAATATATGGATCTCAGAATTGCAATTATTAGGTTCCCGAAACCTAGCATGAAGCTGGGAGAAATCATAGGAGCTCCATGCATAGAAAAGCTATTCTAACAAATAAGGATGTATAAAGCATAGAAAAGAAACAGAGAGAAGGTACCAACATTGTAGGGAAACTCTTTACTCTGCATTAAATCACAGAGTGTGGCCTCTCCTTCGTAACGCCATACTAGCCAATATTCACCTTCTTTCTTTGATGAACTCTGAGGAAGTTTCATGATAACAATTTAAACCTCCATGTAAAAATTAAATTGTGAAATGGT
This sequence comes from Excoecaria cochinchinensis, assembly GCA_947683425.1. NCBI lineage: Eukaryota > Viridiplantae > Streptophyta > Magnoliopsida > Malpighiales > Euphorbiaceae > Excoecaria > Excoecaria cochinchinensis. Next base: position 1,733,676 of record CANTUQ010000263.1, read on the forward strand.
TGAGCTGTCAGAATAAACTTCTTAACCGCTTGAGTTAATGATAATATTAATATATATGGTAGAAGTAATAGTAATAGATTAACACCTCAAGAAATCCATATATAAAATCTGCACAGCTGCATGCACAAGCTCTTCGAACACGCTCATTCATCCAGATCTCCACTGCTCCATATTCAGTAGCCTTTTTCAAGACTAAGTCACCCTCCCTCTGGGATAGAAAAAAATGAACATATCAACATCATGTGTTTATTACCTCAAAGCATAATTATACAATGAAAGCTGCCATAAATGCTACAACTAGTAAAATTTCTTATCATGAAAATACTAAGAGAGAACAATGAAAGAAAGAATATTATCTGGTCATCTCATGGAGCGCTGCAACAAATGAAATTGAATGTCACTGTATTTGGATCTCTTGCCATAGGAGTTATGGTTAACAGTGTGAATTTTCATTCGAAAAAGGATACTTGTGATCTTATGTTGAGTTACTATCTACAGTGTAAGACCTTCATGAATGCTATATTAGGAGATGACCTCGCTAAACATGATGAATGAACACATGATCCTAAATCAGAAACAACAAATTGATTAACTTCATGCTCTACTAAATGAACAGAACCAATTCAAGCAAGTGTAACTGACCAGAAAAAATCAATGGAAGATACAAAAAAGACCTACAAACCTTTCAAAAATGAATTGCGTAGAGATTACATTCTAATTGAGTAATTTCATCAAACAGTAGATACCTTGGAAGAAGGCTTCTTAGTCGATGAAACTCTATAAACAACTCCAAAGGCTCCCTCGCCCAACTTTTTCCCCAAAACAAAATCATCCTGTCACAACAAACCGAACCAAAAATCACCACATGCAACACAAAGATTAAAAAAATAATAATAATAATTTAAAAACGAAAAAAAAGCCAGAAACTTTCTTTTTTGAAATTAAAAAAATTCACAATTCACGGACCTTTCTAAAAGTGGGTCTAAACAATCTCTCAACAAAAGCCAAAAAGAACATGTCAAAGAAACCAGGAGCCACACCAGGAGTGGCCCAAAGGTAAGACAAAGCACTCAGAGCCAAAGCCATACCAGGAGCTGTAATTGTTAACCCATTAGACTTAGGCAGAGTGCTTCTGTATATAATATCACCACACTCCATCACAGTGCATGGTAAGCCAACCCCTACACCCAAGAACAAGTTATGTACTGCATCAAAGATATCCCCACCTGATGCAAGAACCGAAACTGTTCTGGGGTTTGCAAGATTGAATCTTGAGAAGGGTTTAGGGTTTATTTTCTTTCCAAGGAAAGGAGATGAGGGTTTTTGTTTATGGGTTTGGAGTTTGATTGGGATTAGACCAACTCCACCTGATGAAACGGTGGCCATATCTGCAGAAAGGTGTTGCAGTATGAAGATACTCTGATCCTGGTATAATTTGATTTCACCTATTTCCCCTTCAAATTTAGACCACTAATATCTTTCTTTTTTTTTTTTTCTTTTAAATAGATTCATTTAGGTTGGTATAGTGTGACAGTTTTTACAGGTATTTTTTGTGGAGGGAAAGGGGTTCAGCGGATTAAAGGGCAATATGCACCACAAATAACACGGAGATACTTGCGAATTTGCATTGGGATGGCTTTTGTTTCTTTGTTGAATGTGATACATATGGACTTTTGCTTTGCCCAGTTTTGTCAACCTCATACAGGAAGTAAAATAAAACTAAAAAGGACTACAGAAATTCAATAATAATAATAAAAGTAGGCCTTTCTGAAAATTTAATTTGTACCATCTTGAAAAAATGTTGAAGGGTTTGAGAAGAAAAGTATTACTCAAAAATTGGCATGGCCCAAAGTATTGAGTGATATAATGAGAAATTCGGCCTAATTAGCGACAAGCCTAATGCTGTTTGTACCTTCTCTCGGTCAAGTGTTAATTTTGGCCTTGGAAGATGCCATATGACTAACTGGGAGAAGGAGTTAAAATTCTGTTTGGCTCCGGACTCCTGTTAAATATACTTTAATCACAAGGAGCTTTTGATCTCTGTTTTGAAACAGTTGGGATGTACTGATAACTATGATCATGTTCCGTACGAAAATTGTAATTCATCCTTACATTTTTCACATTTTCTTTTTTTTTTCTTTTTTCAAGTAAGAGAAATATAAATTGGGATAAGGGTTAAATTTACCCCTAAAATATTAGAAATTATGCATATTTACCTTTTAAGTATATTTTGAAGTAAATTTATCCCTAAAGCATTCAAAATGGTAGACATTTGTCTCTCAAACATGTTTTTAAACAAAAATTGCCCCTACTATTATATATATAGCTCGAATTTGCCATTAAAATTAATGCGATTGCCGGTAATCAAATAAAAACATATATGTTAGGCTAATTAAAAAAACCTAAACTTGTTACATGTGCATGGTAAATTATTACCATGTTTTAACTCTCAAAAACATATTAAAATTTCTTACCATAGAAAAATTTTTATTTGATTACATGTAATTCAGTTATTTTGACAAATTTAACGTTATAAATTCTAACCATTTTTTCAAGACTTAAATAAAGGTATTAATTTATTATATACATATGGCAAATTTATATAATTTCAATCAGTTTATTATATTTTTTTTTGTTTACTTAAAAATTTATTATTTTCAATGATAAATTTAAGCCATATACATAATAGTAAGGCAATTTTGATTCAAAAATATATTTAAGGAATTAATGTGTACTATTTTAAATACTTTAAGGAAAAATTGCCTCTAAACATATTTAAAAAGCAAATATGTTCCGTTTTTAATACTTTAAGGGCAAATTTGTCTCTTATCCCATATAAATTTGGCGAGTTGAGATAGATGTGTAGACATGTGCTACATGCATATCTGAACCAGCCAATCAAATGGACATGCACCATCCAACATTTACAACTCAAATTTGACAACTTAGATACACAATTTCGAAAAAATATTCAAGATATATGAAATTGATCAATAGTGTAGTGATAAATATGTATGTTAATTACCAATTCACTCCTTTTTCAATCAACTTACATATATATTATTTTATTATTGATCTGTCACATGTAAGTTATCAATCCACCACTCAGTTGCTGCCAAGCATTTATGCACAAGTCACAAGCAGATAAATATAACACTCTATACATATATATATACGAGATTCTCACACATCACCAAAATGGAAAAACAAGTCCAATAATATTCAGATTTAGATTCTAACCAACACTAATTTATACATCAAATACCTCCAACTTTTGATAAAATCACAAAAGAAAACAACTCACCTTCACCTACACTCACAATCTACTAAGTGGAAACACCTTATTTTGTATTCTATCTTCTTCCAATTTCCACTTTTTATAAAAACAAAAAGAAAACGATTTTTCCATTATAATAATAATAATAATAATAGAGAAAACACTTTTGAAATCGATTTCCATTATGATATGAAATTCATCTTCAACTACCACCACCTTTTTTTTTTATCGAATTTTAGAACAAACATAATTTTTATCATCAGTTACCCTAATCTTCTTCATTATCTTACTCCCTCAATTTTTAATCCTTACTTTTTCACATATTTTTACTGTTCCACCACCGTGATTCCCTCTGTCGGGCCTCTCCGCCGTCCACTGTGGTCTGAGAAAAGTATTTTGATAAACATATTTACTTTTATCCACAAACCGTTCTCTTTCATCTCGTTGAGTAAATCGAGAAATACTCACCTTGAAGCTTCTTTTGATATTCTTCAGCTATCAGAGAAGAGTAAAGATTGGCGATACAGATCATACGGAGCCCAAAGAGAATCTAATGGGCAAGGTCTTTTAGAATCAATTCTAAGCCAAGGCTTACCCTTCCCGCTCCAATGGAGCAAGCTAGCAGGACCAGGATGCAGATCTCTACACAATCCACGAAGATTATCGCCGCCGAGTCCATGCTGATTCCATCTATGCTCCACTCCTTCCACATTTCCGGCGAACACAAGCAACAGTGGAGGCAACGAACCTAATTCATAGATTCTATGCCTCTTTTGTATTCTCATCCAGTACTCTAATTTCTCTCTGTACCTGCCTTCTCTCCATTTCAGCAAGTCTATCACCATCACCCCTGTGTTAAAATAGCAAGGCTTCCTCCCACTAAACGACGCCGCATACTCCGGGTTCGACCAGAATCTTGAATTGAAATAGTTCGTCAAGTTAACGTGGCAATACTCCGGTGCACCCAAAACATGTGCGCCTAAATCGATGCTCCATAGTTTAGCCACGTCATCAACCACTATGAGATCGGAGTCGAAGTATATAATCCTGCGCACACTGGCGGGTAACAGATCGGCAAGGTAAAATCTAGCGTAGTTCAACGGTTGATCCAGCGCTCGCCGTATGGAGGAAGAAATTTTCTCTCTAACTAAACCGGAGTCGAAGTGGTACAGGTGAAAGCTCAGGTACGGGAAAGTCACGGTGATGGTGCGACGGAGCTCAGCGCGGCGGTGAGTAGCGATGAAGTGGAAGACTATATTCTCCGGACAAATGGCGTGCTGGAGAACAGATAAAACTCCGGCGACAGAGCCACGGAGGTAAGTGGAGTCTAGAGTCATGGCAATGTGGATAATCGACGGAGAGTCGACGGATGATGATGTCGTTGTCTGACATTCCCGGCCGTTTCGAAACGCCGGCGCCTCTCTGAACAACGGAAGCGGCTCGAACGCCAACCCATTTGAGAAAGTGTTAAAGGATAAGGCGGAGGCGGCGAGCAGAAGTGAGAGTGTGGAGAAGAAATGCCGGAAATTTGATGGCATGACTACATGAGTGAGGTGTGCAAGTAAAATTTGAGCAGCAAAGAGAAAAAGAAAGGGAACATTAATTAATTTTCCATTAATAAATAAGAACCAATTTTAGTAAGAGAATGTGGAGGAGCCAGGCTGGCAAAGACGCGTATGTTTTGTTTGTGATAGAGGCCCGTGATTGTGTGTTGGTCATTGCACAGTGCTTTATGGTGTTGCCGTATTTTGTTTCTTTGTTACTGTATTTGGAAATTAGCAATAAATAGGATCGGATAGAAAACTGGCAAGACTGAGGGTTCGTGGTTCGAACGGTTTTTAAAATATTATTAATTAGTATAATTTTTATAAATATTACCATATAAACACTCAAACAAAAAAAAATATATCAAAACATTTAGCATATGTCACAAATATACTAATAATAAGTTACAAAACATATTAAATATTAACCAAAAATAAGTTTTAAACATTAAAATAAATTCATTTTACATTATACATATTTTTAAAAAAAGTCATATTTATCACTTATCGTTATCGTCATTCTCATTATCGTTGTCGTCATTTCCATTATTATTACCAATACCCCTGCTACAAAATAAATAACAAATTCACTCACATTTTTAACACTTTGAATCTGACTGCTACACCTCTTTTCTTTTCTTATTGTATTGATCAGAATTGGACAAATTAACATCATTAATTCTCATTGCACTGCAACCCTACACATTTTGCATTATTTCTTTTCCTTATACCTACACTTTCACCTTTTATTTTTTTAAAAAAAATTATTACTTGATTAGGTATTTTTCTGTTAAAATATTTTATTTTATGAGTTTTAATTTAAAAATTAAATAATTTAATAACTGTAAGTGATATTTTAAAAAAATGGTAAAAAATTATCTTTAAGTTCACCAGTTTTAATAATTTATTCAATTTTTATTCTATTATATTTTATTAAATTATTAAACCATTATATTGTTTTCATTAAATCCAAACGTGATTAAATAGTAAAATAATCAATTATTTGCTAAATAAAACTTATTAGATTATTTATTTTTTATTTTTATGAAAAGAGCACTTATTTTATTAATTATTTTAAACTAAAAAACATATAATAAAATATATTCCGGTTTTGTCCGGTTCTCCAGTTTTGTCCGGTTCTTCGATTCTTTTCGGTTCAATTCGATTTTTTCTAGTCCGATTTTATGTAATTGAACCAACCGATTAGAATACCGGTTCGCGGTTAAATCGCTTCAACCGGCCGGTCCGGTTTCAATAACATTGGAAATTAGAGAGGGTTGGATTTGGATCTTTTGGGTGAAGTAGACACGGTTCCATTATAATCCAAAATTAAGCCAAACTGAACAGTTCAATTATTCCATTTGGTTTTAATCTAAATTTTAATTTGATTTCCAAAAATTCTTAACTTGATGTTTTTTAAAATATTATTTTATTTAATAAATTTTATAATTAAATAAAAAAAATAATTATTAGTTCGATTTATAATTTTTATCGATTGATTATAATCAAGAATCCAACCGTATTCAGGAGTAATGGTGGGTCCAAGTCAAAATGTTTATTGCAGAGAATTTACGTATCGAAGCAGAATGTTTTATTTTATTGCACATGAAATTTGCCTATATTTCGAGTTTCTTTTATTGGAATGTGGCCTTCACGTGCATTATGGATAAGGAAATAAAGCTAATTATCTTTTGCCAAAACGCATTATGAACCTCAAATTTTCGGCAAAATTTTATAAATGACGTCTTTTTAGAAAAATTGAAAAATTACGTGTTTAGAAAAATATTTGGGAATATTTACATTTTAGTCTTACAATCCTGATTTGTGTAATGTATATTCTTGGTTGAAAATTTATTTATTTTTTTTGTCCAAAAATGTACATCACCCTTGTACTACACATTGAATCCTCACCCTTTAATATTCTCTCTCGTCTCTTGAAAACACAATTGTTTGTGTTTTATGTAGTTTCAATATTAACTAGTAATAAGATTAGAATTATTCAAAAATACATCAAACTTCTCGCACTTTCCAATTGTACTCGTATATTAATTGGAACGAAAAAAATCAAAAAAAAATATAATATTAAAAATAACGAATAAATATAAAAAATTCAAATCTTTACCAATTTGAAAATTATTATTAAAAAATTTGACAAATAAAAAAAATACAAAAAAATTGAAATACAAAAACTAAAACTAAGAAAAGAAAAAGAGGCAACTTGTAAATGAACTGATAACAGTGGCGAAGCCAAGATCCAAGGTCAACGAGGTCCTAGTTCATTAAAAATTTATTATAAAAAATTAAAAATTGAAAACGCATATAAATTATTCCATAAAAATATATTTTATTTAAAATTAAAAAAAGGATAATGATTAAAATAAAATAAAAATACAACTTTAACAATTGTCCTCGACCCGATTTTATATTTTGAAACTATTGAATAATTAGCTCATTGTCAATACTATAAAATGCATATTTTTCTATATAAGTGATTAGACAATTATTCATCCAAGCATCTCCCATTCGGTTACACAACCGATTTTTGACAATTTTCATTGCAAAAAATACTCTCTCTACTGTCGTTGTAACAACAGATAAAACTAAAGCCAATTTGATAAGCAAATAAACCAATGCTAAACAATATATTTTCTAGTTTTAACTAACTTTTGGGAAAGGCTACCAATTCCTTTTAAATTAGAAAAGTTTTCACTGCTCCACATATAAATGATATATGTTTCTAACTGATTATTAAGGATCATCAAATCAGCTGCTGAGAAATCATGTGGGTAAAACTTAGCAATGAATCAACCTTTGCTTATCAAATGCAGAAAATGATTTATCAGGTGCTAAGCATGCTAAACAAAGAAGCAATTTCGTATTTGTCTTATTAAAAAGATCATTGAGCTCCTGAAGTTTTATGTCCAAAACAATATAAAGTATATCAACTTGATAATAATGCAAATTGGTAATCTATTGAACTGTACGTCTTGATCGCCTATTGCAAACAAACATCCCATCCATGTTTGGAACATCAATACCATGAGATTTGCAAAACAAAGATACTTCAGACAATAGAGTTTCCCATACACTATCTCTTAAATCTTGTAGCCATTGCTTTGAAATACTAACTAATTTCATGCCATTAATGATATCTTGATCTTTCCTTTGTAATGCTTGTGACAGTTCATTAGAGATTGCCAATATATTTTTCATTAAATGCAAAGTGAATACAAAGTCAAATTTATGCTTTGTGTCTAAAAAACCATTAACTTCTGCACTTTGATCTAAACTGAATCCATCTTCTTTAATAATCTCAAGGACATTAATTATTGGTGAAAATTTGATGGGTGTCGAAACCAATAAAAATAAAATTCCTACTCCTAACTAAATTTAACTTGTAAACAGTGATGAACAGGGTCAAATCCACAGGGATTGGTTAAGTTTTAATTTTTTAAATAACCAGAAATAAATAATAAAAATAAAATGGGGGGTTTTGTAAATAAAGAATGAAAAATACATAATTAAAATAATAACAAATAAAATACATAAAATGAATAAAAATAAAATAAAAGATGATAAATTTCAGTTAGAAGTATTCGCGGCACATGATTCGATTTACTGATCACAGACGAAAATGTACTCTAAAATCATGTAATGGATCAGTTATAGTCGTTGGTTTCGCGCTTCCAACCTAATATTTTCGTATTAATGAATCAATCAAGTAAGACTGTAATTAATTTCTAGCCAACAAATAACCCTTAATACGCGCAAAAATTTAATTTATTGACAGTATTAAGGAATAGAATGACCTGACCTAAGCCAACCGACCTCACTCAAGACCGATTTAGACCAAATCATGCATTTACTTAATGTAACAACCCTTGTGAGGAAACTTCACTGATTGCCACTTGTTATTGATTTTATCAAACAATTACGGATTTGACAATCTCAATTAGCTATATGCTATTTGATTAAATGAACAATGGGCACTTATTGTGCAAATAATAAATAACAATCGAGATGGAGTTTTCTTAAATCACAGTAAATAACATGAATATCATATAAATTAAAGAGAGAATTAAGCAAGAACTATCTCACAGTAATGAAGAATCCTGGTTTTGAATTAAACCTTTAACTAGAAGAAAGTTTAGCCAATTATGGCCAAGAACAAAAACAAAATAAAATTAAATAAATTTCTAACACAAAGATGAAAGAACAGAGGCGGCAGCGGCTGCCAAAATTACTATTTACGTTCTTCCCTTGCTCCTTTTAAAAGAAAACCTAGAAAATTTAGGTAGGTAATTGATTCCAATCCAAACTTGAAAAATAAAATAAAAATATTAAAAGCAATTTAATCTTCCTAAAAATACTGCCTATTATCTCCTAAATTATGGTCTAATTATCCCCAAAAATTTGATGAAGTACAGCTGGCGGTTAGGGTAACTTCGAATTAAAAATATTAAAGCTGATATTCTGCTATCGCATTTTCCTTTAGCCTTGGGCAAGGCAGCTGCTTACCCTTACTCCTTAGCCTTGGGCAAGGCAAACTCCAGATTCAGCTCTTTTGTTTTCAAACTTTTCTAAATCTTCAAGGTTGCTCCAAATTCACTCCTTTTGATTAAAATTCGCTCCCTTCTTACCACTTTGGTCCTACAATTATAAAAGTCACAAAATAAGTGAAAAACACCAAAATAGGCTAAGAATAAGTACATAAAAGTAGGAGAAAAATATAAAGATATATGCAAAATTAAGCACTTAACAAATTTTCCCACACTTATCCCATACTTGTCCTCAAGCATGAATTAAATCTCAAATACAATATTTTCAAAAGTTTATTCACAAAAAAAAAAAAAACAAATTCCAATCCCATAAGTTTTAACTAAATCAAAATGTAAGGCAAAAGAGAGATAGAAATCAAAAACTATTTACCACAAATTCATATCAAAGTATGGGTTCTTCAACTATCTTTTTAAATCAGAAATAACAAGGTTTTAAATATTAAACACACAAGAATTTTATGTCTTAATTCAAAGTTAAATCATTGCACAAAAGAAAACTTATCAAACCAAATTAGATACTTTAATTTTACATTTTTTAATAGATCAAGGAACAAAGAAACCCAGGAAAAATATTTTTCAGAACTTTTTTTCTTTTTTTTTTCTTGAATTCACTTTCGTAGACTATAATGGACGCGAGAGCACCCGGTTCTGACCCGCATACACCCGGCTTTTCTGGTCCAAGAAAAAGTTAAAATGCTTACAAGAAATGTAGAGATCTTTTTTATGCGAGAGGATCCAGTTCTGACCCGCATACACCCGGTTACTCAGATCACACAGTTTCAAGCGGCTACTAGCTCTTCTCTTAACCACTTTTTAAGTGGATAGCGGAGTAAAATTTATTGCAATTTCTCTTTTTTTTTTAAAAAAAAAAATTCCTGGTAACCAAATTCCTCAATCTAAAAGCATATAACACCAAATAAGTGTCCAATATGATTTTAACAAGTCTCTAAAAATGCAAAGAATTGAATTTAAGAACATGCAAAAATTATATTTCACTTTAAAAAATTAAATCTTGATATTTTTAATTCAAAAAGTAATTAAGATCACCATAAATTATATGACAAACGGTAAATAATTATGAATACTACTTAAATATGCCTAATAAATCAATAAGTCAAAAAACTAAATGGTTAATAAATTATGTTCAGACAAATGCTTTTCTCTAAAATTGTAAATAAAACTTAATAAATGTTAATGGACAAGAGAAATTTGGAAAATATTATAAAATAAGCAAACAATTATGGGATAAATGTTATACTATTAGCATTTAAAACAGCACATAAATGCAATAAAATATGTGAATATCAAGCCACAATTTTCTTTTTTTCATACAGTTTTAGCTTAAATTCACAAAAATTATCCACAAATGTGCCGATACATCAGGGGAAAAAAATCAAATTATAGCAACCTAACCAATCTAAAAAATGGACCTCAAGATCAACAGAATCATAATAACTCAACAATCCACCAAAATTCCTGTAGTCTACCAAAATTAATCAAAATTCCAGCAGGAAATTTAAGCAAAACCAACAACTTCTACAAGAAAAAATATGACAAATTCGGCACAAAATCACAAGTTTAGCAATGAAACCAACCAATATATGCACAGTTTTTTTTTTCAAAATAATTATTTTCCAGCATCTGACCAAAACATGCACGGCTAAAATATGCACAAATCTAACCGATAACATGCACAAATTCAGCAGCAAAATCAACTTCAAATCAGCATCAAAACTAGCAACAAAATAGCATCAACAAAACAAAACCAACAATTTTTATCACAAATTCGACACAAAATCACAAAATAAGTACTTCTAACTCAAACCCTTCCCCCACACTTTCTCCTTGCATTGTCCTTAATGCGAAACAAAAAATAATTATAGGGCGAAGGCAACAAAAATAATAGAGGATGAAGGTAGAGAAAACTGCCCTGTTCTGTTGGAGTAGGATCTATTATGGCAGTTTGATTCGCCATTTGTTTTTGTCGAAGAGATAGTCTGCCTTGGGTGGTGGTATCTAGCTTGTCCATTATTCTTTCTAGTAATTTTTACGGTAATTATATGAACCTAATATTTAGCAAGCCAAAATACAACTCAAATCCAACAATCGAAATTTAACTATATGTATGAAATTATTGAGCAGAGGCGGAATATATATAGAGAATGTTGAAATCCGGGCATAAATATACCCAATGATAAATCACTAGGTTAAAACAAATGACAAAGTAACTAACTAATAATCTAAGTAAAATTTAAAACTAAAATAAAAAAAATGCAAATAAAAACAAATTAAACAAATAAAACTAATTAAAGAAAAATGACATAAGTGGCAGGTCAGGACAAAAAAAATATTTAAGCGAAAATGTGATGCTTTACTGAAGGATGAAAATTATAACAAATATAATTTAATTGGAGGTAACATTAAATAATGGTATCTACCTCTTGTAGCGCAGAAACTCATTACAGAAACGGCTACAAAGATCACCGTTTGTTTTTTGTCACTGGTCTGGCTCTTATCCACATGTGGGATAATAACAGATATTCCACAATCTAAAAGCTCCTGAAAGATTAAAACAAAAAACAGTGAGTGGGAACGAGCAGTCTTGCGGCGTATACGTTTTCTCGTTACCAAATACTGAGATCTCTCATCTATTTATAGAGATCCTAAAAGCTAGAGACCTAACTCTAGTTTAATTCAGACTCTTTCTGAGATAGAATTTGGTAATCTTAATAAGATTGAATTACTTAATTTCATCTGGATTGGACCTTTATCCAAATTAGAGTCATGAGCGTACCCAAACTCTACCATCTCCCACTCGCACATGACGGAACGAATTTCAGTCTTAATCTTCAATTATACTGGCAGATAGATTGTGTGACCAGTATACCTCAAGAGCACTAGTGTTGTACACCTATTAGTGATATATAACATCTCGAAAAATAAGATCCTCTTCTTCATGTATGCCTAACCCTAGATTACCTTCTCATATTCACTGTTTTAACTCATGATTTCATAAAACAATTTTCGTGTTCACTATTATGTTTCTTTTCATAGAAACTATAATAGGCTAGCCAGTGAACCACGAAACCTTATGAAAGTGATCAAAAACCTATATTCCCCTCTTACTGTATGCCATCTATCATGAGTCAACTCACTTTTGTAGTTAGATCCTCTAAGCCTAAATTTTTCCCGGACCTCTTAGAAACTAACTAAGCTAGCCACATTGAACCATATTTCATGGATAAGTTAAGGGTTTTAAGGGTCGAAATATAAATAGGATCTCACAATAGGAAAAGTTGAGATCATTAATATTATTAAATTCCCATCCCTTTGGTCACATAAGCACACATGGTATAAAACATGTGTTATGGAGTTCTTTCCTTCCCTTAAAGGAGCGCATATCTCACATTTCGATAATATGTATATCAAACACCATACAGAAGCGTAAGTTTGTGATGCACCGAAACACCCAACTTTAGTCCGCTTACTTAAGGACTACTTTTGGCCTTTTCAGACAGAACATAGTACTTACATATAACTTACCATCGGATTCCACACAATCCTTATTTGGATCTCAATCCAAAGTATACAATTTTATGTATGTCTTTATCTCGCACCTTAACAAGACTCATCTTATAATTTCTGCAAGACGGCACTTTTATTTTGAACAGGCTCTCGAGCATTCTTATATGTTCAAAAATCGTCTCATCTTAGTTTTTGCCAAATCATTGACAAAATTAAGGTAAACACCTTTGTGAGTGGGCTATTTCTCTGTCCGACATGCTCAATCTCATATCAATAACAGTAAATGTTTACACATAAACATTCACACTCATGTATTGCCAATAATGAACTTTGGTTATTATTCACAAATAATAACATTAAGGGATTATATAAAATATAACAGTACCAATTAAATTCTATGCAAACCTTGAGATCTAATTTGTTGCTCAAAACACATCTCTCGTTATAGATTTACTCAACGGATCTACATGCGTAGAATTATACTGTAAGTTCACTTCTCCTCGTGCAACAATATTCCTCATGTATTAATACTTAATGTCCATATGCTTAGCTCTACTATAAGCTATCAACGACTGACTGTCACTAATACTTCTGAGGTAGTTACTCTTAAATGGTCCATTAACCGTTTTAGCCAAACTGCCTCTTGTACTGCAGCTGCAAAAGCTACAAATTCAGCTTCCATTGTCGATAAAGTTACACAGGTTTGTTTCTTCCTACTCCATGAGATGGCACCCTTGCCAAGCAAGAATATGAAACCTGAAGTGAATTTCCTCTCATCCATATCTCCAGCCCAATCAGCATCGGTGTATCCTCTCAATTGCAGATCCTTGCCTTGATAACAGAGAGAATAATTTGTTGTACCTTTGAGGTATCTAAGTATCCTCTTAACTGCTTTCCAATGTGCTTCGCCTGGGTTAGATTGATATCTACTTACTATGTCCACTGTATAGCATATATCATGTCTTGTACACAACATTGCGTACATAAGACTACCCAGGCACTGGCATATGGAACGCTCCTCATACGTTCAATTTTCTGGCTTCTTAGGACATCCATCTTTGCTAAGAAACTAATTTTTGGCAATGGGGTTATCTATGGATTTATAGATTTTCAGTTTTAAGTATGTCGTGTACATATAATGCCAAAATGACAAATTCATTTTCATAGCTTTTATTATAAATACAATGACCTTCATCAGTCATATTGAACACATTCGATATGATTGTATGATGAAGTCTCAAGTACCATTATGTTGAAAACTGTTTAAGGCCATAAATTGAACTGATCAATCAGCAAACCTTATATTTGCTGCCTTTTTCGATAAAACACATAGGTTGTTCCATCCAATTCTCCATTGAGAAAAGAAGTCTTCCCATCCATTTGATGAAGCTCTAGATCCAAACTCGTCACTTTGGCCAGAATTAACCTTATGTATGTAAATATTACAACAGATGAGAAAGTTTACTCATAGTCAATCTCTTTCTATTATATGAACCCCTTAGCGACTAGTCGAGTCTTATATTTTTTGATACCTCTGTCAGCCTTTCGCTTTACTTTTAGAATATATTTATTCTCAATTTGTGTCCTTCCAATAGATCAACTAGTTCTCAAATATGGTTTGATCTCATGGGTGCCATTTATTTCTTCCATTAATGCTTTAATCCATTTTCCTTAGATGGGCATGAAAAATCCTTTTAAATATTTTATGCTCTTTCTTTGTTTTGTGGGGGTAACCAAAAGGGTTTCGTTCAAGCTTTCGATTTTAAATCATTGGCATGGAACAGTTATCTTTTTAGATTTTTTGCAGTTCTGAATCTTGATAAACATGTCTCATATATTTATCGTGATTCATAATGCTCCCACTAGGACCGTGTTCCATGCTCTCACTAGGACCATGTTTCATGGAGTCAGAAATACTATATTCTTTACTCCCACTGGAATCAAGAATACTCCCACTAGAATCAGGTCTCGAACATCCGGATCGTTTGGAGGATGACGGCCTTAACCTTCTTCCTCTAAATCCCTCCCACTCGGATGGAGTGATCCTGATAGTTCTCATCCTGAGTTTAATAGAAAATGAAATCTTAATTCACTTCGCCCAACTTAAGAAATTTATTCTCTACAAATATGACGACTCGTGATCTGAATTCTGTCACAATGCCATGTTCTTACTCACTCACGAAAATGTATCCTTGTGATACTTTAGAATATCTCACATAGATACTCTTTTTACTTCTTGGTCTCAAATTTATCAAATTGAGGTATCATGGATACAAGCATTACAACCTAAAAGTTGTAAATGGCTTATGTCAGCTTGTCAACCAGACAACAACTCATAAGTTGTGAAAGTGACAGATTCAGAGGGCACTTGATCTAGAACATATGTGGCAGTCAATAAAGTATCTCCCTAATAGGAGATGGGTAAATTTGCCTCTACCATCATAGATCTACCATATATGGGAGAGTCTTATTTCTCCTTTCCTCAACACCATTTTTTTGTGGATTTCTGGGAATGAACAACTGATATTCAATCATTTTTTATCACATAAAGCTTTAAATTTATCTATAAGATATCACCGACCTTTGTCAGTTCTTAAAACTTTTATTTTTTTATCTAATTGATTCTCAACTACACTCATATAAGTCTTGAAACAACTCAATATTTTTGACTTGTGAAAAATCAAATAGACATGACCATACCTAGTGCAGTCATAGATAAATGTGATGAAATAGTAGGTCATATGCTTTGCCCTCACATTCATTTGACCACATACGTCAGAATTGACTAACTGTAATGGAAATTTGGCTCTAGTACATTTTTTGAATGATTTTCTAACTAGTTTTTCCTTTTTAGACAATGCTTTCGTGTGGGCAATTCAACCTTATTTAAACCGCCTACTAAACCTTCTTTGACTAACTGACTCATTTGGTTTTGTCCAATATGGTTTAATTTAGCATGCCATAATTTCACATTGTTCTCATAATTATGTGAAAAATAAGAAATTAAAGGAAAAAATAGTTTTACTCAAATAGTCATGGTACACATCCATAACTTTAAAATCATTCAAGCATAAGCGTGCACTGTCATTCTCAAAACGTAAATTGAAAACAGATTTCAATAAAGAAAGAACAGAACCTAAATTTCATAACAAAGGCATCTCGATCCCTTGTTACATGGTCCATTGGTTCTGAATTTATCATCCACAAAAGATGAAATTCAGAACTTGATACATAAATTCCACTCACTCTTGAGTCAAAATAGTGTATCGTTTTGGGCACAATGCAATCTCTTGCATAGTGTCCTTTCTGTTGGCAATTGAAACATTTCACTCTTGAAAAGTTTACCTCCTTTTTGCCTTTGGACCTTTCGTGATTCTATTCCTTTTACTTTTCAGGCTCTCGAGCCTTTTCCTTATCCCTATTGTTGAAGCTTATTTTGTTGTTCTAATGAGAACTCATTCTATTAGAACTATTAGAACAGGACTATGCCATATGCACTATGGTATTGACCTTAATCGCTACCATACGATCCCCTTTTAAGCTCCCAATGACGAACGACATCCTCAAATGTCTTTATGTTGTCCATATGAGTTAGTTGCATCTTCGCATGCTACCAACTCTTGGGTAAGGAATGGATAACAGTTTGGACCTACTGCTCGTCAGTCAACTTATGACTAAATTCACTAAACTCACTTATTCTTTTCTATCTCTTTTAGATGTTTTCGCCTTGAATAATCAGACTTCTTCTGAAATATATCAAATTTGATCATAATGATCGGAACTTAGTCAGAGACACACCTCTGAACTTCTCAGCAAAACGATCCACAGATCTATTGCATTTTAATACCTGTGGACTACTTAGTGATGTCATCATCCATTGCACTTAACAAGATAATGTGAGCAGTGAAATTTTCTTTTCCATGCCACATAAGCATCTCAGTCCTAACTATGTTAGGTTATAGTACCATCCTCAGGTTCAGCCATAACCAAACTTGATGATTCAAGAGCCTCTTGCTCTTCAAGCACAGACTGGATCTTCGTATTCCAGATTTCATAATTATCAACATTCATCTTAATATCTTTATTAAGGGCGACAATTGACTTGGAAGCAGTATCCATTAGGATTATCTGATCTCAAATGGAATAATATTGCACATTTTTAAGGGATAAGGCAATACATGCAATTTACTATGCATCTGAAATAATAACCTAGTAAAATTTTCTATTAGATTCAAATTCGAAAAGGCTACTAATAGTATCCAATTACCCTCTAAGTCCTAATGTCCAACGTTACAGGTTAAAATTTCATGCAAAGTAAATTTGAATTATTGGATTATTAAGTTCTCAAACTTAAGAGGGGATTAATATTAAGTCTCTACTTAATAAACATGCAATTATATTTACTCATAAAAATTGCAAAGCAATTAACAATTAAAATAAACACATTTATTATAAAGTTAAATGCCATCATAATAAATAAACAAATTTATTTAACTAATAAATAAAATCCAATAATCCCAAAATAAGACACTTATGTCAAATATTAATAGAAAACATAAATCTTATTTAACAAAAATAAATGCCAACTCAAAATTTACACCAATGTCAACTATTCTATAATTCCAGATTTCATAAAATCTTTTTAGTTATTAGGATTATTTATTTGATCGATTTTATCAATTTATCAGACAACTTATAAGTCAAATAATGAAGCCATGCACGATGCACGCTCCGTCCATTTCTCAATACCATCATAGATTTTAGTGTTGCTTCTCAACACTTGCCCTTTTGGTAACTCTGACCAAAATTTTATTTTCATACTTAGACCACCAATCCAAATGCACTCTTGCATTTGTTCTCACACATGTATTTTATGATGCACTATTGCATCAATGTCATCAGTTCAAATCTTCCTTCGCATTCTCATGTTGCTTATTGATTGCACTTTTGTATTTCTCAAAACAACCTATGCATAATTTAATAAAGAACAAGTGTCCTTATTTAACACTTTTGTAACATATTTACAGAAAAAATTTATACACTCATGTATAAATACACATGATTGAAACGCATTTCAATCAATAAATAAGCACAGAATCTCCAAAATTTTTCAAAATATTTTTTTAAAAAATAATCGAATGTAGAAAATACTTTTTCTACAATTTTTAATATTTTATTTTAAAATTAAACACATTTAAATATCAAAAAATATACAATTTATTTTCTAGTCATTAAAAAATTTTGAAAACATGACCAAAAAATCAGAAATAATTTTTAAAAATTATTTAACAAAAATTAGAGCTGAAAAGGTGGTTGGAGAATGCTGCACACGACGGGTCGGAGAACAACGCCGGCGTCGACTCGTCTGTGGCAAGGGGACCGGACGGCGATGGGCAACGTACAGGGGGGCAGCGGAATAGGAGGAGAAAGGGAAAAGAAAGAAGAGGGGAAAAAAGAAAGAGGGGGAAAAAGATAACCTTACCGGCGGCGATGGGACCAAACACCGGATGGCTCGGGCAACGGAGGGAGGGGGCAGCGAATACAGGGAGGAGAAAAGAGAGGGGAAAAGAAAGAGAGAAAAAAAAGAAAGAAAGGGTATTAGGTTTAAAATCCAAAATTTAGAGACGAAATTAAATTTCGTCTCTAAAAATAGAGACGAAATAACGTTTTCGTCTCTATTTAGAGACGGAAAATAATTTTCGTCTCTATTTAGAGATGAAAAATTCATACCTTCTCTATTTTTAGAGACGGATATTATTTTCCGTTTCTATTTAGAGACGGAAACGTTATTCCGTCTCTATTTAGAGACGGAACAACTATTCCGTCTCTAAATACCGTCTCCAATTATGGCGAAAAAAATTCCGTCATATTTAGCGACCACATTTAGAGACGAAACGAATTCCGTCTCTAAATAGAGACGAAAAGCAATTTTCGTTTCTATTTAGAGACGAAAAATGATTTCCGTCTCTATTTAGAGACGGAATTCATTCCGTATCTATTTTTCCGTCTCTATTTTTGATTTTTCTTATAGTAGAAATATCATTTTAAAATAATTTGTGAAATCAAATACATTGAAGACATATATTGTCATTATAGTTGATTATTGATAATACCATTATTAAACAGAGTTTGAGTCAATCTCAGTTCAAAACTCAATAAAATTCAGCGTACGATAAACGAACACTCAAGGAAATAAGGAGCTGGTGGTGCAACATATCTGATTGGATTAACAGGGCATATCCCTGTCAGTCTAATGATACACTCCAAAGACCTATGCCTCTTACCTACTCATTGTTACATCGTCGCTCGTCTGCTTTGACATCCAAGCAGACCAACTCAAATGGATTCTTACACTCACTATAAATATCCTAAGGTACTGTAGAATCAGTTGCATTAAATTCTTGAGACCATCTCTCTCTAGATTCTCTCTCTAAAAAAGCATTACTGTAACAACCTGTATTGTACTCTAGAAGGAATTGTATGTTATTTGTATAGCGAGGGTACAAAAGCATTTGTGTATGTATAGAATTGTGACTTTGTAAGGATATAATTGAAAGAGAAAATAAGTATGCAAAGGAAAGAACTTTTGCAGGGGACTAAAATGGGTTTTGTCAAGGATTAATTGGAAAATTCATCAAAAGTTGACAAGCGGTTATATGTAAGAGTGACACCTAGCATGAGTCAAGATATATATAAGGGAAGTTAATGAGATTTGGTGGCCTTAAATTTGTTAGTTGGCCGGCCATCATCTCTTCTTTTCCTTATTCATTCCTTTGTTCTTCATTGCTGCTCTTTCCCTTCTCTTTTCTTCTTGTTCTTCTTCCCGTTTGTTTACCCTAAGTTAAGTTTTGAGTTTGGATTGGTTTGAAAAGTTGTGTGAGAGTTTTGAGAAGGTAAGTGGTTTGATTTTCGTAGCATGATCTTTTTCTTTTGCTTGGATTCTGTTTTTGATTTAAAGTAGAATAAATTTGGATTAAATGTTTGTTTGGGTTGTTTGTGCAAGAAGCTGTGGATAGGAGACAAGACAAGGGCAAAGAAAAGGTTTGAGTGGAAGTAAGGTTGAACAAGTTGCCTAACTTTGAAAGGTTTGGGATTTTTAACTTTCAATAGATGCATGATTGTGTAATTAAAAAATTGTATATGAGATGTAGTGGAGCTTTTTCTATATTTATGCCTACATATGAAAGCAGTAATATGTTACATGTACACGCACTTGAATATATGTAACGGTAGTGAAGTGTTATCACTTATTATACCTGATGATTGCATGATTATTGATATGTAGTGTTGTGTTATTTTGTAACTTCGAAATAAGTCATTTGTTCTGTTTATCCCCACTAAACGTTATCGCTTAGTACGGATATTTTTTCTGTGTAGGTATGCAGGTTCGAACCGGTATAGACTTTTGTTCATCTGCTGGCTACTAGGAGCTTAAGTGGAGTTTTTTATTTTTGTATATGGATCTTTTTGTACCGTATAATATAGTGGCATGTAAGAGAATTATTGTATATAAAGTGTAAATGTTAAATGTAATTATATGAACATATGATATGGATAACAATATTTTGTAATAGATGAACAATGATGTTTTATAATATATATAGTTTTAAAAGTTTTTAATACAAGTAAATTTTTACTTTATGGATATTTTCCCGTTTTAATGTATGATGTATGTATATGTATGCGTATGTGAGTGCGTAGCGATCCGATATCCTCTCAGGTGATATTGGAGCGTTACAATTACTGACTTAAATTTTGAAATTCTTATGCCTAATCTGACCGTATTTGCCTTATTACAAACGATGATGCTGATATTATCAACTCCTTCAAAACCACCATCCCCCCCTCACTAACTTTTGACATTTTAAAATTAAAACTTATCAAGTATGTCCAACTCAAGTGGATCGTGTTATGTCCATTTATGTTTTGGATTTTATTTATTTATTTATTTTGAATGTTCCTCAAAGTTAGCAACTTACCTAAAACATTGAAACGCGGATCTTATTGCAAAACTTAATGCTGTAATCTTCGTGACAAGTCAACATACAAGAATGGTTTGATCATTTTCAGACCTAAAAGGCACTTTCTAGAGTAAAAAAATTACAATAATATTATTCTAAATTTATAATTCTCCTTAATTGAGTCAAATTCTTTACACTTTCTGACTTGTGAAACAACACATGAGATGACCTCAAATTATGCCATTTTAAACGGTTTGACAAAAAAATTGGCCATCCACATGTAATCTAAGCTTCAGATTTTTTTTTTTTATTAATTTCATTTGATATCACTTAACTTTTCGTACACGTAATATTGTGTCAATAATTTTTATTTATAATAATAAAGTATTTAAATTATAGTTTTATATTTCAATGGTTTGAGGATAATAATTTATGTCCATTAATCCAACATTATGTGATTAGATGCAATTATATGAAAGCGAGGTGATTGTTGAAGCTATGAAAGCGAGATGCTACAAAAGCATGTTTCAAGGTCCAATAAATTAAAACTAATTGTATGGAATCCTATGTACCAAATGTTTAATTTCAATCCATTTTTTTTGTTTGTATATAGATCAAAAAAAAAAATAATAATAATAATAATAAGAAAACCAATTATTAGCATCGGCGGGCTGATGCCAGGGACATAACCAAAAATTTGGCTTGATGGAGTCATAAGTTACAGTATTTATTATTTACATACAAAATAAAAGAGTTATTTAAATTTTTAGCAGATCATTTTAAAAAAAGTAAAATTATAAGGTATTTTTAATTGTTTTTTAACTGTGTGGAATTAATTTTAGAAAAAATTAAACTTATAATTGTATTTTTTTTCTCACTTGAGTGGAGTCAATAAACTCCGTTCAACAAAATTTAATTGCGTATTGTTGTCCTTATTTTTTTTTTATATAGATAATCATATGGTATCCAATTATATTATATTTTTTTAAGTTTAGTCCATTTAATAGCTAGTGGGCAAATAGAGTGAAATATTCACTCTCAAATATAGAACTATGAAATAAATGTATTATTTTTACAATAATCTATTTATACATAATTCTAATAATCATATAAGATTTATGTAATAAAAAAGCTAACCATTATTATGAAAAAGAAAAACTAATAAATGAAAAATATCGAACACATATTGTTGTTAGGGATGTTCACGGGGCGGGGCGGGGAATGGCTCCCCACCCACGGCCCCGCACAGGGGCGGGGAATATAGGAAACACAGAAGAGTACTCCCCCCGCCCCCGTCTAGGCGGGGATCCCCGTCCCCGATAGGGATCAACATGTGGGGCGGGGATCCACATCCCCGATGGGGGAATTAAAATCTGAAAATCCTTTTAATCAAATGTAATTTGCTTATTTTATCCATTAGAATATGCTTCTAAAAATGAAAAACGATCAATATGCTTTCAAAACACAGATCAAATTTTACAGGAACTTTTCAAACACGTAACTATCAACAAAACAATGCAATACAGTAAGTACAAATTACTAAAGTAAATAAAACTTCATCTCAAGTTCTAAATAATGAAAAGAAAAAAAATCTATTATCTGTTTTGAAGCTTGCCAAAACCACCGACAGAGACAGTGAACCACTCCAGTAGCAGTAGGTCTCTTTCTCACTTCCACTTTTGATATATTAGGCCGATAACTGAAAATCAAAAATCAAAAATAGAATAAGTTAACTTTTGAAATAATCTGTATGAGTTTAATAGTGATCATATTATGCATGAACTTACGTGTAAAGAAATAATGGTGAAAATATTAAATAATGGGATATAGAAATAATGGCAAAAAAGAGATGGATTGGAGCAATAGATGAGTTAGTATCCACAACATGGAAATTGAGTGTGTGTGAATTTAAATTACAGATTTCCTACTTAAAACTATAAGCAATATTCATCCCGAATTTGCCCCGAAAATTTTGTTTTTTCCCATTTCCGCCCCCACGGAAGGAAAAATCGGGGATTTCCTGCCCTATTTGGGTTAGATCCCCAATAGGGACGAGAAATCTCTGCCTGTGAACACCCCTAATTGTTGCTTATACAGGGATTTCTTTATACAATGAAAATAATCATATTTAGTGATTATTTTTATGCGCTGTTAAATTAAATACAATTTTTTTCTTGTAAAATATAAATGTTGGTTGGACTTAATTTATTTAATGTAATCACTTTGACTTACTAATATGTATGTTTATGCGCGATTTGAACGATTCCCTGTCAGAAATAGCATTAACCAACCAAACAAAACGAACAAAAACAAAACAAATCAACGTTTGCATGTCACGGGTGCGCCACAGAGTTGTAGAACCAACCACCAATAAAGGCTTGTGATTAAAAAATTATTTTTGAATATTGAATCATACATTATTGCAGATAAATTAATTTATTTTCTCACTTATTTATTACTAATTAGTTCAAAAGTGGCCTTCACGCACTATCTCATCAAGACTTAAACCACAAGAATTCAGAACACCACCATCTCTACTCTACACCATCCACGCCGGGTTTCATTTCAGAACCAAATCTGAGTTAGGTACAAAAATATAAATCATATGGATTATATTCACGAATCGGATTAAAATTTGATAAATTTATAATATAATTATTTTCACATTTTCATCTTATGCATATTATACTAATTATTTGGTTTTCAGATAATTTCTTCAATTAAAAATTTGAGTTTAAAATCTTATTATCTTGGTTAGATTAAAATTAATTTATTATTGATGACCAGTTGTCTTATTAGATAAAAATATGTGAATTTATTTATAATTATAATATACCTAACATTGTCACTTGCACTGTGCTTGATCGATGTAATACCCAATACAAATTATACAACTATAAATCTGTATAAACATAATTGCATACTTTTATTATGGCTTAAATGTAAATTTATCTTTAATATTTAATAAAAAAATTTGACAATTTTACTTATAATATTTCTTTTCATATTTTAAAATTAGAATAATTTTTTCTTGTTTATACCATAATGTGCCAACTGTCTGTTTTTTTAAGTAAAAATAGTTAAAAATAAGGTAAAATTTTTCAATTTCAAAATATGAATAGTGATATTATACCTATTAAAGTATGAGGAATAAATTGTACTTTTTATCAAATAATAAAAATAAATTTACATCTTTAGTCTTTTATTAATTATATTGTGATTTTTTTTTTCCTTTTCATTTTCATTTCTCTCATCACCATCACCCATCTCTGTCGAGCCATTATTGCCTCTACACCATCATCCTTTCTGTAAAAATTCATCATATTTAAGCTAGTGAACATAAAAATCAATTTCACAATAATTCAAATCACAGTACATGGCCATTTTAAGATATGAAGGCAAAATAACATGACATATGCATATTTGTAGGTAATATAATCGGCTAATATGCTACCTACCTCTTGTAACGCAGATACTTTGGCAGAAGCAATTACAAGAATCCCTTCTGCCGTCACTGGTTTGATTGATATACACGAGCGGGATAACGGCAACTAAATCACAGTTTAAAAGTCACTCGGAGTGAAAAGCAGGTGTGAGAAGAATCCAGCAGAGTTTTAGTATAAGAACTTTTTCTTCTTCTTTCTTATTTTTACCTTAACTCTATTTATAGAGAGCCTTATGCTCTTAATTAGGAGGGCTATTAATTAACGTAATTAATAAGAAATGGTAGTTACAAAATTAATAGGAATTAAATGGACAGTTACAAATATTAATTAAGAAACTAATATGTAACTTTTCTTATTTAATCCATTTAATTAAGTGCAAGAACCCTTAATTAAAAGACTTAATATGAAACATTTTTTATAGGGGTTCATATCAGGAGTCATGGGCGTATCCAGACTCCATCATCTCCCACTCGCACATGACGGAACGATTTTTAGTCGAGTTTTCCAGTTATACAGGCAGGTAGACCGTGTGACCAGCATATATCGATAGCACTAGTACTATACACCTGTTAGGAATATATAGCATCTCAAAAAGATAAGATCCTCTTATACACATATACCAAACCCTATATTACCTTCTCACATTCACTGTTTTAACTCATGATCTCATAAAATAATTTTCGTATTTACTATTATGTTTCTACTCATAGAAACTAGAATAAGCATGCCGGTGAATCACGAAACAATTAAATGTGATCAAAAGGCTATCTTCCCCTCTTACTATATGTCATCCATCAAGAATCAGCTCGCTTTTCTAGCCAGGTCCGCCCATCCCAAATTATCCCATGGCCTCTTGGAGACTAACTGGCCTCTTGGAGACTAACTAAGTTAGGCACACTGAACCATACTTCAGGAATAAGTTAAGGGTTCTAAGAGTCAAAAAATAGTAGAGTCTCACAATAGAAAAAGTTGAGATCAATAATATTGACTTCCCATCCCTTGGTCAAATAAGCACACATTATATAAAACATGTGTTATGATGTTCATTCCTTCCCTTAAAGGAGCGCATGTCTTACATTTAAAATGTATATTTATAACACCATACAGAAACGTAAGGTTGCGATGCACCGAATCATCCAACTTTAATCCACTTACTTAAGTACTACTTTTAGCCTTTTTAGACAGAATATAGTAGTTACATTTAACTTACCATCGAATTCCATACAATCCTTATTTGGATCTCAATCCAAAGCATACAACTTTATGTATGTCTTTATATCGCACCTTAATAAGACTAATCTTGTAATTTCTGCAAGATGACACTTTTATTTTGAACAGACTCTCGACCAGTCTCATATGTTTAAAAATCGACTCATCTTAGTTTTTTCCAACTCATTGACAAAACTAAGGTAAACACCCTGTGAGTGGGCTACTTCTCTGTCCGACATGCTCAATCTCATATAAATATCAGTAAATGTTTACACATAAATATTCACACTCATGTATTGCCAATAATGAACTTGGTTATTATTTACAAATAACAACATTAAGGGATTACATAAAATATAACAGTACTATCAATTAAATTCTACGCAAACCTCAAGATCTAATGTGTTTTTCAAAACACATCTCTCGTTATAGGTTTAGTCAATGGATCTGCATGCGTAGAAACGTACTGTAAGTTCATTTCTCCTCGTACAATAATATCTCTCGTATATTGATACTTAATGTCGATATGCTTAGCTCTACTATAAACTATCAACAACTGACTGTCACTATTGACTGTCACTGGTACCTATGAGACAGTTATTTTTAAATGGCTCACAAACTATTTCAGCCAAACTATCTCTTGTACTGCAATTGAGGAAGTGACAAATTCAACTTTCACTATTGATAAGATTGCACTGGTTTACTTCTTGCTACTCATATGAGATGACACTCTTACCAAACAAGAGTAAAAAACCTGAAGTGGATTTTCTCTCATTCACATCTCCTGCCCAATCAATATTTCTGTATTCTCTCAATGCAGATCCTTTTCTTGATAATAGAGAGAATAGTTTGCAGTAACTTTAAGGTGTATAAGTATCATTTTAATTGCTTCCAATGTACTTTGCCTGGGTTAGATTGATATTTATTTACCATACCCACTGCATAGCATATATCATGTCTTGTACACAATATTGCGTACTACCCAGGGCACTGGTATATAGAACGTTCCTCATACGTTCAATTTTTCTGGCTTCTTAGAACACATAACTTTGCTAAGAAACTGATTCTTGGCAATGGGGGTATCTATGGGTTTGCAGTTTTGCATATTAAATCATTCAAGATCTTTATTGATATATTTCTCTCGAGAAACAGACAACAATCTTCTCGAACGATCTCTTGAAATCTTTATTTCAAGAATATAATATGCTTAATCCATATCTTTTATCTCAAAGTTGGACGATAACCAATCTTTGATTTCATTTACATACTATTTGTCATTTTCAGCTTTAAGTATATCGTCTACATACAATGCCAAAATGACAAATTCACTTTCAGAACTTTTACCATAAACACAATAATCTTCATCAATCATGTTGAATATATTCGACATAATTGTATGATGAAATCTCAAGTACTATTGTGTTGAAGACTGTTTAAGGCCATAAATTGAACTCATCAATCAGTAAACCTTATGTTTGCTGCCTTCTTCGATAAAACCTATAGGTTGTTTCATCCAATTCTCCATTGAGAAAAATATTATTCCATCCATTTGATGCAACTTTAGGTCTAAACTTGCCACTATAGTAAGAATTAACCTTATGGACGTAAATTTTATAACAGATGATAAAGTCGCCTCATAGTCAAACTTTTCCTGTTGTATAAACCCCTTAACGACTAGCCGAGTTTTGTATCTTTCGATACTTCTTTCAGCTTATCGCTTCACTTTGAGAATCCATTTGTTCTCAATTTGTGTCCTTCCAGTAGATCAACTAGTTCTCAAACATAGTTTAATCTCATGGATGCTATTTATTATTCCATTACTTTAATTCATTTTCCTTAGATGGGCATGAAAGAGCCTCTTGAACATTTTTAGGCTTTTCCTCGTCTTGTGGGGTAACCAAAAGGGCTTCATTCGAGCTTTCGATCTCAAATCGTTGGCATGGAATATTTTTCCTTTTAAATTTTTGCAGCTCTAAATCTTGATAAATATGTCTCATATATTCATCGTAGTTCAGAATGCTCCCACTGGAACCATGTTTTCTTACTCCCACTGGAGTCAAGAATACTCCCATTTAAATTAGGGTCTCGAACATCCGTATCGTTTAGAGGATGAGGTTCTTAACCTTCTTTCTCTAACTCTCTCCCACTCGGATGAAGTGATCCTGATAGTTCATTTTTCATGAATTTCATATAAAGTGAAAACTCGATTCACTTTACCCAAATTTGGAAATTCATTCTTTAAGAATATGATATCTCGTGATCCTAATTCTGTCATACTGCCATTTTCTTGCTCACCCATAAAAATGTATCCTTTTAATACTTTAGAATATTCACATAAATACTCTGTTTACCTCTTGGTCCCAATTAACTAATTTTACATGAGGTATCATGGACGTAGGCAGCACAACCCTAAGGTTGTAAATGGCTTAGATCAGCTTGTCGATCAGTCCACATCTCATAAGGTGTGGATGTAACAGATTTGGAGGGCACGCGATTTAGAACATATGTGGCAGTCAATAAATGTATCTCCCCAATAGGAAATGGGCAAATTTGCCATTGCCAATATAGATCTAACCATATTTAGGAGAGTCTTGTTTCTCATTTTCCACAACATCATTTTGTTGTGGATTTATGGGAATAGACAACTGATGTTCAATCACTCTTTCATCACATAAAACTTTAAATTTATCTGTAAAATATCACCGACCTCAGTCAGTTCTTAAAATTTTGATCTTTTTATCTAATTGATTCTCAACTAAACTCATATAAGTCTTAAAGCAACTCAATACTTCTGACTTGTGAAAAATCAAATAGACATTACCATACCTAGTACAGTCATATATAAATGTGATGGAATAATAGGTCATATGCTTTGCCCTCACATTCATTTGACCAAATTCGTCAGATTGAACCAACTGCAATGAAAATTTGGCTCTAGTACCTTTTTCGAACGATTTTCTAACTGTTTTCCTTTTTAGGCAATGCTTACATGTAAGTAATTCAACCTCATTTGAACTGCCTATGAAACCTCTATTGGCTAACCAACTCATTCGGTCTAACCCGCTTTGGTTTAATTCTAGCATGCCATATTTTCACATTATTCTCATAACTATGTGAAGAGAAAAGAATTAAAGAAAAAACTTATTTTCTTCAAATAGTCATGGTGCATATCCATAACAATAAAATCATTCAGTACTTTATTATAACTATAATAATCATCATTTAAGCATAAGCATGTACTGTTATCCTCAAAATGTAAATTAAAAATAAATTTCAATAAAATAAGAACAGAAACAGAACTCTTAATAAAGGTATCTTGATCCCTTATTATATGGTCCATTAATTTTGAATCTATCACACATAAAGGATGAAATTTAGAATTAGATACATAAATTTCCTCACTCTTGAGTTAAAATAGTGTATCTGTTTGGGCACATTGCAGCCTTTTGCATAGTGTCCTTTCTGTAGGTAATTGAAAAATTTCACTTTTGAAAAATTTACTTTATTTTTGCCTTTGGACCTATAGTGATTCTATTTTATCTTTTGCTTTTTAGGCTCCCAAGCCTTTTTCTTATCTCACTTTTGAAGCTTCGTTTATTATTCTGATTAGAACTCATTTTATCAAAATGGGATTGTGTCATATGCACTTCGATATTGACCTTAATCGCTGTCAATTAGTTCTCTCTAAGCTCCAAATGACAAGCGGTATCATCAAATGTCTTAATGCTTGTCCATATGAGTTAGTTACATCACACATGCTTCTAACTCTTGGATAAGAAACGGATAACAGTTTGGACCTGCTGCTCATCGGTCAACTTATGACCAACCTCACTAAGCTTACTAATCCTATTCGTCTCTCATAGATATTTTTGCATCGAATAATCAGACTTCTTCTGATAAGTATCAAATTTGATCACTAATGATAAAAAAAACTTAGTTAGAGACACAACTCTGAACTTTTCTCGCAAAATGATCCACAGATCTATTGCATTTTTATACTTGTGAAACTGTTTAGTGATATCATCATCTATTGCACTTAGCAAGATGATACGAGCAATGGAATTCTTCTTTTTTCATGCCACATAGGCATTTAGTCCCGCCTATACTGGGATATAGTGCCATTCTCAGGTTCAACCATAACCGAACTTAACGGTTCAAAGGTTTCTTACTCTTCAAGCACATACTGGATTCTCATACTTCAGATTTCATAATTGTCATCATTCATCTTAATATCTTAATTAAGTTTGGCAACAATTGACTTTGAAAGCAGTATCTATTAAAATCTGCTGATCTCAAATGGAATAATATTGCACAATTTTAAAGGAGATAAGTCAATGCATGCTATTTACTACGCATTTGAAATAATAACCCAGTAAAGTTTTCTATCAGGCTTCAATTCGAAAAGGCTGCTAATAGTATCCAATTACCCTCTAAGTCCTAATGTCCAACCTTACAAGTCAAACTTTTATGCATAGTAAATCTGAATTATTGGATTATTAAATTCTCAAACTTAAGAGAGAAATAATATCGGTTTAAATTTATTAAACCTCTACTTAATAAACATGCAATTATTTTACTCATAAAATATTGTAAGACAATTAACAATAAAATAAACATATTTATTATAAAGTTAAATGCCGTCATAATAAATAAACGTATTTATTCATCTAATAAATAAAATCCAATAACTTAAAATAAGACACTCATGTCAAATAATAATAGGAAACATAAATCATATTAAATAAAATTAAACGCTAACCAAAATTGACACTTATATCAACTAATTTAGAAGTCTAGATTTTTGCAAAATTTTTCTTGACACTGAGACTGATTCATTGACCATCTTCATCAATTCATCAGGTAACTCATAAGTTATTTGATGAAGCAATAAACGATGCACACTACGTCCACTTCTCAATTTCATCACAGATGTAGTGTTGCTCCTCAACACTCCTCTTTTGGCAACTCTAGCCAAAAAGTGGATGATAGATTTTCTATAAATTTTATCTCCAATATACCAGGTAGTTTCCAATAACTCCTGAGTTCTGGATGATATACAAATGAGTCAGCCAACACTTTGATCAGGACTCTATCATCCTTTCCCATACATAAACCACCTAACCAAATGCACTCCTGCATTTCTTCATGCATAAACATTATGTGATGCACTATTACATCAATGTCATCAGCTCGGATCTTTCTTCGTATTCTTATGTTACTTACTAAACGCACTTTTGCATTTCTTAAAATAATCCTAAACGGAGTGCAAGGAACCACATGAGTCGTTATCATCACTATTTCTGTAACACATCACAGAAACAAAATGTAGTTAATACACTCATGTATAAACATATTTTTCAAAATTAATTAAAGGTAGAAAACACATTTTTCAAAAATAAGGATATATCCTCAAAATTTTTCAAAAAAATATTTTTCAAAATTAATTAAAGGTAGAAAACACATTTTTCACAATTTTATAATATTTTAATAATTTTAAAATAAGAATTTATTTTCTGGTCATCAAAAAATTTTAAAATAGCCAAAAAATCAGAAATATTTTAAAAAATGGTTCTGTAAAAAATCAAAGCTGATTCGGTGGTCGAAGAAGGCCACACGCATCCACACATGCCGCTAGAGGGAGGGATGACGCATTGATTCGGTGGTCGAAGAAGGCCGCACGCATCCACACGCACCGCCAGAGGGAGGGATGACGCACCTACGCGTCATCACGCACACCACGTGGGCCTCCCACTGTCCTGCCATGTGTCACAACCACAGTGTGCCACGTTTCGGATTTATGATTGGTCCACCTGTCGTCAACGTGGCAACCATGGACACGTCATCACCACGTGGCCCAACACCTGTCAATCACGTGGCATCAACCTATTGGACCACGCGGCATCAGTGACACGTCACTGTGCTGACATGGCCTGACACGTGGCACGACTTCATTCGTCCACGTGTCACCCCCTGACTGGTCCACGTGGCGCCTTGTGGACACGTCATCACCACGCGGCTTGATCTGGGTTAACCACATGGCGGAATCCGATTGGGCTATATGTCCACAGTGACGCGTCACTGTGGACCTACGTTTGCGTGCGTGTGTGCCACCGTCCACGCGCAAACGCGCCCAATGTCTGGCGGCGCGTGCATACCACACGCCGCTTTCCCGACGGATTATGAGCTCCGAATTTCTGCCGGTGGGGGATTTTCGGGGTCTGTGATTTCAATGGTATGGTCAAATATTACAAATCTCAATTTCTAGTTTAGCTTTTTGAATACCCATATTCATCCCCTCAAATTACGGTGTACATATACACGATTTTAAACCCAAAAAATATATACAAATATATATTTTAACACAAAAATAAATATATTGTGTTCATGCATCCTAGATCTACCAATTTTACATATAAAATTTGAGATCCAATTTTAGCCACATGCCAGGATGCCAAAAATTTAGGCTCTGATACCAATAAGGGTAAAATAACATACCATATGCATATTTGGAGGTAAAATAATCGGGTAATATGCTACCTACCTCTTGTAGCGCAGATATTTTGGCAAAAGCGATTACAATGATCCCTTCTGGTATCACTGATCTGGCTGATATCCACAAGCGGGATAACGGTAACTAAAACACAGTCTAAAAGCCACTTGAAATGAAAAGCAGGTGAGGGAAGAATCCAGCAGAGTTTCAGTATAAAAACATTTTCTTCTTCTTTCTTATCTTTACCTTAGCCCTATTTATAGAGAGTATTATACTCTTAATTAGGATGACTATTAATTAAGGTAATTAATAAGAAATAACAATTACAAAATTAATGAAAATTAAATGGGCAGTTACAACTATTAATTAAGAAATTAATATGTAATTTTACTTATTTAATTCATTTAATTAAGGGAAAAAATTCTTAATTAAAAGATCTAATATGAAACATTTTTCATATCTGTGTAATCCTCATATAAATATGGATTCGAATCCATATCAGGAGTTATGAACGTATTCAGATTTCATCAAGATATTTTTTCCATTTTAAGATTTTATTTGCAGATTAAAAAAAATATTACTCATTCTATTCCATAATTTATTAATTTTTAGTCAATTTCCTTTTTTCAAACGTATTAAAAAATTGTAATTATTATGGTTAAATGATAAAAATTTTCTTGTAATTTTTTTATTATATCAATTCTAAATATAAAATAATAATTAATTAAATATTATTAAAACTATAAAAATTATGGCTAATAATGTAGCATTGAAAATTTAAATTTCAATTAATAAGATAAAAATAAAATATAATAGATAATTTATAAATTATAAATTAACCATAACCTAAAAACAGAAAAAGTTCGGCCCGCAAAAAGGGTCACGACAAATGTGACAGATATGTTCCAGTCAGGACTAAATATATTTTGGATTCGCATAACAAGCACGCCATGAGTAGATAGAGATTCTGAATTGCCCAACAAAAATAGAAATAAAACTCTTGTGATCCACTTGTATATTGACATTCCTCCAAACTCTCACCCTAATTTCTTTGAGGTCTAAGAACACCACTCCAAAATTTAGCATGGAAGGTTGAGCATTTACCAATTCTGGCAAAAAAACCACCATTACCAGAATCCGGTATGCTTGTGAAGAACGCCGCCTCTGTTGCAAAATTGCAAATCCCGTATGAACATGTATTTAAATTGTTGATCGTCAGAACGTACCCTATTGGACGATTCAGATGTGCCCTTCAAATTACTATTTTTTTTTATTAAATATGCTTTTTAAAGTTTGAAAATAAATAAAAATCGGATAAGAGACCCTGGACAATAAATCACTGAATTTTATTAAGAATCAAGTATTTTTAAGGAAAAAATAAATTGGGAATTATAACGTAGTCGTAGTGCATGAAACGCAAGTGAATTAAAGTAAATAAATGAATGAATGACGCAAGGCTCAGCTGTTAACCATATTAGATTTAGAACTCTCCCTGCTCTCCAATTTCACGTCCTTTTCATTCACCTCTCTCTTCCCTATCACGGTGTTGAGTCCGTTGATACTAAATATCCTTCTTTTCATTAATTCCAATTCATTTTCTTAAATTAAAAAAAAAAAAGAAATTATCAACATTTAAATTAAATCATAATATTCAAATTCCTCGACTATATTTGTAATATTATTATTTTTTAATTAGAGATAAAAAAAAATAGTGACTTTACAAGCATAGAGACAAAATCCAGTTCTTTCTGTGGTCTTTTTTCAACTTTCAGTGGCTCTATTGAATCCTACAACTTTGCCCGCAAATCTCGGCTCCAATCTTCAACTACTCAGCTTTCCATCTCTCTCAAATCAAACTGAAAAAACCTTAGCTTTCGATCTTCTTCTAATTCCATGTCCAAACATCATTAACATTCTAACACTATGTTTCTTCCCTTCTTCCTCTTCTTCTTTTTCTCTTCTGCTCTTTCTTTCCCCTACGGTTTGTTCTCTTCTTCTCTCTTTCTCTGTGTTCCGTTTTTACTGATTTCACTAACTGCATTTTCACTTTGCAGATATTTCTTATTACATTGACTGTGGGGGTACCACCAACACCACCGATCCTTTCAACACCACCTGGATTTCCGACCGCTTCTTCACCGGCGGTTCCACCTCCGTCGTCTCCGAGCCTCTCCACTTCCGCTTCCCTCAAGAGAAGAATCTTCGCTACTTCCCTCTCTCCTCCGGCAAGAAGAATTGCTACATTCTCCCTCTACCCAATGGCCGTTACTATGTCCGTACTTTCACCGTTTACGATAACTACGACGGCAAGTCTCACTCTCCTAGTTTCGATGCCTCTATTGAAGGCGCTCTTGTCTTCTCCTGGCGCTCCCCGTGGCCCGAGAATCTCGCTCGCGACGGCGCTTATTCCGATCTCTTCGCTTTTGTTAAAGACGGCGAGGCTGATATCTGTTTTTACAGTATTGCCACTGATCCTCCGGTCATCGGCTCTCTCGAAATCCGTCAAATCGATCCGCTTTCTTACAATTCCGCCACAATCGGCGATGACTTTATTCTAGTCAACTATGGTCGCCTATCTTGCGGCTCCGTGCAGTGGGGCCCGGGATTCAGCACCGATACGGATTATTTCGGCCGGTCATGGCAGTCCGACTCCGAATTCCGATCGGAAACTACCGCTAAAACATTCCGTTCTTTATCCACTCTACAGAAAATCTCCGGTGCCGATCAGCTCCCGAATTACTTCCCTATGAAGCTTTACCAATCGGCGGTTACGGGAAACGGAGTTTTGGAGTATGAATTAAAGGTGGATGCGAAATTGGATTACTTGTTGTGGTTTCACTTTGCTGAGTTTGACTCGAGCGTGACTAAGAATGGGCAGAGAGTGTTTGATGTGATTGTGAATGATAAAAACGTGAGCAGACTGGACATTCATTCCAAAGTTGGGAACTTTGCTGCCTATAGTTTCTCCTACACAGTGCATAATCTGAGCAGTACTGAATTGGTTGTGAAGCTTGTGCCGGTGGTTGGGGCGCCATTGATTAGTGGAATTGAGAATTATGCTCTGGTTCCAAACGATATCTCCACAGCTCCTGAGGAAGGTATTAATTATGTATGCCTACTTTTTATGTCAATTTGGGAATAATTTCAATTCTTGTTGGAAATGAATGCCAAATTTTGAAACTTGTAGGGATTGATTGGTAGGTAGGATAAAGTGGCTTTTGAGATGTTACATTTGAAGATATAACTGAGATGAGAACAAGAAATAGGACTCAATCATTCTTTTGATGGATGAGGTTTGCTTGTTTTCCACATTGAGTTGTGTGTTAATTAAGCTTACTTCCTGTAGTTGTTGCTATGAGAGCATTGAAAGAGTCGCTTCGCATTCCTGATAGAATGGGTTGGAATGGAGATCCTTGTGCTCCAACTAACTGGGATGCTTGGGAAGGAGTTACCTGTCATTCCAACAAAGATGGAACTGCTCTCGTTATTTCTCAAATGTAAGCATTGCCTGTTCTCTTAACATTTTGTTTCTGTCGCACTGTAACTGTATCCAACTGTAGAAAAATTGTGTTATGCCATGGTTCATCAAAAGCTTATATTTTTCTAATTTCTTGTTTGGAAATTTGTTTCTGTAGGCATTTTCTCTTTTGCTAGAATGTTGATTTCTTTTTTCTGAGAATAAATTTGTAAAACCACTTAATTACCTATTCATGTTTCTAGAGATCTTGGAAGTCAAGGCTTGAAGGGGTACATAAGTGACCAGATTAGCCTTTTGTCAAACTTGGTAAGCCTGTAAGTATCATCTTCAAATTTTTCATGGATTGCAGTGATTTCATGTTTTGTGGCATAGATAAATTGGGTGTTGAGTTGATTGCATGTCACGAGTGTAGGTCATTTCATTCTATTCGATTTTTTTCTCAAGACAAATATGATACCTGAGTTGCTGAACCATGTCTTTTCAATCTCATAGGCTACCAACAACTCTGTGCCACTTATCATGGACAGGCCCTCTGCCAAAACCAAATATTTATCTGCCGGCACAGATAAATTTTAATCATGTAATGATGGATTCCAACCAAAACCCAAGAACAGTTATAGGACTTATTTCTTGGAACAATTGATATGTCTCTTGCAGCGAAAAAGGCTCTTGGTTTATTAATCAAATTGCGAATGTAGTCATCCCTCTCCTATTTGCTCTCATGCTATTTATACCCCTATTGCAAGCATTTACATTAAAAACTCTGGTTGGGCTTGTGTGGTTACTCAGGTCTTCTACCATTTATTTAACATTGTAATTCTTCATATGGTCTCTGTTGTGCATTGAACAAAGAACATGCATCCTCTGAGATATAAATGTGTCTTCACACCTGCAGACTATACCTAGAAATGTGGTTGCTTTTTTTTTTTTTTTCTAAAAGTTTACAATATTATTTTCATTTAAACTTGCAGGAATCTGAGTTCTAATTCTTTGGAAGGACCTCTTCCGCCAGGACTAGGTCATAAGTCACTTGTTCGGCTGTAAGTACTAAAGAATTGGTATACAATGTTGGTTACTGGTGCTTTTACTTTTAATAAATATTAGACAAGCCATCTCATAATGTGCTAGTAAGAGCTTTTGAAGAGAATGTTGCTTTATTGAGTAATTTATTTACTTAATTATATAGATGAAGATGCAAATAGGACCTTATCAAATTACAACAGGAAAAAAAAAAGATGAACTACTGGAAGACGTATCAATAGCATATGCGCATGTGCATGTGAAAGAAAGGGAAGGGCAGGGGAATGTCATTGCTAATTGTTGTATTCTCTTGCTTACATTCATAAGATATTTATACTTTGCTATCAAATATTTCTTCTTCAAGGTTACATAAAATTTTTTCATGAATATGTTACATAATTATCCCACTTTCACCTGCAAATATGTTGCCTTCATTTCAAGTATACACATAATATCTTGTGTGCTTTCGATTGTGTTGTCGTGCAAGAATGATGGCACTTACAACATTTTTATTTGTGGTTTGTAGGGATTTATCGAACAATCAGTTCTCTGGTCCTATACCAGAAAGTTTGGCATCGTCGAGTCTGCAGCTTGTGTAAGCATATATATTTTGTTATGAATTCAACTACTAGATGAGTGTGGATCTCTAATGTGTTGTCTTTTTCTTCTCATATCTTGGTTACAATAATTTACCATTAGCCCCTACCAACTTTTTAATTTTCATTTCCACCTGTATCAACCTTTGATGTCTGCATCTGGTTGTGCTAAGTGGATTCGAAATTTTTGATTAGAGAAAAGATTTTTTATGCTTATGATGATTTATTACATCAGGAATTGAAATTAGTTCTTCCTAGTATCCTCTAAATTTAGGTTTTTCCATGATCCAATCTCTAATTTAGGCTTATGATACCCATGTTTTTAATTGTCATCAGGATCAACTTCAAATTATAAATATTGTTATTATTATTATCTTTTTATGAAAAGGTTTGAGTTCCACTGCAACTATAAAGTAGAGCATCCATAGGCCAGGGTCGGTTATATGTTTTGCCTAGATATATTGATGGTCAATTAGATTTTTGGTGAAGCCTAATTTATGGTAAGTTTAGGAATTTTATACAATATAAAGTGTTAATGCAACTTTGAAGATTATGCAAAAACTGATTTTTCTTTGATCCTGTATGATATCACCACGTAAAAATATGAAGGTTCACCAAATACATGCCTCATATTAAGGTAGCTAACTGTTTGAATCTAATAAGCAAAACATTGCATTTTGTTTCAGAATTCATTATGCAAAATGAATTTATTCTTCATGTTCTGTACAAATTACTGTTCTGTGCACAGCGTCATCAGTGGTTCTTGAAGGAAAAAATTTGGTCAAATGCATCATATTTTAATCTAGGACCGATTGCCTGCTTAACAGTGGGTAGACTGCAAGTGGACAAATCAGTTGGGTATTTAAATTGACATCCCACTTCTGCATTGTCCGCTTTGCCTGTTAATAAAGAATAAGACTGAGAACATAGTCAAACCTTCTTTTGTATGCCTCAGTGTGTTCAGTTACCTAGAATAAATGGAATGCTGAGTAAGCAATCAAGAACAGATTAACCTTCTTAACTTGATCATAGTACTTCATGGGATGCAGGTACTATAAAACCTGAACTATTGAGTCTTCGTTCCATCTTCACTCCCTTTTGTTCTGACATAAATGGTAGCATAATGTATCCACCTTCTAATGCATATGATACCATGAAGATGATAAGTTTCAGAATTTTAGTGATACCAACAACTTGGTCAGG
Source organism: Excoecaria cochinchinensis (assembly GCA_947683425.1). NCBI lineage: Eukaryota > Viridiplantae > Streptophyta > Magnoliopsida > Malpighiales > Euphorbiaceae > Excoecaria > Excoecaria cochinchinensis. Next base: position 1,771,984 of record CANTUQ010000263.1, read on the forward strand.
TTATGATTACTTGCGGTGGAAACAGTATCTTTTCATTAGCATGCCGAAATTGTCTTTGCCTTATGGTACTACACAGACTGGTTTAGCAGGTTAACAATGGGTGAGGGTTGCAAAAAAGATATAAATAATAAGTATCGATGCTGGAATTCAAAGAAATTTATGGCCCTTGGTAGGGAAAAAGATTTAGGAAATGCTACAGTTTGGATCCCACCATGTAATGACTATCATCCTTCTCCAAGGAATGTGAACTGTAAAACTGTTCAATGAATCTCACTAGATGCTTTTATCCTCGCTTAAACTTATGATTTTTAATTAGAAAATTGAAAAGTAACTTTTTCATTATTGCTTATTATATCACCCACTGATTATCCTCTTTTATTTCATAAGTCAAACTTTTGAACAAGATGTACCAACTACATCAGATGGATATTGTCTAATTGTTTTCTGAACCGTTCTTTTTTAGCTTGTCATATGTAATTTGTTTATGAGTAATGTGATTGCTTTTTACTGAAACATCCTTTCCTTTTTCAGGTCGTTGAATAATAACTTATTGGAAGGGCGAGTTCAAGAGGAGCTCTATTCAATTGGTTTGCATGGTGGAACTATTGAGTATGTCTATATTCTAGCCATTATTTTCTCTGTGTACTCCATTATTTCCATTTTTTAACCATAAATCCTTCAATTATACCTTCCTGACTTTTAGCTATTGTGTGCATTTAACTCTGTTTTCTACTGGTGTACTTTATTAAGTAAGCTCATTGAGTGATTTCTAAAAAAGTAAACCTTTAGGCTGAAATTTAAGAAATTCCACAACTTGTTATGAAGACACTTTCCCACATAAAAGTGTATTTTTGAAATGGTCAATATCTATTCATTTTTTATTCCTTACCATATGATCTTTTTTCTTCCAGTCTCTCAGGTAACAAAGGTTTGTGTGGTGTCCCCCCATTGCCACAATGCTCGATTTTTTGGGAAAATGGGCATTTGTCAACTGGTGGTAAAGCTGGAATAGCTACATCATGTATCATAATTGTATCAATGATTCTGTTGGTGGTGTACATATACATCAGGAGGAGCAGAAATGATTATGACTTTGCCCCCCCACATGATCTAATGTGTAAGTGTAATTTCAAAAGCAGTTCAAGGTTGTCTATTACCTTGCGGTTTTATGTTGGTACCATCTTGCATATCATACTATCTGGTGTATGTGTTCTATCATATGGTATATTAGCTAAATTCCATTTTTAGTTCAATAGGTTCATTGCAGTTTGCACATTAGCAAGTACCCATTTAATTTCAAAAATACATGAAAATAGACCTCACCTTAACACTTAATGCTTTACTGCTCTTCATATTGCTCATTGATAAAATTGCTATGTTGTAATCGGCAGAAAATCTTGAATATAGAGTACTTTAGGATTTGGACCGGAAACTAGAATGATGCTGTAAGCTGGCTATGACATGTGCAAATGGATGGTAATTACTAATTAGATAATAAGTGCAGTTGTCAGCGTACTCGAAAAATATCACTCGAAAAGTATAATGTAGTGGCTCAAGTTTGAGATTGATGCAACAGTTTTGTATTCGGGATGAGCTAATTTCTCAAGTGGAGTTTGTGGAGGTAGTAATCATTTTCCTTGCTTATGCTTATGCCTAGAATTTAGTTGACTTTCATAAGAAGCTCTAACCACATTAATATTATGCCCAAGCATATGAACCTTATTTTCAATCTGACAATATTCCAGACAAGCTATCTCTTAGCATTAGAATTCATGTGGAGGATACTTCTATATTTATAAACACACATGCACACACATTCATTTGTTTGGCATCTTTCATTCTTGTTAAGCAAGGAAATTCAACATTAGTTTCATCACCTCTTTCCAAGACTTGCTATTGCATCCATGTTGCTCCTATTGAAATCTAGCAGGACGCCAATATCTGTTGCTTATAGTCACAGTAGTGCTACCAGTGTTTTCTGGTTTGCTGTAAAAGATGTAATTGAAGCCCCTTTCAATTGCAACTGATTCTTCAAAAAGAAGATACACATTCACCTACTGTTTTGCAATTCATTTTGGCATTTGAGATGGGACTTGTTCTATTAGCTAGATAGAAAACATTCTCACATTTGGTGTTTGGAGTGCAAAGCAAAATAGGTTAGTAGGAAATGCTTTCCGAATAAAAGTACCCATTTTAGGAGAAATAGCATCTTATTTTCAAATAGGAATTTATTTTTCAGGCTTCTAGAAACTTATGGAGGAATCAAATCTACTAAAATATCACTCAAGTTCTTACCCACTAGTTTGGCAACCACTACCAGCCATTGTGGTCATTGTCAGTCATCATCGGTCACTTCTGACCATAATAATTGGCTGTTTCATGTGTAACTTTCTCCTTAATGCTTAATACAATTTTAGAAGTTCCACCAGTCTCGCAGAGAATAAGTTTACTTTTACAGTATATTCCAAAATTTGAAGTAATTTCTGATCACTTTATATGTGATTTTCTCCTCTATTTTTGTAAAATATTTATAGGTCCAACCAATTCTCTACTGAAGCACTTGTCATTTTATGATCTATCTGAAAAGCTTGAACAATTTCAAGTTAATTTCCTTTGAACAACCAAACAAACAAAAGAACAATGTAGTTCTATAAAAAGATATATTTCGCGAAAAAAGTTTGTGAAACAAAGAAGAGCTTAAAAAACCAGTTGACTGCCTTAAGAATCAACCAGTTGACTATTATTTTCTGCATTCTTCTGCAACTGCATTTCATATTCTTTTATTTGTCTGAGTCTTCATTGGACTTGTTTGGATGTTCTTTCAATACAGAACAATGTTGGATAAGTCATACCATCAGTTTATCACATTGCAATCTAATCTCTTGTGATGAAATTTTAAACAGCAATGGCAGCAAAGCGAAACAGATACCAGAGGCAGAAGTCCTTGATGCTTCTCGAAATGGAGAGCCAACATGCAAAGGGATTGCCATCACCTTACGGTCCCCATTAACAGCCTTGTTGAAAAGTATAGTACTAAATTAGTGATCTTGGTAGTGATGATTGGACCAAGAGGGCATAGAAATGATACAATTAATGTGACAGATACAAAAATTGCACAGATAGAACTCGAGCTGCATCGGCCTCGCAAAGATGATTTAATGGCTTTGGAATCTTCTCACAACAAAAACATGATGGGGTCTGCAGAAGTTGCCACTGTCTATAAATGCAATGCATCTCATTTTTTATTCTCACTGACAAAGAAAAAAGATAAGCTATTCTCATGTGTCATACCCACTTTGAGGTGCTTTTTATGAATATATTCTGTGAATTTTAGCTTTCTATTTATGGAAAAAGGGATTGCACATTTACACCATGCGGCCCCTAGCTTATCATCCGTGTATGATAAAGTTTTGGTTCATTGTTTTTAACAACTTGCAATGATTTAATTTAACTTTAGGATTTTCTGTTCTTATCTGAATGTTTTAATGTATTATCTGCTGCAATTTTTTTCACTTAATTTGTTCTTTCTCCATTCTTTCTTTGATGGGATTTTGATTATTCTCCTGCTTTACAAGTTATTTGATTCATTTTTGTTTAACAAAACTGCTTCCCCTTAATAAAGCAATAGTTGGCATTAATACATAATATCAGTAAAGTATATGCGAGGGTAGCTTGCTGAGCTCCTATGGGGAACAACTCTTGCACATTGCTGAATAAACATTTAATCTTCTGCTTTTGTTTTTTTCGTAATTTGTGATTTATGCTCTAATTTGAATTAGAAACTACCGTGGTTAATAAGACTGCTTAATCTCGGAAGCAAGTGGCTTACTTTTCAAAAACATTCAAGAAGCACTACGAACAGAGATGGCTTTCTTCCAGAAATGAGCACAAAAACTTGTGAATTCCTTCTATATATGTAAATGAACTGTGATAAAAGTACCGGTCAGTGTTGTAACTGTATAGAGAAAGGTCTGGAACTTTGAAAATAAAGTTCTGTGATTGTATTGAAAAAAATCTCTTGTACAGTATTTTCGGAAAAATGAGAACAATTCGGTATTTTTTTCGTTCTAAACAATACGGTACAATTCAGTATTTTGAATAATTTAATTCTTCAATTAAAAAAGTTAATAAAAATTTCTATATTATCATCAAAACTAAATATAACAACTTTCTGAAAACATGAAAGTCGATGTTTTACATCAATTTAACTACTTACTAACCTATTAAAATATTCCAATTTCACAAGAAAAACATATTTTTTTTTTGAAATAAAACATTTATTTAAAAGTGTAGGCGCATAATGAAAAATACAATTATGTCTCCATAAATACAACTACAATGTAACATTTACATATATTGAATCACACCTTTTACATAGAATACTAATTGAGAATTTAGACCTAAAATTAAAGATTGAAAAAATATCTTTAAAACAACCAAAAAAAAACACTCAAGAGTTAGAAAATTCAAAGTATACATTTAAAAAATCAGCACAACTCTCAAGATCATATTATATTTTCATTAAAAAATGCGTAATTCGTTACTTTATATGTATCTTTTTTTAATAAAATATAAATTTTATTTATATGACGTTTTTAAATTTTCAATCGAATTTAATTTTTTTGAGATTTAAAAAGTGTGTCTTGCAATTTAAAAAAATGTATCAATTTATTGTTTAGAAATTTAAGTTTTTGGATTAAATTAAGAGTAATTTAATTATTGTTCGCTATATTTAATTTTAAATTTAAATTTAATTAAGCGCAAAACAATAAAAAAATGACCATATAATAAAATAGAGAGGTTAGGTTCTAATCAAAAAGAATAAAAAGTTAATTGATTTTGTAACTTTTTCGATGGTTCGGTTGAGTTTAACCCAAATAAAAGTGTTTGAAAAATAGCATTGGGACAGCTGGTAAAATAATCCCTTTTAAGTAAGTTAAATTCTTGAGAGGGTCAGCATGTTCTAATTTTCCTCTCTTACCCTTGGAATTTGTGCATTTGTGTGTATAATAAAAGTATTTTGACCAAAAAAGACATGTCCAATAGGTACAGTTTAGTTTGATGGGTGCTGGATGGAATTAATAATAAGCAGACCAGACCCTACATTTTTTGGAACTTAACTGCATTTTCTTAGCTTTAAGGAAATAAAAATGTTTGGTAGCAGAAGAGTTGCCATAAATTGGATAAAAATTCAAGGAATCAGTAATGGTTTCACACCTATATATGTACCCTAAAATGTCAAAAACCCTAACTCTGACTTTCAACATTACGAACTGTAATTAATTAATATCTGATCAATCTTCAATCCCACACCATCAATTCTTTAAACTGGTAAACTAATTTAAAAATAATACATAAATTTTCTTAAACCTATTGTGGATTAATATATTATCTCTTTTATTGGGAATTCTCCCGATTTAATCGAAGTCGTGAGTTTACAATGAACCTTTTCGGTTTGAATGAGAATTAGTCTGCATGCGGTACGGAGTTAAAAATACCTCTGACAGTTGAAAAATAACTGTATGAGTTGGTATCCATTCTGAATACTTCGGTGGTGAGAACAAAAAATATATATATATTATTTTTTAAAACTAATCAAGTATCATATTACCTTTTAAACTTATTAAAAATATCAAATTATCCTCTATAAAAAATACGTAATACTTTACCAAAGTTACGTGAACAGTAACAAATGAGTAATTTGGCATCTTTAATAGTATAAAAATATTACTTATAGTTTAAATAAGTTCAAAGAATATAATCGAATATTTAATTAGTTAAAAGGATAATATATTAAAAGGTTGTAATTTTTAGAAAAATTATGCATTAACCCTTAATTTTAGGAGCATTAACAATTCAAAAGTTTCTCATAAATACAACTCTTTCGAATCACTTTACACATCTAGAAAAATAAAATAAAAAAAGAATCCATAAGATTTTAATTAGGGGTGGGCAAAATCCGAACCGAACCGAACAATCCGAACCGAATTAGCTGTTCGGTTCGGATTATTTATGTAGTTCGGGTATTAAAAATATTGAAATTTCGGGTTCGGGTCGGTTCGGGAGAAACCTTACTTAACCCGAACCCGACCGAACCTTTATATATTATGCAAGAGATTTTGATTATGTTTTGAGCCTTTGGCCCAGTGGTGGAGATAATACACTATCACTCTATTTACCCATGTTCAAATCCTAGTCTATGTATATTTTTGTTATTTTTCCTGAACCACTCGTTTTCTTAACATTTTTTTTATTCTTCTTCTTCTGTATTCTTTTCTTTCAGCTGCTCATTTTTTTAACCCTTCTCTTCCTTTTTAACTCTGCTCATCAGTTTATTCCCTTAAAATCTTATATATATATATATATATATATATTTTATTTGGCTCGTGTTTTATTTATTTATTTATAGGATAAAAATCTTGAAAAGTTAATTAAATAGTGATTGAAGAGTAGAAGATTTTTGTACAGAATAGTGAGGATTTTATTCGCAAAACTGAAAATAAAAGATAAAATAAGAGCAAGAAATATTATGTATCTGCATGAATAAATTTGTTGGCAACTTTATAAATATTTCTCAGATTTATAGTTTATGTAACTCTTTATTTTGAATTCAGTAATTTTTTTTGTTCTAATCTAATAGTTGTATTCAATGCGTTATTATTAAAGTACAAGCATTCAAATAACCAATTGAGTTAAATTTTGGTATTTGCTTATATTAAGCCCTTAATTTTAATTGACATTATGTTTATTTGCCATTATATTTTTTTTTTTTGTTTAAGCATACTGAAATTAGTATTTTTTATATTATATGATAATTAGGTATTGAATAGTTTTTATATTATTATTTAATTAGGTTTAACTTAAAAAAAAGAATTGAAATACGGGTTATTCGGGTTATTCGGTTCGGGGCCCGAAATTTTTCGGGTTATTCGGTTCGGGACCCTATTATAATTTAGGGTCGGTTCGGGTGACAAAATTTACCATATTTCGGGTTTCGGGTTATTCGGGTTCGGTTCGGATTGACCCGAACCCGACCGATGCCCACCCCTAATTTTAATTGGTTAATAACTGAAATCAATGTCAGATTAAAGAATTAAACCCTGATTAAATTATAAGATAAATTAATTCTTTAAGAGTTTTTTCACTAATTTATTTACTGAGAAGACTTCAAACTTTAGAAATCAACTCAATTAAGTTGACTGTTTCTTTAGGTAACATTTCACCCTAAATTTGTTTTTCTTCATGTACATTTATATAAATACATATTTAACTTGAGACCAATTGCAGGAGTTTTTCTTTCTAAACGAGTTAATAAGAGATTTTATGTTAAGAGCTATGAATACAGAGTAACTTTATATACTTAAGAAGAAATAAAAATTTTTATGGACCAACTCAATGTAAATTTGAATTAATAAATAGTGAAAATTAGATGGCTGATGATAGTTATTAAAAAAAAAAATTGAATATTTAAATAAATTTGAGTATGAAAGATTATTTGTTGTTTTTTTCTACCACAGAGTTGATTGTGATGTTTTTATTTCCATTTCCAAGTCTGATTATTGAATATAGCCTTTGACTACAACTCGAGGAAATTCGGTATTTTGCAATACCTAACTAAATTGTTAAAGTTATGATCCAATGTTAAGTAAGATTTTAATTTGACAAAAATTAATGATATATAATATAACCACATATATTTATTTAATACAAATTAAACTTTTATCAAAGCAAAACCACATTAATTGTGCTTTGATGGACTTAACCCTTTAAATAATTTCTGAATTATTTCCAACTGTGGTTTTGAATTTTCTTTTTGACTATGACAGATCAAACAAATAAACTAAACCTCAAGTTTGATTAATAAAAAAAATAATAAACCTTGACGACTTTGAAAGTTATGATGAGATTAACAAAACCCTAATCTATTTGTTTAATGTTAATATGTGAGGCTAAGTAAGGCCACGTAGGCTATCAAGTACCACTAAATCTAATGTGGCATAAAAAATATTTGGACAAAAATAGACATTAAATATAGTTGGTTTTGAGACTATTTATTTTATTGATTAGTTAAGAAAATAATATTATTGGATAATATATAAATTTTCTCTCGAACCATTATTATTTAATATATTACGTTATTGAACTAATTCGGTGTTAAATTGTCTCTCGGACTTATGAATAACACGTGAAAATCACACACATATAGCGCGTGGACATCGACGACAGGATAATAATATGATATTTGTGATAAGTTTAGTGGACATTTCATATAATTTTTAATAGTATAAGAATATTACTTACACTTTTAAAAAGTTCAGAAAAATAATTTTATATTATACTCAATTAGTTCAGATGTGTAATACGTTAAATAATGATAGTTTAAAGAGCGATTTATGTATTATCCCTAATTTTAGTTATTTTTAAACTTCTAATTCAAATTTTTGTGAGGTTACTTTCTTAATTTGTTTGTTTTGATTCATATTTAATTCTATTATTTCAAAAGAATTTCAAATTTATGTACCAAAAAAAATGAATTTTAATTTTTTTTTTCAAAATAACACTTATCTACATTAATATTAGATTGTTAATTTACTTTGGCAAATATGTAATTTTGCTATTAATATTTGATAAAAAAATATATAATTTTATCCTTTATATTTTAATAGTGCAAATTGAGATAATCTTATTTCTTTTTATATGTAACACTCGAATAAATAGATATATGATACAAAATATATCTTTTGGCATGCATCCTTATTCTCACGTCAACCAATTTTTTTAATTTTGTTTTGATGCCACAAACACAAAATTAAGTTTATATATATATATATAGAACCACCGGTTTCTTCATAAACATGACTGTTTTTTTTTTTAATGAATGAATTATTTGATGATGTCTTACTAAGCTTGGGCTTGTCCATTTGTCCTTCGTTATTTAGTAATTAATAATTATCTCATTTTGGGATGAAACAATTGAAAATAACTACATTAAGTATCAGCATCAATTACTATATTGTTTTCCACAATTAGGTTGTTGTTTTTGGATACAGAGGACTAGGAGGGCTAGCTAACAAGCCAAAAGAATCACCGCCAAGACTGGACTAACTGACTCGCTTCCACAATTACGTTGTTGACAATGTCCAGAGTTCATATTTGGTTGAAAGAATTTTATTTTTTTCAGAATAATTCAAAGAAATTTTATTCTGAGAAAACATAGTTAAATAGTTTAATGTAGATAATTTTGATTTTCTTTGTTAAAGTCTTATGAACCAAAAAACAAACTATTGTTCTAATCATTTCATTATAGCCAATATTATTTAATACCTATTTGGTTGAGTTCAACTAACAAAATATTCAATTTGAGTGTTTAATAAATTCTACCGTTGACGGTTGGACAATTGATAGCGTTTGATAAATTTGGAAAAAAAAATCAAATGCGAATTTTTGAAATTGACATTTAACATTAAATATTTTAATGATAAATATTACTCGCTCCGTTTCATAATATCTGTCACTTTTATTATTTTATCTATAATTAAAAAATATTAATTAGACCTAAATTTAAAATTAAATATAGTAGAAAATAATTAAATTACCCTTATTTTTATTACTTTCAAAATTATGAATTAAATTTAATTGGTTGAATAATATTAAAAATTAAATATAAAATTAATATTGTATTGAAAATTTAAAAATAAAAATTAATATTATATTGAAAATTTAAAAATGACATATAAAATAAAATATAAAATTTCTTAAAAAACGACAAGGCATTATGAAATAGAAGGAGTAATTTTAATATATTAAAAGATTTTCAATTCCAACTCTTACCCTCTGTTCTCCCCTCTCTCTCTCTCTCTCTCTCTCTCTCTATTAGAAAAACCTAAACAAATATTCACCGCGCCACTTGTTACCAATAAATGGAATCCTCAAAGAACCTTCACAACCACTTGAAGACGACGCGTTTGATTTGTTGACTTCTCTCTAATTTTCCATATTAATTACATAATCATCAATCAGTCACAGTAATTACTTTATAATCCAATGTCAAATGTCAAAATTCCTCTTTCTGTACCATTTATGGTGACAATTTTTAATTTTTAATTTTACTCAATTTGATAATTTTAAAATTTTTAAAAATATTATTACGTATATATATATAAAAAAATAATTAACAAAATGAAATTATATAACCATAGACAATGAATGAGATGATATTATAATAAATATTAATAATTTTTTAATATGTATAAATCGAGCATACCAGTACTTAAATAAATCACCAATTGTTGCAATGTGAACACTGGTCTAAAAGGTCCACTCGTGTCATCTATGCCTACATATTTATATAAAAATAATGTGTTTTTTTTTTTTTAACAGAATTGACTTGGTTGACCTCGATATTTATGCATGAAATCTGTCCCATATGATTCCCTAATTTTCTTCACTAATATTCCATTGACTCAACTCTCCTTTCCTTGTCAAATAATTCTTAACATAATTATTCAACAACATTTTGATGGAAATATTTACCTAATCCACTCCCATTTATGAATAATCTGTAATGTTTTACATGTGAAACTGTTTTACGATATATTTAATAATGACCACTCGATTTATTTATTATTCATAAAATATTGATCTACTTATAATCTAATTACAAATCTGTTCGATCCTATACTTATATATAATTCAAACTACATAATAAAATATAATTTTTTTCCCATCTCTATAGGTACATATGTTTCTAAGAATGGGAGAAAAAATAAACTATCTTAAGATTTGTCATGGAAATAAGTAATATGTATTTTTACTTAATCATGAAACAAAATGGAAAATAGTAGTGGCTGATATTAGTAACGGAGGAGATGGCGATTGACTAAGAAAGATAAATGCTAATCTACAGAAAAAAACGAAACAGAGCAAGCCAACTACAACACTACTCTTAAAGTTGGCTTATTAGTTATTTTTTAAAATAAATAATTATATTTCTGACTTTGTCATATTTATAGTGTTTTGTGTTTTAATTACATGCGTGCCATGTCGGCAACATAATAGTATCCGATTGGAATAAAATAAAAACAAAATATATATGGTGGGGTCCATATCTGAGTTGGAGATTGCTTAATCTTAGTCTAAGATCAACAGCTTGATTTCATGCATGTGATTAATTAGTGCTTAATAACTATATATAGGAATAATAGGATAATTACCACATAGCTGCCAATCATGAATCAGTGGGTCCCAATATATCATAGGACAAAATAAAATATGGTTCTCTCTTTTCACAATCTTATAGTAATTTATTATTAAATATGTGGCGTAAATTAAATAGAAGAAATAGCAACAGAGGGACAATGTCAATCTCAATTCAATTTAGTCTATATTCTTAAAACTCCACAAACCAACCCAAATTTTGAATTTTCTTTGTCTCCAAGAAACTAAATATATATTTATGCATTTTACCATCAAAATGCTTTGTTCTTAATTAAGTTTTTATTTTACTATCTAACAAGCATCCCTTTTTTTCCCGAAACTTTAAGAAAAATAATTACAAGAAAAGCATTAAAAACAAAAATTCCATTATCACAAGAAGATAATTCGATAAGTTAGATATATAGAATGCAGTATGGATAAAAAAATATAAATATATTATTTTTTTAATATGCATTTGGAAAATTTTCTGCCATGATGCCCCATCTCAACCAATGAGGACAGCAATGTCAATGTGGCAAGCAGGAAGAAGATGGGCCCCACAATTAATGACGAATTGGAAGAGCGGTAATGTATGGCTTTTTCACAGTCAACAAATGCAGCTTCTAGTTCTATGCCTGGGCGTGGACTCCCTACTTTCCAGCCTAGCATAATGCTGTACATATATATATATATATATATATATATAAGGGTGGGTTTACTTTGAAAAAAACAAATAAATAAAATTCCATGTGTGTAGGGCAATTGGCCTAGTTGTTGCTTGGTTTTACTTAATTAGTAGACTTAGATTCTTTTAATATATATTATTATATTTATATTCATCTAGAACTATAATTAATACTAAGAGCTGTTTTTGACTATTATATAGTTTTAGATGTGTTTGGCCCTTACCATGTTACGCATATTCAACCAAACACGAAAAAACCATTTTTGAAAAAGCAAACATGTTAGGCTCTATTGTTTTTATTATCACTATACACAACCAAAATTATCCCTTTTATTATTATTATTATTTTGTCTTATTACTAAATATCATCATAGTTGTTTAATTCAACTCTTAAAATCGAATAATTTTTATTTCCAGAAATTAGATTGAAAACATATATTTTTTTGCCAAATATTATGAAAATGTATTCTATTTAATTCAAAATTTTACTCTTAATTAATTAATTGATTTTTAATTGCCAAAGGAATATATAATTATTTATTGAGATTAATTAGAAAACACTTAATTAGCATATAATTTTCTTTTAAATTAAATGAACCAACGCGATCCGACGGTACATGCACGAGAAATTACTATAAAGGTTTTGGAAACATTAAAAAAAAAAAAAAAAAGTTGATAAGAAAAATCTTAAAATAAAAAATTGCCGTGGTTTTGTATTGTAACAATGGGTGGAGTTGATTCGGTCACGTGGTTTGACCCGAAAGGAAGGGGTCATTATCCACGTCGGTAGGCAGTAGAGGATATGTTAGAGCAACAGTCAATGATTTCATTATATCACTCGTTTATTGGATTTTTTTTTATTTTTCTCTAATTAACTTTTGTTGTTATTATTGCAATTATTTGCCTTTTGCTTTTCAAATAGAAACAAAGATATTGAATAAGTAAATTTTATTTTGCATAAGCCAATTTTGTCCTTTAATCATTTCAAATAGATCACATTTACTCTTAAATTACTTTTTGCCAAGGTGTAATTTTTTTTTTCTCTTAATATTTCATAAAAAGTGATTCTTTATGTTTTAAAATTAAGATAATTTTATAATTTTTTTAATAATTCCTGAATACGTATCGCATCATAATACAAGAAGGGTAAAATTCTCGTAATTTTAATACATATAAAATAATATTACACTAATTAAAATGTTAAGGATAAATTTATACTTCTTTTTTTTAGTTAAATATTAAAGATAAAATTATACCTTAAGTAAATACAATATAAATATGCCATTTTAAGTAATTGAAGAGTAAATTTAAATAAAAATAAAACTGAAAGTATATTTGGAAAATATATAAATATAAATGAGGTAGTTGAAAATATATTAATATTAATTTAAAAAGTTTGTAAGTTAGTGATGTGATTGCGTTGGAAGGATGAGGAAAAACAAAACAAGTTGGCGGATAAGAAACAAATAAAGCAAAGCATTCAAAGAATTATTATGCATATTGCTGTCGTAGCATAAACTTCCATACACCCATTATTTAAGGTCCATGAAAATGATATATATATATATATATATATATTTTTTAAGTATGGATAAATTCTAACATCAATTTTGTATACCAGAAATTAAGCAGCAAATCCTGAAGACATTTTTCGTTTAACCTATCAGTTTATTTTAATTCTTAAAAAAGTGGAGCCACCACAAGCAGTACCAAAATAATATGTGTTGAACACGTATACATCAATCAAGTCATATTGTTTCACCTTCATTCAGAAGTTATCTTATCCTAACCAACATTATCTAAATAATTTGCAACATAAGATAACTTCTTTAATATTATTTTAATATTCTCCTGCAATTTGTTGCAATAATTTAATTGTAACTTTACTCATCGTTGACCCACTTGTAATTTTCCAATAATAACTAATCTACATACCAATCCCTTTTTCTAAAATACTATGTTTAAAGGAAATATATATTCCATAATTAATTACAAAAGAAAAACAATCACTTCTCTTCGTATGAAATCAAATATCTTCTCATCAGCCATAAACCATTGATAATTAAGTCAAAGATTTTGTCTAAAAACCATATTCTATACATAAATTTGGCTTTAGCTATTATTCTAATTTGTACCTAAAAACTCGATGACACAATTCCACCCAGAATATCAATAACAATAATAAGTAATAATTAAACTTAGGCCCCATTTGGCATAGCTTTTTTAAGGAGAAAAAACCGATTATGGGATAAAAAACTAATTATGGGACAAAAACAAGTGTTCGGTAAATACTAATTTTAGAAAAATCAATTTTCTGAAAAGTGAAAAAACATTCTATTAAAAAAAGTTAGAAATTGAAACTTTTCAGAGAAAACTGATTTTCAACTTCTAAACGCAGCAGATTTAATATTTTTTTAGACAAAAATATTCCTTATTTTATTTCATAATGACAATTATATCTAATATAATTTTTTTTTTTGCTCTTTCTCTTATCCTATCACCCAAAATCATTCGACGTTAAAAATAATTACGTTATTTTTTTCTTTTCTTATCATCCAAAATAATATATATGATTACTTAAGAAAATAATATATATATTTTTAATTTTTTTATATTATATTATATTTATTTTCATTTAATTATATATGAAAATATATGGCCTTAATAGTCTAGTGAAATAAAAAAAATTCAAATAAGTGGAAATTATTATTATTTTTTAGTGAGATTTTAAATATAATATATTAAAATTTATATATATTATTTTTTATTTTTTATTCTAAAAAAACATTTTTAATCATATCATTTACCAAACAGTTGACAATTGTTTTTGATTTTATAAGTTATTTTGAATTTTATTTACCAAACAATTACCTACTTTTTGACATACAGTTTTTTGAAATACTTTTTTTCAATTGAAAAAAATATTTTCATAAATTTTACCAAACTGGTCCTAAATGGCATTAATCCACTTTTCCCACTAAACTTTATAATTAAAACTAAAAAATATTTTTATTTAGCCTGCAAATAAAATTTCATTACCAAAATTGAAAAATTTTAATTTCGAGTTTTCATTTTATCCATTTATAATTTTTTTTTTTATGATGGCGGTAGTTGCGATAAGAAATACCATAAAAATATATATATATATATATATATATATATATATATATATATATATATTCACGAAGGGTTTTATATAAATTTAATTTAGTACCTCATCTTATAAGATATCTCAAATAGATTTCTATTTTAAAGGAGTTTATTAATTATATGTAATATATAGCTGATTATGAGACAAAAACAAGTGTTTGGTAAATGATGATTTTAGAAAAATCAAATTTTCTGAAAAGTGAAAAAACTTTCTATCAGAAAAAACTAAAAATTGAAATTTTTCAGAAAACCTAATTTTCAGATTTTAATAGCAGCAGATTTAATATTTTTTTTAGACAAAAATATTCCTTATTTTATTTTATAATGACAAATTATATATAATATATATTTTTTTGCTCTTTCTCTTATCCTACCACCCAAAATCATCTGATATTAAAAATAATTACGTTATTTTTTTCTTATATTTTTTTATCATCCAAAATAATATATATGATTAATTAAGAAAATAATATATATATTTTTTATTTTTTTTATATTATATTTATTTTTATTTAATTATATATGAGAAATATATGGCTTTAATAGTCTAGTGAAATAAAAAAAATTCAAATAAGTGCGAATTATTATTATTTTTTAGTGAGATTTTGAATATAATATATTAAAATTTATATATATTATTTTTTATTTTTTACTCTAAAAATACATTTTTAATCATATCATTTACCAAACAGTTGACAACTGTTTTTTATTTTATAAATTATTTTGAATTTTATTTACCAAACAGTTATTTACTTTTCGACATATAACTTTTTGAAATATAATTTTTTTCAATTGAAAAAACTGTTTTCATTAGCAAAATTGAAAAATTTTAATTTCGAGTTTTCATTTTATCCGTTTATAATTTTTCTTTTTATGATGGCGGTAGTTGCGATAAGAAATACCATAAAAATATATATATATATATATATATATATATATATATTCACAAAGGGTTTTATATAAATTTAATTTAGTACCTCATCTTATAAGATATCTCAAATAGATTTCTATTTTAAAGGAGTTTTATTAATTATATGTAATATATAAATTTCCGTAATAACCAAAAGCATCCAAATCAAATATTCCGTACCATACATGTATATACAGAAATAATTAATTATTACTATATTGCTAATAAAATAAAGTATTATATATGATTCCTTCATGAACGTGCATCACCTTTTATTTATTTTCGAATAATTTCTCATTTTCAAAAAATGTGACGTGGCAGTGCGTCGGTGGTTGTGATGTGGGGTTGCCAATCTTAAGTCATCTGCAACTAAAAAAACCCTAGAGAATGGGAAAGTTGTACACATCACCATGTTTGTATTTATACAGATGTGTATTATATTATAATATTTATTATGTTGGATTTTTACAGATAAACACAAACATTATATTTTAGTGGAAAAAAATTAAAAAACCCAGAGAAATAAAAACAGATAAACACATGCTTTCCCTTTTGAATGGCACTAAGCACACTAACTCATCAAATTGGGTTTGCTGACATATGATTAGTTGTTTAATTGATTAGTTAATTTCCTAATTTATTCTTCATAATCCCTATCTTTCTTAATTATATTATATTAAATAAATTCGCATCAAAATTTGTATGGCTAGTTCAAGATA
Organism: Excoecaria cochinchinensis; assembly: GCA_947683425.1. NCBI lineage: Eukaryota > Viridiplantae > Streptophyta > Magnoliopsida > Malpighiales > Euphorbiaceae > Excoecaria > Excoecaria cochinchinensis. Next base: position 1,788,644 of record CANTUQ010000263.1, read on the forward strand.
AGGACGTGAAGTTTATAGTATTTATTAGCATATGTTTAGGATGATTAATTTAAGTTTCTTTGGAGGAAAAGTGAAAAATGTAGGCTTAAGTAAGTTAAAAAGACGGTTAATTAATAATATTTTATGCTTTAAAGTAGGAGAAAGAAATAAAATGCAAGCTTATCCAAGTGAAAAGGACAGGCATGACGGCTAGGAGATAAAACATGATAAAATTGGACCAACCAATCACGTATCAGTATGCTACACCAATCTATATATAATTACATAGATTACTAGATCAATTATTCTTTGAAAATAATCACAAACAGGTGCAATACCTAAACATCAAATTAGCTTTATCCAATAAAAATAAGTAGTTGACATGTTGTAATTAGCTATATATCTTGGCTTTGTTTTAGGTCATATTAACAATTTAATTTGTGAAGAATGTTTAAAGCACTAATTAGTTGCTTAATTCATCAAGTGTTTAGTGGAACAAAACAATATATGCCTAAAAAGGATAATATAGATTAATGTCAATAGGTTACTGTTAATCTTCCGGATTAAATTATAAAAAATTAATGAGTGGTCCAAAATTCTTGATATATATGCATATGATGTATGTTCATTGTCACGTTCCATACATAGATCTTGATAGTATTTCGCTTTTTAGTAAACCAATGGATCTTTAAATTTGGAATTTAAACTATACCTAAATTGATCCACGGACTTTTATTGGTTTTGGAACTTAAAGCTGTGCATTTATTCCATCAATTCCATTATATGCGATTTTTTTAAGTAAAATTTCAATTTAATTTAATTTTTTAATGAAAATTAATTTATTTCTAATCAATTATATTTAATTTTGTGTATTAAATCATTTAAATTTATTTTAAATTTAAATTTAATTAATAATTCCCTAATCATTGTGAAAACAATAAAAATAATATATAAAATGGAATGAAAAGAATATTGAATATTTTCATGTAGTAACATGAAGTATAAGAATCTCTCATGATATTGATTTTAGTTATGCATGACATTTAATTTAAATTTATTGATTTAGAAATTATTACATCGCCAATTTGAGTTATGAAAAATAATTAAAAATATTGAATTTAAAATTTTAATTGAAGAGTTCAATATTAAGTATTTGATAAAGTAAAATTATTTTATAAGTTTACGTATCAAACTGTAAATTTGGTTAAAAATTTATTTAGGCTTGTAAAAAAAAAGAAGAAAGTAATTTATGAATTAATTTAACATTTAATTTGATGGGTTTAGATATTTTCGTTTTCTTTATAAATGAGAATCTACCAATTAAAGTATGGATTAACTTTAACGAACCTCCCACATGTTTAAATCTGAATAAAAGCTAAAAAATATTTTAAAAAACCCAACACACAAGAAAATTCAAAAAGCAATAAAATCTCAACCAAATTGCGAAATAATATATATTTAAATAATAACAAGTTGGTTTTGAGGGGTAGACGACAACTAGTTAATAATGGCAGCGATTTACTGAAAATACCAAAAATAGGAAAATAAAATTGCATCATCATGGCATGTGAGGATGCCACTGGGAAAGGAATATTATTTCTGGCCCTCATATGCAAATTAATACGCTTCTTACTTCTTATTATTATTTGTTTTTTAGAAAAAAAATAAATAAATTATCTGCCGCTTAATTAATAATGAATTAATTTATCTTTGAGACTTTGAATAGTTCAAATAATCATTTCATTGTTAGGACAGGTTCAATGCATTGGATAGTGACCTAACAAATTAACAGTAGCAACATGATATGGCTAAACATTAATTTTGATTAATAAGAATAAATAATAATTTATTCACATTGTTCTACATTCATTTCTAAAAGAAAAATATGAAAAATAAAATACCAATGAAATGCTTCAAAATTAATATCAACATAAATTCTTTAATAAACTAGTCCGTAGGCATAGCACAAACGGTAATCACTGAATTTAACGATTATTATATATTATTATATGTTTCATATTGAATTAGGACCGCCAAATTCAACGTTTATCCAATTACAATAATACTATATTGTTTCTCGCATGTTCCTACTTGTGAGGAGCGGGGGGTAATACTATACAGCAGCACAACTTTTCCGTATCCATGTGCTGATACCGTACATCTACTGTTATGGTTTTCTTTATATTTTTTTTAATAATTAATTAATATTAAGTAATTTTAATTTAGTTTCTTACGTAAAATTGTTCTTTGGCATTTAATTAGAGAAAACACTAAAATTAGGTGATATCTGTAAACGGGCGACCCGCATAACAAGCAAGAAACCAAACCAACCACATATCCGAATTGCCAAGAGAAAAGGCTAAACTGAACTGAACCACGGTTTTAGGAGCGCCTGGTTTTTTACTTTGGTATTGGTTTTGATTTGATCAACTTGGAATGTGGGCCCTTCAAAGACCGAGGACTCATCCGTACAATTTCACCAATTAGTATAATCTCATCTCTTCTTACCCAATCAGGCTATGATTCGGTGATTGCCCACCAGGTGCAAACCTCCCGTGCATCCGTGGATAGAAAAAATATAATAATATTAAATTTTTATCTAACGCATCGAATTAATACTCAATTTAAAAAATTAAATAAAAATAATTGAAAAAAAGAGCTAGATTCGACCGCCCACAAAGAAAAAAAAAAAATCTGGGACTCACAAGAGATATGATGATAAAGCAATCCCAACACATTAAGATTTTGATCCAATGGTATAGATGAAAACATGGGCAAGTGTTTGTATAAAGCATGGGTATAAATATAAATGCATGAACAATGCAAAGAAGGAGAGGTTAAACAAAAAAACAAACAACAGGGTATCCACTTGATTGGGGACACAAGATGTCAAATGCTGGTTTGGACAAGTAATAGAACGATAAAAAAAAACATATATATATATATATATATATATATATTAGTAGCAGTAAAAACAGGAATGAGACAATTAATGTGAACCTAGCCAATAAGACAAACAATAATAGTAAGAGGACCAATGAAAAGAAGGCAGGTAAGATCCCCCAGGCTTTGTGGGAATTTTCATTTTCCTAGTTGGGTGAGGCTTCTGTTATGGTGTCCTTCATGTCTATCCATCCTCTTCCCTTACCCTGCCTTATTAAGTATATAAAAGGCCCACTACCCATCCTAGTGGAAAACTAAATCCCCCTTGCCCATTTTCAATGTTTATCTGGATTCTAATTGGACTAATAAAAGCAACATCACATAATAGAGCAGGTTTTGATGTTATACATGTCAGTATGAGATAAGATGTTAAAACTATTCTATTCCACGTAGGCAATTATTAATGTTACAAAATATCCATAATAATAGAAATTTTGATACCTTTAATTTTTTTAAAAATAGTATGAATTTATGGATTATATTGTAGTATTGAATTGGACTTAATGAGGGAATTAATAATGTTAATAGTAATAGAAATTGTGACAAATGGGAGGGTTTATAGAGAGGCCATGCTGGTGGTCAGCAGGAGCAGCAGCAAAGCTCAGGGGGGATGAACTTAACTAAACACGGTCCACAGTCATGTGAACCCCATCAACTTGTTTCTTCCTATTGGGTCCCACTTCACATACACAGCCCACAACTCACGCATACCTTCTTTTCCTTGAATCTTCTTATTACTATCCTTTTTTAAAATTATTTACCATTTATTTAATTTCATATATATATATATATATTTTTTAATTTATCTACAATGAGCTTGGCCTATATATAAAGGTTCCTTTCTTCCTACACACCTCCAATTCATACCCTTCCTTTTCTTCTTTCCTTGTATAGCATCCTCTTATTAGTCAACAAATCAAAAACCACTTTAACAATGGACGGAAGCTGTATAGATGAGAGTACAACTACTGACTCTGTTACTCCCACATCCATCTCCGCCTTCCCACCGCCATCTAAATCTCCGGAGTCTCCTCTCTGCCGTGTCGGAAGCGGCACCAGCGTGATCCTCGATTCTGAATCCGGAGTTGAAGCCGAGTCACGGAAACTCCCTTCCTCTAAATACAAAGGAGTTGTTCCCCAACCTAATGGCCGCTGGGGAGCTCAGATTTACGAGAAGCACCAGCGTGTTTGGCTTGGAACTTTCAATGAAGAAGACGAAGCAGCCAAAGCTTATGATATCGCTGCTCAGAGATTCCGTGGCCGTGACGCCATAACGAATTTCAAACCACAAGCTGAAGATGAAGAAGACGAGATTGAAACTGCTTTTCTAAACTCTCATTCCAAAGCTGAAATTGTGGATATGCTTCGGAAACATACTTACAGCGATGAGCTTGAGCAGAGCAAGAGAAATTTTAAAATGAATGGACAAGGAAAGCAAAATCGAAATCCAGGTGCTAATAATGTTGGCCTCTGCGAATCCGATCGAGTCGTGAAAGCTCGTGAACAGCTGTTCGAGAAAGCGGTGACGCCGAGCGACGTCGGGAAATTAAACCGCCTGGTTATCCCCAAACAGCACGCAGAGAAACACTTTCCGTTACAGAGCGGAACAAATAGCACCAAAGGCGTTTTGCTTAATTTCGAAGATGTTACGGGAAAAGTATGGAGATTTCGTTATTCTTACTGGAACAGTAGCCAGAGCTACGTGTTGACCAAAGGATGGAGCCGGTTCGTGAAGGAGAAGAACTTGAAAGCCGGTGATATTGTTAGTTTTCAAAGATCAACGGGGGCGGATAAGCAGCTGTATATTGACTGGAAAGTCAGAACCGGGACGAATAACCCGGTTATATGTTCGGTCCAACCGGTGAATATGGTGAGGCTATTTGGGGTGAATATTTTTGAAATACCAGCAAATGGAAATGGAAAAAGAATGAGGGAAATGGAAATGTTTTCATTAGAATGTATGAAGAAACAAAGGGTAATTGGGGCTCTGTAACATTAATTTTGTAATTTTTTTTTTTTTTTTTTAAATTTTGGAATTTTGTGAAGGCTAAGAAAGGGTTGGGAGACAGAGAGGCAAGCAGGTGGTGTTAGATGCAAGTGGCTAAAAGATGAAATTGTAAATTATATGACAAAAGGGTGTAGAAAGCTGAAATTAGATGCAACAAATGTTAAAGCGTACAAAAAAATTCAAGGAATTGTTCATATTTTTAATGTTGTTATAGCATATGTAGTTGGTTATGCCTTTTTCTGGTGGCGTTGCTTTCCAAAAATATCTCTTTAGAGAGAGAGAGAGAATATGAGTATATATGATCAGTTGTCAATTATCTAAATTTGGAATACCATTATCCTTTCCTTGCGCACTCTCTTTTGGCCTAACCTTAAATCCTGTGAGATCCCATTTCAAAATAAACATGTGATCACATTTTAAACAAAAAACATGATTCCGATTGCTATCGCTAATCTTTTCATCTTATTAATCATGTTAGTTTCACCTCGCTGTATATATATATATATGTGTGTGTTTAATCTCTCCATTAACATTTCTTCACCATCTATCTATTCTAATGGACTTTATCTAATTCATTTCTCTATATATCTTCAACTTCTCCCTTTCAATCACATAATTGCTATTTTCCTCAAAAAAAAAAATATATATTAAATTGGATATTTCATGGTTACTTCTCGCCGGAATCTTATGCTTTTCCTTGCTATTTTAATTCATTTCCACGCAAAATCACATTCCAATAGTGTACGAGTATAATTAATAAAAACATGCAAGTAGATGTTTCGTATTTGATATTAAACCAAACCAAGTGCTCTTGACATTGCTAATCTTTTCAAATAATAATTAATGTCAAACACTATGAGCTAATCTTTGTCAAACAATATATATTTATCAGCTACCTAGTCAAACTCTAAATAAAATTATTCAATAATTAGGCTCTACCATATTCATAACAATTTTTATTTACCTTCCAAATCATAAACAAGATATATGATTGACATTTTCCATACGACTTCGAGGATTTATAGATTTGATTCCAACTCTTATACTATTATTTAATTGGATCCTAATCTTTTCACACTTTTTCCTATCACGAATAATTTAATTATTTTTCTTGTCAATTTCCTCAACTGTATTAATCAATTATTTGAGTCTACCAATGTACGTGTATGTGCATATTATGGGCAATTAGGAATTTTGAGAGAAAATTGCAACCAAATTTCTTTTTATTCGTTATAATTTGACTTATTGAGGAGCCAATTGCATTTATATATAACTTACTTGAAGCCAATTAATTAATTAATTAGTCAATTAAGCATCACCCTCACCCTCACGTACCTTATGGGTCCATTTTCTTCTCTTATTACTTTTCCTTCTTCAAAGTTTATTAATTTTATTGAGAATTTTCAACTCATTTGTCTCTCAACATGTACAAGAAGCTTTAATTATGCTATATTTGACTATATATATTTTAAAATATTTCCTTTTCAAAATTTAATTTAATTGAGCTTAATTTTCAAACAGATTTGCTATAATTTAATTTTGTTTTCTTTCTTTATAAGGTATGAAAATTGTGGTAAATGAAATTGGAAAGAATTAATGTTGTATTTGGAAAATATAACCAACAAAAGATATTTATCATATCGAAAAACTAGGTCAATTCGTAGAAAAGTTACTTTTATCTTAAAAAAACATATATATTTTATATAGACTATTTGAACTCATGAACTTGCAAGAATAGCATAAAATCAAATGTGCTAAGTCCATCATTTACCGCTGACCATTTACTACAAACCATACTCAACTCAATCACAATTTTTCATTAAAAAAAATCAAACAAACTTTGGGATCTTTCCGCGGTGAAGCTAGCCCAAATTATGAAAGCACAGTAAAGATGGTCGTGTTCTGGGATTTTCTACACTAATACTCCGATGCTAAACTTAGTTAGTTTCAAAACGTAGTACGAGAGTGATGAAAGAGGATACCTAAATATTTTGTGGGTCGTGTCCTTGCTTCTGGATACGTGGCCAACGGTGAATTCTTAGGATTTGCCTTTTCTCTCGCTCTAGCTCAACTAGCCCGTAAGCGCATTCGCGCTTTTCATGCGACCATGTCTTCGTTAATAGACATGCACATGCTTTACAAAGTAGTCGCATAAGAACAAATCTTGCCGGAGATTCTGAATAAATTTTCACTTTTTCCTCCATAAATGAGCAATCATCAGTTATCAACAGATTCTCAACTAATTTCACTTACTAATTTATAAAACGTTAAAATGCTACAAAAAAGGGGGACGCAAACCCACAATACTATAAAAGAACTTATTGGGCATTATTATGATCCACTTCACCTGTTGGTTTCAATATTAGAGTAAAATTAAACATCAAAATAGCAAGAGATCAACCATAATTGTTGTTGCCAGAGATCAATTAACCACCGACAGTATTCACCAAGCCACAAAGCAAGATTCACCTATCATCAAATTAATTAAGGAACTACTCAACTACAACTATTTTCACCTTTAATCAAACAATAGAAAACTATATATGCTCACTTTTAAATGACACCACACTCAAATTTAATGAACATTTTTAGTTCTTTTTCTCCATTGCGGAGATGGATGAGTATTGCTAGCAACTTATTCACAGCCTTTATGGTAAGTTCATAATAAAAAATTCTTGTCTAAACTCGATTTAGGTAAGATATATGAACCAAATTAATGGTGTATTGACATCTATGCATGCTAACAATTAACTTATTTTTTTCAAACAACTTTACATATGTGTCATTTTATCATTAGATTGGTCCATAAATTTCGCTTAGATGGGATTTAGGCAAGACTTTCTTGTTGGTAATATATATATATATATATATATATATATATATATATATATATATATATATATATATATATATATAATATTTAACCCAGGCTTTCAACCATTTTTGAAAAACGCATAGTTTTTTCTAAAAAAAATGATCTCCTCAATCAGAGAATGCGCGAAATATTAGGAATTCAAAATGTAAAATTATATGCAAATGAATTCTACGTGGTATTCAATTTCAAATGAATTATCAAGTTTTATAATTCCAAGATTTAAAATATATATTTTAATTGAATTTTGGGTTTTTTTTTTGGAACAAATTCAAAATTAAAGTTCAATTTTCATTATTTTCTAAAATGTCCTAAACCTTATTATTACAAAGACAAATATTTTAATAAGATCTTATAAATTCAAAGTCCACCACCAAAATAAACACACGATAAATTCAAAAATCTAAAAAATAAAATTATTAATATACTTATTTTATATTAAAAAAGTATTATAGAATTTAAGAAGAAAAAAATAAGAAAGGAGAGAGAGATTATAAAGAAGAAGAAAGAAAAGGAGAAATAAAGAGAAATAGGTGGAGAAAAGAGGGAAACAGAAGAAGAAAGAGTAATTGGGCTTTCATAGTCATAAAACCGAAACCAGTAGATGGACCTTAGCAGGCCGAACTCAAAGCCCATATGACCTTAAATATCCAGTTTTATTTCATTTTCACGATTCAAACAAAAATCGGGAGCTCTTTTTATCTCCAAACTTCATTTCCAGCTCTTTGTGGGCGCCGCAGATACAAAGAGAAATGGTTTTCACTACTTCACTCGCTCTCCATTACTCACCTTCTCTTTCTCCACACAGAGACTCCTCATCTTCATCATGCTTCAACTCCACTCTTTTCATGGGAACTCCACTTCCCTTTTCTCCTATTCGAACCGGTAATATTTTACTGCTAATTTATGGTTCTACTTACAATTTGCACTCATTAATTTATATGCTCATTCAGATAACCAATCAAATTCTCTGAGGACACTCGTTGTCTTCTCGAAGAGGATATCAGGTCTTGAGGAAGCTGTGAGAATCAGAAGGTACTTTACTGGAAGTTCAAAATGCCGGTTTCATGTTTTCTTTTCTTTTATGTATTTTTTTTAAATCTCTGTGATAATGTATAGACAACGTGAGCTTCAAAGTAAGGTGAAGTTTCGGAAAAGACCGCCGTTGAGGCGAGGAAGAGTATCGCCTACTCTTCTAGTTCCTGATCATATACCTAAACCGCCTTACGTAGGTTCAAATGTGTTGCCGGAGCTCTCTAGTGAGTATCAAATTCATGATTCTCAAGGCATTGAGAAAATGAGGGCTGCTTCTGAGCTTGCAGCTCGTGTTTTGGAGTCTGCTGGGAAATTGGTTAAGGTACGTGCTTGTATTTTCTGTCCGCTGTTCTTCAAATTTAATGACTTTTCGACTGTTTGTTGGTTTTTGGTAGTGTTTTGAATTTGTATTTTGAGGCCTGGTGTGCAATTTCGGAACTACGTATTAGTTGGGAATGGGGACTCTGTTACTTTTGTTGGTTGTTCACTGCATGAATATAATGAATTGCATAACTAATGTTTACAATTGAGTTTTTGGGTTTGATAACTCTGAATGGCAAAAAGGTGCTGCCTTTGAATTACTATATCCTGTGATAGTTTGTTTACTTTTTCAGACCCTTCATTGCACTTCATGTTGGATGGCTAGGACCACTGAAGCTCTTTTTGGTGCTGAGTGATGTGTGTTGAATATGCTTGTAAATTGCTTCAATTATTTTTGGGAAGTTAAAATTTGAAAATTGGTAGACTTTTCAATTTATAAAAAAAAGTCATGGTGGAATTAGTAAATTAGCATCCAACAAAGTCTTTGCGGTCCTCGGCTACTAACCGGCAGTTCATTGTCTTAACATATTGATAGTGTGTGAGCATGCTTTTACAAAATTTTGTTGCAAATAGCACCCATGCTCATTGCTTCAGAAAAAAAGTTTTGACATTGATCTGTACTTCCAGATTTTGTTCTTACATAGTGGCAGAGATTGGCTCACATGGCTTTTGAAATTTTAGTCTAGTAGGCTTAGAAATATTAATCTTTGATAACATCACTTGGTTTTGGAAATTATTCAAGGCTTGCAGTTCTTCTTATTTTATGCTATGCCCTTTCCTTATTTTGCATATTTCCAAAAACTATTTTGCATTGTAAATGATAGTTCTCTTCACATTCTCAACATAAGACATATTTTCATCTCTCCCCAGAGTATTTTCTTTAAATGTGTCTTTTATTCAACCATATGGAGGTAATACCTCATTTTACTTACTTTATATTATTCTTCTTGCCAGTCTATTTATTCTCACTGTCATTAGATAGCAAAATCTTGGCAAGATTGTAGTTTCAGATTCTTACTTTTTTCTATGTTTTGCCAGCCATCAGTGACAACAAATGAGATTGACAAAGCAGTTCATGAGATGATCATTGAGGCAGGAGCTTATCCTTCGCCTCTTGGATATGGAGGATTTCCCAAGAGTGTCTGCACATCAGTGAATGAGTGCATGTGTCATGGCATACCTGATTCTCGTCAGCTACAGGTCTAGCCATCATTTCTAGTATGTCATGGATGTTCTCAATCACTAACGATCTACTTCTGTGCAGGACGGTGACATAATTAATATTGACGTGACAGTTTACTTAAATGTATGTTCCTGATCTATCAGTTGTCTTTAATTTGGCTTATTCATATATTTGGCTTATTGGTGGCCTTATGCATCAGAAGAGTTATTATTATTATTATTATTTGGTTTAGGTGAATCTATTGTAAACGGTCATATGTCATAAATTCATCCTTTTCCATTAATCTGTGTGCAATTTTTGACCCCAGATGCTGTATCTTAATTGCAAATGGGATCCTTTAGAGTCCTGCTGCATCTGATTACGTTATTGCATGCCTAAAATAAGGTAACTTGCTGCATGGCTTTAGAGTATTTTGGGACGCAAAAAGTAATCGATGCAACCATGCTTTTAAAATGAGATGTTTTTAGACACATGCTAACCCTATTTTTTAATCATCATATATCTAGAAATTGAAATGCGAAGAGGGAAAAAAGAGATAGAGAATTAATTAATTAATTTCTTGGAAGACAAATCATTTTGTGTTATCCACGAGTTCATTTGGAATGCGCCACTGGTATCTAAATTTTATTGTTTTAGGTAGAGTGAGAGGGTCCTGCCAAGGTATTGCTCTGGTTTGCATTTTGTGGCTTGCCAAAGTGACTGATTTTTTTTTTTAAAAAAAAAGAAAATAAAATACTCTTTTTCTTGTTTTGTACTGCACTTGAAGCCATATGGAAACCGCAGGTCTGCAATGCATCTTAGACTACAGCTGCTGAAAAGGGAAACATGGTGCTAAAAGGAATCTGCAGGACAAAAAATTGTTGCATGCATTTTGATACAGGATTTGTTTTACATTTTGCTTTCAGAATTGTGTTTGATTTATGTTGCCATATCAGATGAGGAAGAAATATATCAAACTCAGCATCATTATGCAATGCATAGCACAGTATCATCGGTCAGAGCATCGTTATTTTGTC